>JAFBMS010000275.1:160000-265000 GCA_019788955.1 Albula glossodonta | reverse complement strand
CCCCTCTACTGCCGCAGGTAACCCTGAAAATACACAGCCACTCAGTCACCCCTCTACTGCCGCAGGTAACCCTGAAAATACACAGCCACTCAGTCACCCCTCTACTGCCGCAGGTAACCCTGAAAATACACAGCCACTCAGTCACCCCTCTACTGCCGCAGGTAACCCTGAAAATACACAGCCACTCAGTCACCCCTCTACTGCCACATGTAACCCTGAAAATACACAGCCACTCAGTCACCCCTCTACTGCCGCAGGTAACCCTGAAAATACACAGCCACTCAGTCACCCCTCTACTGCCGCAGGTAACCCTGAAAATACACAGCCACTCAGTCACCCCTCTACTGCCGCAGGTAACCCTGAAAATACACAGCCACTCAGTCACCCCTCTACTGCCGCAGGTAACCCTGAAAATACACAGCCACTCAGTCACCCCTCTACTGCCGCAGGTAACCCTGAAAATACACAGCCACTCAGTCACCCCTCTACTGCCGCAGGTAACCCTGAAAATACTCAGCCACTCAGTCACCCCTCTACTGCCGCAGGTAACCCTGAAAATACACAGCGACTCAGTCACCCATCTACTGCCACATGTAACCCTGAAAATACACAGCCACTCAGTCACCCCTCTACTGCCGCAGGTAACCCTGAAAATACACAGCCACTCAGTCACCCCTCTACTGCTGCAGGTAACCCTGAAAATACACAGCGACTCAGTCACCCCTCTCCTGCCGCAGGTAACCCTGAAAATACACAGCCACTCAGTCACCCCTGTACTGCCGCAGGTAACCCTGAAAATACACAGCCACTCAGTCACCCCTGTACTGCCGCAGGTAACCCTGAAAATACACAGCCACTCAGTCACCCCTCTACTGCCGCAGGTAACCCTGAAAATACACAGCCACTCAGTCACCCCTCTACTGCCGCAGGTAACCCTGAAAATACACAGCCACTCAGTCACCCCTCTACTGCCGCATGTAACCCTGAAAATACACAGCCACTCAGTCACCCCTCTACTGCCGCAGGTAACCCTGAAAATACACAGCCACTCAGTCACCCCTCTACTGCCGCAGGTAACCCTGAAAATACACAGCCACTCAGTCACCCCTCTACTGCCGCAGGTAACCCTGAAAATACACAGCCACTCAGTCACCCCTCTACTGCCGCAGGTAACCCTGAAAAGACACAGCCACTCAGTCACCCCTCTACTGCCGCAGGTAACCCTGAAAATACACAGCCACTCAGTCACCCCTCTACTGCCGCAGGTAACCCTGAAAATACACAGCCACTCAGTCACCCCTCTATTGCCGCAGGTAACCCTGAAAATACACAGCGACTCAGTCACCCCTCTACTGCCACATGTAACCCTGAAAATACACAGCCACTCAGTCACCCCTCTACTGCCGCAGGTAACCCTGAAAATACACAGCCACTCAGTCACCCCTCTACTGCCGCAGGTAACCCTGAAAATACACAGCGACTCAGTCACCCCTCTCCTGCCGCAGGTAACCCTGAAAATACACAGCCACTCAGTCACCCCTCTACTGCCGCAGGTAACCCTGAAAATACACAGCCACTCAGTCACCCCTCTACTGCCGCAGGTAACCCTGAAAATACACAGCCACTCAGTCACCCCTCTACTGCCACATGTAACCCTGAAAATACACAGCCACTCAGTCACCCCTCTACTGCCGCAGGTAACCCTGAAAATACACAGCCACTCAGTCACCCCTCTACTGCCGCAGGTAACCCTGAAAATACACAGCCACTCAGTCACCCCTCTACTGCCGCAGGTAACCCTGAAAATACACAGCCACTCAGTCACCCCTGTACTGCCGCAGGTAACCCTGAAAATACACAGCCACTCAGTCACCCCTCTACTGCCGCAGGTAACCCTGAAAATACACAGCCACTCAGTCACCCCTCTACTGCCGCAGGTAACCCTGAAAATACACAGCCACTCAGTCACCCCTCTACTGCCGCAGGTAACCCTGAAAATACACAGCCACTCAGTCACCCCTCTACTGCCGCAGGTAACCCTGAAAATACACAGCCACTCAGTCACCCCTCTACTGCCGCAGGTAACCCTGAAAATACACAGCCACTCAGTCACCCCTCTACTGCCGCAGGTAACCCTGAAAATACACAGCCACTCAGTCACCCCTCTACTGCCGCAGGTAACCCTGAAAATACACAGCCACTCAGTCACCCCTCTACTGCCGCAGGTAACCCTGAAAATACACAGCCACTCAGTCACCCCTCTACTGCCGCAGGTAACCCTGAAAATACACAGCCACTCAGTCACCCCTCTACTGCCGCAGGTAACCCTGAAAATACACAGCCACTCAGTCACCCTTGCCCTGTCTGTGCAGGGTGCTTTAATTATGCTGTGATACATGCATTACTCAGCTAAACCCAATACTGTCACATCACAGAGGCAAGAGGAAATGAGAAGCATGATTAAGAGAAAGCTTTGTAGTTGATGATGATTCAGGCAACTGGTATGCTTGTCAATAAAGCAGAGAGAGCAGTGGCTCAGTGATAAATACGAGACAGCACTAATCGCTCCCGCACAGCTCTGACTCAGCCCTGGGGAGACACATATCAGGTCAGTCTGGAATCCACCTTCTAGCACAGGTGCTGCCAAAATAAACCAACCAGCAGGGGGCACTGCTTATTGTATGGGCAGTTAATCTATGGTTTCATTTTACCATTTAAAAAACACATCAAGTTTAAACACACATAGGAAGCTCTGATGCATGTACTCACACACACACACACACACACGCGCGCGCGCATGCACGCACGCACGCACGCACCTCGCAGATGTCTCTCAGGTGTTTGATGTAGACACGCTCAGTGTTCATGATCTCGTTGACCACGTTGGTCCTCATCTGGTCTCTGTGCTCTGAGCTCTGCACTCGAGTGCTCCCTGCAGACGGCTCCTCATCCTGCATGTTTTCAGCGCTGCCTGTTGCCAGAGCAACCATGCCGTCCTCCTGATTCACCCTCACCTGGACAGCCAAAACATGTCACCATGGTGACCACTAAGTGTGGGGTGCACACTAACACAGCTCAGGGGTTTTGGGGTGCACACTAACTCAGCTCAGGGGTTTTGGGGTGCACACTCACACAATTCAGGGGTTTTGGAGTGCACACTAACACAGTTCAGGGGTTTTGGAGTGCACACTAACACAGCTCAGGGGTTTTGGGGTGCACACTCACACAACTCAGGGGTTTTGGGGTGCACACTAACACAACTCAGGGGTTTTGGGGGTTTTGTGGCCCACACTAACACAATTCATGGGTTTTGGGGTGCACCCTAACACAGCTCAGGGGTTTTGGGGTGCACACTAACACAATTCATGGGTTTTGGGGTGCACCCTAACACAGCTCAGGGGTTTTTGGGTGTACACTAACACAATTCAGGGGTTTTGGGGGTTTTGTGGCGCACACGAACACAATTCATGGGTTTTGGGGTGCACATTAACACAGCTCAGGGGTTTTTGAGTGCACATTAACACAGCTCAGGGGTTTTTGAGTGCACACTAACACAGCTCAGGGGTTTTTGAGTGCACATTAACACAGCTCAGGGGTTTTGAGGTGCACACTAACACAGCTCAGGAGTTTTGGGGATGCACACTAACACAATTCAGGGGTTTTGGGGTGCACACTAACACAATTCATGGGTTTTGGGGTGCACCCTAACACAGCTCAGGGGTTTTTGGGTGTACACTAACACAATTCAGGGGTTTTGGGGGTTTTGGGGGTTTTGTGGCGCACACGAACACAATTCATGGGTTTTGGGGTGCACATTAACACAGCTCAGGGGTTTTGGGGTGCACACTAACACAGCTCAGGGGTTTTGGAGTGCACACTAACACAGCTCAGGGGTTTTGGGGTGCACACTAACACAGCTCAGGGGTTTTTGAGTGCACACTAACACAGCTCAGGGGTTTTGGGGTGCACACTAACACAGCTCAGGGGTTTTGGGGTGCACACTAACACAGGTCAGGGGTTTTGGGGTGCACTCTTACCCTGACAAAGCTTGAGGGGAGCCAGGCTTGGCGATCAGACACCGCGCCCCACCACCAGTCCTTATGGGAGATATCCAAGACGCGGATGACGTCTCCAGCTTTGAAGGCTAGCTCCTGCTCCTCCATGGTCACATGGTCCCACAGTGCCTCTGCATACACCGGCTGGCCTGAGCGGATCCACTGCAGAGAGTGAGAGAGAGAGAACCCTACATTACAAACATGCACCGTATGCGCACACCGATAAAACATACACTTACACACCAACACACACACTACACGCACCACACACGCACACACAAACAAACACACACACACACACACACACACACACACACACCACATACACCGCACACACCACATGCACCGCACACACACACACACACACACACAGCTGGTTACCTCATTGAGGGTGGAGAGCTCAGTTCCTGGCTGCAGGTAAGGTGTCTCATCTCTGAGCTCATCAAAGCTGCTCTCCTCCTCACTGACACTGTCATCCAGCATCCCAGGAGCCCCTGGCCCTCCGTCTGCAATGCACACACAGCACATTAAAACATAGGCCCTGCTAATGCTACACACACAGCACAGTTAAGCACAGGCCCTGCTAATGCTACACACACACAGCACAATAAACCACAGGCCCTGCTAATGCTACACACACAGCACAGTAAAGCACAGGCCCTGCTTATGCTACACACACACAGCACAGTAAACCACAGGCCATGCTAATGCTACACACACACAGCACAGTAAAGCACAGGCCCTGCTAATGCTACACACACAGCACAGTAAAGCACAGGCCCTGCTAATGCTACACACACACAGCACAGTAAACCACAGGCCCTGCTAATGCTACACACACAGCACAGTAAAGCACAGGCCCTGCTAATGCTACACACACACAGCACAGTAAAGCACAGGCCCTGCTAATGCTACACACACACAGCACAGTAAACCACAGGCCCTGCTAATGCTACACACACACAGCACAGTAAAGCACTGGCCCTGCTAATGCTACACACACAGCACAGTAAAGCACAGGCCCTGCTTATGCTACACACACACAGCACAGTAAACCACAGGCCCTGCTAATGCTACACACACACAGCACAGTAAAGCACAGGCCCTGGTAATGCTACACACACACAGCACAGTAAAGCACAGGCCCTGGTAATGCTACACACACACAGCACAGTAAAGCACAGGCTCTGCTAATGCTACACACACACAGCACAGTAAAGCCCAGGCCCTGCTAATGCTACACACACACAGCACATTAAAGCCCAGGCCCTGCTAATGCTACACACACACAGCACAGTAAAGCCCAGGCCCTGCTAATGCTACACACACAGCACAGTTAAGCACAGGCCCTGCTAATGCTACACACACAGCACAGTAAAGCCCAGGCCCTGTTAATGCTACACACACAGCACAGTAAAGCACAGGCCCTGCTAATGCTACACACACACAGCACAGTAAAGCCCAGGCCCTGTTAATGCTACACACACACAGCACAGTAAAGCCCAGGCCCTGTTAATGCTACACACACAGCACAGTTAAGCCCAGGCCCTGCTAATGCTACACACACACAGCACATTAAAGCACAGGCCCTGCTAATGCTACACACACAGCACAGTAAAGCCCAGGCCCTGCTAATGCTACACACACACAGCACATTAAAGCACAGGCTCTGCTAATGCTACACACACAGCACAGTTAAGCACAGGCCCTGCTAATGCTACACACACACAGCACAGTAAAGCCCAGGCCCTGCTAATGCTACACACACAGCACATTAAAGCACAGGCCCTGCTAATGCTACACACACAACACAGTAAATTGCATAGCACATTTTCCTCCATATTGTGTAGCCCTGATGCTAATCACACACACACACACACACACACACACAAACACTCTCACCACTGAGGATTCTGTGGAGACGGGGGTGTCCAAGGCGGTCCAGGCCGATTGGGGTGCTCTGGGAGAGAGGGCAGGGGCGGAGCCGCACAGACACCCCTCTGTAGGGAGGCACCTGATGTGATGGAACAGGGGGGCGGGAATCTGCCTGCAGCAGAGAGGAGAGAGAGCTATGATCCCCCCATTTGGACACTGACCGACACTGACCAACCATTCATCAGAACACTGACCAATACTGACCAGCCCCATTTGGACACTGACCGACACTGACTAACCATTCATCAGAACACTGACCAACACTGACCAGTCCCATTTGGACACTAACCGACACAGACTAACCATTCATCAGAACACTGACCAACACTGACCAGCCCCATTTGGACACTGACCGACACTGACTAACCATTCATCAGAACACTGACCAACACTGACCAGCCCCATTTGGACACTGACCGACACTGACTAACCATTCATCAGAACACTGACCAACACTGACCAGCCCCATTTGGACACTGGCCGAAGCTAAAGAATAAAAAGCCTTTGTCATTCTGAATTAAAAGTGTGCGCTTGTCATTTTCAAATGTTAATGTCATAATCACCTCATAGGACAGTCTCTTTATCGCGAGAAACCCTGTGTGTGTATACTGATATGTGTGCAGTTTTCCCTGATTCAGAGAAGAAGGCCCCACTCTGCCCTTAAGCTCTGTTATTAGCAGCAATCTGTTTTATCAGGGGCGGGGCGGGGCTCCCAAATTAAGCCTGGCCCCACAGAGCAGCAGCCAGCAGTCAGTGAGCATAGGGCAGCTCAGCCGTTCCTCCTTAGCAGAACAAATGGGGTCACCATGGTGATAAAGATGCCATTTCCTTTCAGTGGAGCCTCACAGCGCCCCCCCACAGATGACACAGCAAAGAGGAGCACTGTGGACAGTCTTACCAAGTCTTCCCTCTCTTCAGCACCCCCACCGATGACAGAAATGGGCCGGCGCTTCCTATGTTGGTTCTCTTGGTCTGCACGCCAGTGCGGACCGCCATTACTTTTGTAGTTCTCTTGCCCAGAACTGTGCCCACACACACCATTGCTGTTGTAGTTCTCTTCGCTGGAACTGTGGCCACACCCCCCACTGCTGTTGCAATCCATTTGGGGGCAGCAGCTCGTCTCCTTGTTGGGACATGCTACATCCTCCTCAGGAATGGAGAACTTCCTGCCCGCCAGCTGACTGTAGTCAGAGAGGGGTCGCGGCCTGGCTCTGCCCCCCCTCCTGCGAGGAGCATCGCCCTGCAGCTCTGTCCCATCGGTAGTGAATGTGGGGGCTTCACAGGAGGGCGTGTCCCTCACACACAACTCTGAGTCTAATGAGGGCATGTCTGTCGGAAGTGGAATTTCCTGCTCACCGTCACCCAATAACCTGTCCTCTGACACACCCTGTAAAGGAATAAAGAGGTCAGAGGTCACAAAACAGAAAACAGTTTGGCCCAGTGCTGAGATCAGTGTGAAATACACTGCAGGGCTCCAAAGTCTGACTGCCTGAAGGAGGAGCTGAACTGTGCTTAACCTGTATGGGAAACCTAAGGGTTAAAAACCCCAGAGTTACACACTCACCAGCCAAAAAACAGGACATAAAACCAGACAGAACACACTTACTCCTTATCAAGCCCTTTATCCTCAATGATGCAAGAAGGCAAGAATTAACCAGCACTGAGTCATGCTTTCAATTGATAAGAGACCTGAAGCACTGTCAAATAGACAAAGGAACATATTTTAGCACAGATGTTAAAGAATATGCGATGCATTGTTTGGTAACGTATTGTATTCTTTAGGAATGTCAACAGTGTTTGAAATAAAGAGCTGCACAGTTTGGAATCTGTTCTTTCCATTGTTGTTTATCCTGATCAAACTGGCTTTTTTGGTCTGACTTTTTCACTAGCGTTAGTTTACCCTGCCTGCTCTCTGTGATGTAGTTAGCTTGTTAGAGTCCCCTGCCCTGCTCTCTGCCTGTATATTCGGCTGGGTGCAGTACCTGCCCTGCTCTCTGCCTGTATATGCGGCTGGGTGCAGTACCTGCCCTGCTCTCTGCCTGTATATGCGGCTGGGTGCAGTACCTGCCCTGCTCTCTGCCTGTATGTGCGGCTGGGTGCAGTACCTGCCCTGCTCTCTGCCTGTATATGCGGCTGGGTGCAGTACCTGCCCTGCTCTCTGCCTGTATATGCGGCTGGGTGCAGTACCTGCCCTGCTGATGAGTATCTGCACTGAGCCCGGGTATGACACTGCTCTGCACTGAGCCCGGGTATGACACTGCTCTGCACCGAGCCCGGGTATGACACTGCTCTGCACCGAGCCCGGGTATGACACTGCTCTGCAGTGTCAGGTGCAGCCCTCCTATAAGAGGAGCTGGGGGAGTGGTCAGAGACTCTGCAGCCTCTGTTTTACTCTCCGTGAGGCTGGAGTTACCTGCTCTTCCTCAGTCTGCAGACAGAGTGCCCCCTGCTGGCCCTCTGTATGTTCGGATCCATCAGGTGCTGTGGAGTCCTGTAGAGTGTCATTCACTGTGGAGGCCTGGGTGTGGCCAGGGGCGGGGCCAGGGTTGGGAGCTGAGTGGGAGGGGTCTATGTGGGAGGGGTTTGAGTGGGTGAGGGCAGAGTGGGTGTGGCATGGGCTGGGAGTGGATTCAGGCTTCTGGCCTGAGGCTCTGTTCCGTGCGGGTGAGGACCGGCATTGGCGCTGCCGCTCGGGGAGGCAGGGCGCACGGCGGGAGTAGTCATCGTGCAGCTGGCTGAGCGTGGAGCGGGGGGAGGGGCTGGAGGCAGGGGCGGGGTCAGGGGAGGTCCTCTGCCTAACGGACAGGTCAGTCATGCTGCTCACCAGCTTCTGCACCTGGGCTTTCACGCGGAGGGGGCTGGTGCCCCTGGGGGCCACAGACGAGGTGCTGGCGGTGCGTTTGATGGTGTGGGCGGGGCTGTCGAGGGGCATGGCGGAGTGTGGGGAGGGGGACCGGCGCTTGAAGGGGCTGCGGAACACGTGCAGGTTATCAGTGCTCTTACTGAGCCTGCTCAGGATGACAGTCCTGGCCCCTGCCTGAGTGGGCGCCACGGGGGGAGGGGCCGGGCTAGCAGCCGTGGCGGGAAGGAGAGGGGGAGGGGCCGGGCTAGCGGCCGTGGCAGGAAGGGGACCCGCTCCAGACTGCAGCAGTGGGATGCGGCCGACCCTGTACGCCATGCGAATGCTACGTGAGCAGCGACTGTTCCTCTGAGGCCCCTCCCACTCCTCACCCTCATCATCCCACATGTCCTCTCCTACGCTCTGCCCGTTACACACCCTCTGGCCCTCTGCACTCTTATGCTGACTGGCTTCAGTGCTGTGACCTGCCTCCTGATTGGCTCCAGTAGGGCACCCTGTCTCCTGATTGGCTGTAGTGCTATTCCCTGCTTCCTGATTGGCTGTAGTGAACTTCCCTGCTTCCTGATTGGCTGGGGGGATGCCGCGGCTCTGGATGCCCTGAAGGACAGACGAGCGCAGCTTCTTGAAGGACCCCATCACGCGCAAGCCGGATAAGGTGGACCAGGACGAGGGGGGACCCGAAAGGGGGCGGGGCCTCTCCACACTGGAACAGCTGCGTTTGCGAGGCGTGGAAAGCAGCTGCAGGATCTTGGAGTGATACGGCTTACAGTCCGGACCAAGCGGCGTCTCACTGCTGAAGCCGTCACATTTAAAACCAGTTTCATTACTGCAGCCATCAGACTTCAAACCATTTTCATTATTGTAGTGTTCATAGTTTAAACTGGTTTCGTTACTGCCGGAATCAGACTTCAAACCGTTTCCGTTCCTGTAGCTATCCCACTTTAAACTGGTTTCACTGCTGTAGCTTTCACACTGTGAGCTGGCTTCTCTCCTGTGGTTTCCACAGTCCTGGCTCTGCTCCATGCGTGTCTCACAGTGTGTGCTGGGCGCCAGGCTCTCCTCCTTTCTGCAGAGCTGCAGGCCATTAGGGACCCCACCTCCTGGGCCCTCCTCCACTGCTGTAGGTGACTGAGTGGGTGGGGCTTCATCAAGCTGCAGCGCCTGCAACAGGTAAACACAGCGGGACTCATTAACCCAACGAGTGTGAGTGTTTTAGTGAGTGCAAATGTTTTCGTGAGTGTAAGTGTTTTCGTGAGTGTGGGTGTTTTAGTGAGTGTAAGTGTTTTCGTGAGTGTGGGTGTTTTAGTGAGTGTAAGTGTTTTCGTGAGTGTGGGTGTTTTAGTGAGTGCAAATGTTTTCGTGAGTGTAAGTGTTTTCGTGAGTGTGGGTGTTTTAGTGAGTGTAAGTGTTTTAGTGAGCGTAAGTGTTTTAGTGAGTGTGGGTGCTTTAGTGAGTGTAAGTGTTTTAGTGAGTGTGGGTGTTTTAGTGAGTGTAAGTGTTTTAGTGAGTGTAAGTGTTTTAGTGAGTGTGGGTGCTTTAGTGAGTGTGGGTGCTTTAGTGAGTGTAAGTGTTTTAGTGAGTGTAAGTGTTTTAGTGAGTGTGGGTGCTTTAGTGAATGTGAGTATTTTGGTGGGTATTTAGTGAGCATGACTGAGCAGTCAGGGCCTCTAATCCACCTTGATTTATTCAGTAAATTGCATCAGAGCGAAGGCCAGAGAGGCTCTGCAGGGGGTCAGACACAGGCCTCTCAGATATGACCCAGTCCAGCCCAGTCTACTGTCTGCACTGAGATATGACCCAGTCCAGCCCAGTCTACTGTCTGCAATGAGATATGACCCAGTCCAGCCCAGTCTACTGTGTGCGCTGAGATATGACCCAGTCCAGCCCGGTCTACTATCTGCACTGAGATATGACCCAGTCCAGCCCGGTCTACTGTCTGCCCTGAGATATGACCCAGTCCAGCCCGGTCTACTGTCTGCACTGATATATGACCCAGTCCAGCCCGGTCTACTGTCTGTACTGAGATATGACCCAGTCCAGCCCGGTCTACTGTCTGCGCTGAGATATGACCCAGTCCAACCCGGTCTACTGTCTGCACTGATATATGACCCAGTCCAGCCCGGTCTACTGTCTGTGCCGAGATATGACCCAGTCCAGCCCAGTCTACTGTCTGCGCTGAGATATGACCCAGTCCAGCCCGGTCTACTGTCTGTACTGAGATATGACCCAGTCCAGCGCAGTCTACTGTCTGCGCTGAGATATGACCCAGTCCAGCCCAGTCTACTGTCTGCGCTGAGATATGACCCAGTCCAGCCTCCTACACCCGAACCACAGCTCCACGCTCATACACCCAACTCACAGCTGCACTCTCCCACACTCAAACCACTGCTCCACCCTCCTACACCCGAACCACAGCTCCACACTCATACACCCAACTCACAGCTGCACTCTCCCACACTCAAACCACTGCTCCACCCTCACAGACCCAAACCACTGCTCCACCCTCCTACACCCGAACCACACCTCTACCCTCACACACCCAAACCACACCTCTACCCTCACACACCCAAACCAAACCCCTACCCTCACACACCCAAAACACAGCTCCACCCCACACACCCAAACTACACCCCTATCCTCATACACCCAAACCACACCTCTACCCTCACACACCCAAACCACAGCTCCACCCCACACACCCAAACCACACCCATACCCTCACAAACCCAAACCACACCCCTACCCTCACAAACCCAAACCACAGCTCCACCCTCACACCCAAACCACACCAAGCCTGTGCCACAGCAGAGACATTCCTCTAATCCCCTCCACCCACACCCCCTGTGTTTGCTCAGCTTAGTCTCAGAGGGAAAA
Organism: Albula glossodonta; assembly: GCA_019788955.1. Taxonomy (NCBI): domain Eukaryota; kingdom Metazoa; phylum Chordata; class Actinopteri; order Albuliformes; family Albulidae; genus Albula; species Albula glossodonta. The sequence continues at coordinate 253,276 of JAFBMS010000275.1, read as the reverse complement.
GCCAAACAGACTTTAATTAAGAGCTCAGAGAGGAGCCCCCTGACCCTCCATCCCCCCCAGGCCAGCTGGAGCCAGTCTGAGATTAAATTCTCCTACAGGAACAACACAAAGTCCCACACAGAAATACCAAACTCTCCTACAGCAACAACACAAAGTCCCACACAGAAACATTTAGCTCTTCAGCCAAACAACACAGAGACCCACACAGAAATGTCAAACTCTTCCACTGAAACAACAATTAGGAAAAAAGAAAGAAATTGTAGATCTAACAACGAGAGCCTTCAAGTCAAAACCTCCGGTGCAACAACAACACACATGGAGAGGCAGTCTAACTGCTACTGACAGCAAATATCTCCCAGAGGCCCCTGAACCAGCACACTCCGCCCTGCTCCATCAGGACAGAGAGGCCTCTGAACCAGCACACTCCGCCCTGCTCCATCAGGACAGAGAGGCCCCTGAACCAGCACACTACGCCCTGCTCCATCAGGACAGAGAGGCCCCTGAACCAGCACACTATGCCCTGCTCCATCAGGACAGAGAGGCCCCTGAACCAGCACACTATGCCCTGCTCCATCAGGACAGAGAGGCCCCTGAACCAGCACACTACGCCCTGCTCCATCAGGACAGAGAGGCCCCTGAACCAGCACACTCCGCCCTGCTCCATCAGGACAGAGAGGCCTCTGAACCAGCACACTCCGCCCTGCTCCATCAGGACAGAGAGGCCCCTGAACCAGCACACTACGCCCTGCTCCATCAGGACAGAGAGGCCCCTGAACCAGCACACTCCGCCCTGCTCCATCAGGACAGAGAGGCCCCTGAACCAGCACACTACGCCCTGCTCCATCAGGACAGAGAGGCCCCTGAACCAGCACACTATGCCCTGCTCCATCAGGACAGAGAGGCCCCTGAACCAGCACACTACGCCCTGCTCCATCAGGACAGAGAGGCCCCTGAACCAGCACACTACGCCCTGCTCCATCAGGACAGAGAGGCCCCTGAACCAGAACACTATGCCCTGCTCCATCAGGACAGAGAGGCCCCTGAACCAGCACACTACGCCCTGCTCCATCAGGACAGAGAGGCCCCTGAACCAGCACACTATGCCCTGCTCCATCAGGACAGAGAGGCCCCTGAACCAGCACACTATGCCCTGCTCCATCAGGACAGAGAGGCCCCTGAACCAGCACACTATGCCCTGCTCCATCAGGACAGAGAGGCCCCTGAACCAGCACACTATGCCCTGCTCCATCAGGACAGAGAGGCCCCTGAACCAGCACACTATGCCCTGCTCCATCAGGACAGAGAGGCCGCTGAACCAGCACACTATGCCCTGCTCCATCAGGACAGAGAGACCCCTGAACCAGCACACTACGCCCTGCTCCATCAGGACAGAGAGGCCCCTGAACCAGCACACTATGCCCTGCTCCATCAGGACAGAGAGGCCCCTGAACCAGCACACTACGCCCTGCTCCATCAGGACAGAGAGGCCCCTGAACCAGCACACTCCGCCCTGCTCCATCAGGACAGAGAGGCCCCTGAACCAGCACACTATGCCCTGCTCCATCAGGACAGAGAGGCCCCTGAACCAGCACACTATGCCCTGCTCCATCAGGACAGAGAGGCCCCTGAACCAGCACACTACGCCCTGAAGGAAGGGGTCACTAGTGACCGCCTCCGACACACGGGATGGAGGTCATTCATAACTTATTCATCAGGCAGTAGGGTCATTGTAACAATTATTACATCCTTACCAGAAATAGTTTTTATAGAATTGTTGATCTTGAACTTAAACAGGCTACATTTTCGCTGTGGCTGATAGGAAGGGTGAAGGCGAGGGAGAGGGTGACGGTGAGGGTGAGGGTGAGGGCGAGGGCGTGGGTGAGGGTGAGGGTGAAGGCGAGGGAGAGGGCGATGGTGAGGGTGAGGGTGAAGGCGAGGGAGAGGGCGAGGGTGAGGGTGAGGGTGAGGGCGAGGGAGAGGGCGAGGGTGAGGGGGAGGGCGAGGGTGAGGGTGAGGGTGAGGGTGAGGGTGAGGGTGAGGGTGAGGGCGAGGGAGAGGGGGAGGGAGAGGGCGAGGGTGAGGGTCAGGGTGAGGGTGAGGGCGAGGGCGAGGGTGAGGGTGAAGGCGAGGGCGAGGGCGAGGGCGACGGTGAGGGTGCTTATGTGTGTGTGCTGTTGGCTGATGTACCATTGTAAGTTTGTGCTGAATGCTGGCTGCGAAGGAAATAGCCTGTCTCGGACACTGCAGGTAAACCACTCAATAAGGGGAATGTCAATCACACCCCTCCCCTACGTCCTGCTGTCAGTCTGAATATATCTGATATAAACCGGCCGAGGCTGATCCAGGACCTGCCAGGCTGGCACAGCAGACCCACACGTACAGTAGGCCTAATTAGGGGTGTGCCTCAGGTCCCCGTGGGAGGGCTGAGCCTCGCAGGTTCCTCACTCCACACCGTCACTGAGCAGACAGTCATTTCTGCTGCTGTCAGGCCTGCAGTTTGCACAGTCATTCCTCATTCCAGTGCTGCTGTAGGAGTCTGAGCTATGAGAGATTACACACCCTGCTTCCTCATTCCCCTGCCGCTCCATCAGCCCTCCAGCCATCAGCTGCTTTCCTCATTCTACAGCACAGAGCACACCTACACTCACCGATGCATCAACATCAGAGTAAACACAGAGGCTAATGCTTACTGCTAGTGCTACAAAGCACACCTACACTCACCGCTACATCAACAACAGAGTAAACACAGAGGCTAATGCTTAATGCTAGAGCTACAAAGCACACCTACACTCACCGATGCATCAACATCAGAGTAAACACAGAGGCTAATGCTTACTGCTAGTGCTACAAAGCACACCTACACTCACCGCTACATCAACAACAGAGTAAACACAGAGGCTAATGCTTAATGCTAGAGCTACAAAGCACACCTACACTCACCGATGCATCAACATCAGAGTAAACACAGAGGCTAATGCTTACTGCTAGTGCTACAAAGCACACCTACACTCGGCACTACATCAACAACAGAGTACACACAGAGGCTAATGCTTAATGCTAGAGCTACAAAGCACACCTACACTCACCGATGCATCAACATCAGAGTAAACACAGAGGCTAATGCTTACTGCTAGTGCTACAAATCACACCTACACTCACTGCTACATCAACATCAGAGTAAACACAGAGGCTAATGCTTAATGCTAGTGCTACAAAGCACACCTACACCCACTGCTACATCAACAACAGAGTAAACACAGAGGCTAATGCTTAATGCTAGTGCTACAAAGCACACCTACACCCACTGCTACATCAACAACAGAGTAAACACAGAGGCTAATGCTTAATGCTAGAGCTACAAAGCACACCTACACTCACCGATGCATCAACATCAGCGTAAACACAGAGGCTAATGCTTACTGCTAGTGCTACAAAGCACACCTACACCCACTGCTACATCAACAACAGAGTAAACACAGAGGCTAATGCTTAATGCTAGTGCTACAAAGCACACCTACACCCACTGCTACATCAACAACAGAGTAAACACAGAGGCTTATGCTTAATGCTAGAGCTACAAAGCACACCTACACTCACCGATGCATCAACATCAGCGTAAACACAGAGGCTAATGCTTACTGCTAGTGCTACAAAGCACACCTACACTCACCGATGCATCAACATCAGCGTAAACACAGAGGCTAATGCTTAATGCTAGTGCTACAAAGCACACCTACACTCACTGCTACATCAACATCAGAGTAAACACAGAGGCTAATGCTTAATGCTAGTGCTCCGCCAAGCTGGAAATACAGTACGCTCTTTGTGCGTTAAGCTGATTTCAGTCCTACTGAGTGGAATTTGAAATTAGGAAAGGCCTCCCTCCCATCTACATGACTTCCTGGTTTTCTTGGAATAAACAAACACTGCAAAAACACTGAGGCAGAGTGGTTGGGGAGTAGTCTGTAAAGCTAGTGGGGAAAATCAAAGCAAATGCATCACAGGTGGTGGGAAACAGTTTCAGGGGAAGCTGTAAAATCAAACCTGACCCGGCCTCCAGGTGGACCGGGCCTCCAGGTGGCTCAGGCAGAATATCGTTAATCACGATCATATCCATAAATGCAACAAAACAAAACAAATGCAAAACAATCAGACTGTGTCAGAACCAGTAAACTATTGCAGTTAGTTGCTGTTTTTATGGGAATTTCACTCCATCCCCCTGCCTCACAGGTGAGCCCAGCAGGGCAGGTGAACCCAGGTGTGATTTTTATTCTCCAACCTGATCCATGGCCTTATGCTGGGTGTGTGGCAGAGCAGGTATGACCTGCCACTGCAGCACACTGCATGCAGGTGAAATGACAGGAGCTCAGTGCGTTTCCCTTCATCAGACACATAAAGCATTCCTGTCATTGCTGTCAAACAGCTTTGGGATCCGGCTTGATCATTAACCTGCCTGAAAGAAGCTTTCTCATGAAGAGGGAGAGGCGACTTCTGCTGTCAAGGTCACTTTTTGTTTATTAGTTGACCTTTGCCAGCTGACTTACACAAAGGTATGAATATGATTTTGAATCTCAAATTCCTGATCATGTAACAAATGGGAATGTAACCAGTTTTTCAAGAATTTTCCTCACCAATTGCCCTGACCGATTATACTACTGAAGACTACAGCCAGAAGTACTGACAGAAGAAGGCTGAAGGGAGGAGTGAGGAAGGGCAGCCCTGGAGGCGGGCTCTACCATGGGAGAACAGTCTGATCTGTGTGTGCAAATAACTCAGAGCTGCAGCTCCTCTGCCAGACATAAACCATACTGTATGACAAGATTGTTCAGATGAGCGCTTAAATGTGGGGTTTTTATGAGTGATTTTAGCTGTACCCTACAGCACAGTATCCTCCAACACAGCAGCAGGACATGAGAATGGGTCGATTTAACACTACACTAAAACATGTTATTCTCATTAACCACGGTTTCTATGTTAAAAACATGGGAGCTAGCAGACAGGAGTCAACTGATATGCAGAGGGCAAAATTACAGCATTTTAAAAGAGCCAAACACTACACACACAAGGCGGTAGCCTAAATAGGAGCCAATTTAAGAGGAATTTCTCTAGTGCTTTGAGCATTATCTTCACCAATTATGCTGCTCAATTATACCATCAGAGACTAATGAGAGAACAGAGCTAAAGGGAAGTGACAGCAAAGAGAAACCTGGAGGCACCCACTACCACAGAAAGACACCTGAGAAAGAACTGCAGCAAAAATACCGACCAGGTTCACTGTGTGGGCGACAGTCTATTCCACAATTTACTGTTAGAAAACAGAGAAGACAACAGTTTAACATTTAAAGGTGAAAAATCATAAAGACTGAAAGCTGTTCTATGCAGGTTTGGGGTCATCCCCTGACTTAATGCATAAGAAGTAAGAGACAGAAGTATATCGCAGTGACAGCATTTCCATGGCACAATGAATAACAAACTGCTATACACTGTATATCTACTGCATTATCCATTGCCCTGTTAATTAACTTTGCCAATTAACTTCAAAGGGCATATTGTCCAGTTAGGAACACAATCACACAATACACTGTTGTTTTCTTTTGGTTATTAATTATTATTACTAAATATTAGGCCAGTAGAGCTGCCTGAAATCCAAATGTCTGAATATGATGTACTGGTACAGAGTTCAGTGTATGAACATCCATAACTCAAAACTCAAATACAGTATGCCTCAGTCATAATTTAAAGCTTCATCTTACCTTAACTGAATTGTTAAACTCCATACCTTCAGTGGACAAAAAAACATGTTGCTTTGGTTTAACGGGCACTGACTATGAATGTCATTCTGTAAGGAATTAGTCCAACCACATTGCAGCTTCCCCAAACATTCCCTCAAGTTTCTCATGCATGGCCTACACTTAAAAACATTAAGGAATTATTATTTGAGGGAATAAAATGCTTTCTTAATGACAGGCCCCGCTACCGTACAAGCTGCTGCTGCTGCGCAGCCATCCTGCAGTCCCCTGGCACTCCTCCAGCTGTGACAGGTTAAGTACACCTGTCTGAGGGTTATTAATTACTTCCCTCACTTCATTGAGCACTCTTGGATGTATCCCATCAGGCTGTGCGGTCTTATTTGCCCTTGGCTGCATGCTCATTCATTCCCCTTTGCCATACCACATGGTCAAACACTGGCTGAATAGCAAGCCAAGCAGATTAAAATGTTGGCAAATACGCACAGGGGTAAAGGTAAATCTTCACTCTTTCATCTTGCAAATTGACTTTTTTCTTTAATAAAATCACTTTTCCCCCTGAGATGGGGCTAAAATGTTGATTTGCTCTCAAACTCCATGAACTATCCAAACCTTACTTTGTGCTCCAGGGCACATCTCTGGTGGAGGTCATGTCTTCTCACTCCACCCACCGCCACCCCCCTCCCTGAGTGTCTCTGCTGACTGTCCCTTCTGGCCATGCTGTAAATATTGTTTTCTGCTTGTCAGTTTGTGAAGATAAGGTGTTCAGGCTTATGTAAATAAAGGAGTGTTAAACTGCAGTTCAACTGGAACTGAAACACACTGTTATTTTACTGCTGTTCAATACTAAAGCTGGGAGCAACACGGAAATCATATATGTTAATCTATATGCAACAACAATACCGAAGGCAGCAGCAGCAGATAGCTGAGAATATGTGGTGCCCGCACTGAGAACAGAACCCTGAACACAGGTATCAGCTGTGAAGTGTGGCAGAATAACACAAACGGTCAAACACATTGAGAAAAGACAGGCACAACAGTGCTGGCAGTTGTTGGTATATTGTGACTGTGTATAGGGTCACTCCTATCCCTCTCAACCTGTGTACCAAGATGCTGCAACTTCACACTTTGCATTTATAACCCTACAGCATCAGAGCCTTCAGCATCAAAGCCTTCAGCCCTTCAGCATCAGAGACTTCAGCCCCACAGCATCAGAGCCTTCAGCCCTTCAGCATCAGAGCCTTCAGCCCTACAGCATCAGAGCCTTCAGCCCTTCAGCATCAGAGCCTTCAGCCCCACAGCATCAGAGCCTTCAGCCCCACAGCATCAGAGCCTTCAGCCCTTCAGCATCAGAGCCTTCAGCCCCACAGCATCAGAGCCTTCAGCATCAAAGCCTTCAGCCCCACAGCATCAGAGCCTTCAGCCCCACAGCATCAGAGCCTTCAGCATCAGAGCCTTCAGCCCTTCAGCATCAGAGCCTTCAGCATCAAAGCCTTCAGCCCTACAGCATCAGAGCCTTCAGCCCCACAGCATCAGAGCCTTCAGCCCCACAGCATCAGAGCCTTCAGCCCCACAGCATCAGAGCCCTCAGCCCCACAGCATCAAAGCCTTCAGCCCTTCAGCATCAGAGCCTTCAGCCCCAGAGCATCAGAGCCTTCAGCCCGACAGCATCAGAGCCCTCAGATTACAAACAGGTTCTGTAAGGGCTCCATTCCCTGATATGGTCGCCCTGCTTATGCTCCACAGCTGCACAGTCCCCCAGGTTCAGGGCGGTCTGAGGAAACTTGACCAAAACCACAGCCTTCACCAGTGGCTTGAGGACTTACAGACTTACAGCCAAGGAGAGGGCCTGGGTGAATTATGACCGTGTGACTCCAGCCACATGGCCTGTGTCTCAGACCTCCCTCCGAAGGCATCTCGTTTGAGACTGTAATCTCAGAGATCATTCACACAGAACACAGGTGCAAGAGTAAACAATCCTTCCATCAGGAATTATTTTTAATGAATTCAAATAGAAAATGTAAAATTAGTCACTGTGACATAAGTCAAGTCTCCACAAAGTGACTCACAGGTGCACCAGTGACATTAGAGAAAGTCTGATAAGAGACTACAGGAACACACACCTGATTCACTGCACACCTATACACACTGTGTGTTTTTGGTCCGTGTTCATTTTATCATGACGCCACACCCAAGAGACCACATCACAGTGCCATTTCAAAGGTCAAACATATCAAAGACAAACGGAGGAGAGCCAAGCAGGAGACACACGGAAAGATCACAAAGGTCAAACATATCAAAGGCAAACGGAGGAGAGCCAAGCAGGAGACACAGGGAAAGATCACAAAGGTCAAACATATCAAAGACAAATGAAGGAGAGCCAAGCAGGAGACACAGGGAAAGATCACAAAGGTCAAAGATATCAAAGACAAACGAAGGAGAGCCAAGCAGGAGACACAGGGAAAGATCACAGCCAAACGTTTAAAACCCTTCCCTGCTGAGGGCATAGGTACCAGAGCCATGTAACTCTTATTAGGGCACTTCATGTTCAGTATAATGAGCCAAACTGCATGCAATGCACTTTATTCGCTGGGGCAGAGATGGACATGACGTCACAGACAGTAGAGTCAGCAGAGCTGAGAGCACAGTTAGTGGCTGCACACGTGCTGAGAAGCAGCTGTCTGTGACCACCATGCAGGCTAACAGCCTGAGCATTCTGCTGCCTGAGGAGTAGAAAAATCTGAGTTCATAAAAACTATAATAAAATTAGAGCATGGAGAAAATAATCATAAAACAGACAGCATATAATGACCCTGATCACTGCGCACAAACACATGGCTCTTTCAGTCCACTCATGGAGTTCTCAAAGCAGGCAGGAGAGATTTCTGCACACAGGCAGACTGACACCCATTCTGTAGATGTGGAGAGAAATGTTTCTTCTTGTGTACATTTTTTGATCATAAAATTTGTGTAAAATGAATTCATTTTTCCAGACTCTGTACAGGACATTTTCATTCCCCTAATTAAAATAAACATTGATGATATCGTAATTCTCTTGCTTTTGCAGTGATGTTACAAACCAGTGAAGTTTGCAAATATATCTGTAATCAATACTGGATAGGAACATGAAGTGATAAAGTGCTGGAACATATTCACATTGAAGTATATCCATCACTTAAAAACTAAAGTTGAAGTAATGACAGGACTAGCAAGGCTGACATTTGGTATGACTGTTTAGCAACAGGGATGAGAAAATATCATACCGACCCTGTAATGTTTCTAGGAAAAAACTACAGCTGTAAGCACTGTCATCTGTGGACTTTCAACATGGTTATCACTTCTTGTGCCAAGTTACCAAACTAATTGAGCATAACGTCTTTATTTAAGCTTTTAATTAGCTGTCTTTGTAAACCGGCAAGACTAAAGAACTACAGTGATGCACTAAAAGCGTTAAGAGTATCTAAGCCCATTGACTGGCGTTAAGTACTGCCATAATACAAATGTCTTAATGCTAATGTACTAACACAATCTGTGACTGGGTACTGCAGGGCACTGCGGGCAGGTTAGCAACTGGCGCGTTGCGTTTCACCTCGAACACAAAACACACTCCCTGTGATCGCCCAGAGCGTGTCACACAGAGCATCGGGGGCGAGCAGCAGGCGCATGCTGCGTGTGACAGCAGCAAACCTTGAACTCTATTACTGCGCGAGCTGCGTGCGCACCTGAGTCTCGCGCCCCACTCACACAACTTTTCCTGGTTGTTAAGGCAACGAGTTGTGTGGCTTCTCGAGTGATGACGAATCCTCCAGACGTGCCATATTCTCTCTCAAAACTCTGCCTTCCTGATCAAACATTTACTCTAAAAAACCAGCCACTGTGAACAAAGAATTGGATTTTGTCCACATGATCGCATTCACTTGTTGACTGACTTTATCTACAAAATTCGAGCTGCTATGAAAGCCTAAACGAAACATTGGTTACGCTGATAGGAGACCGGGGTAGCTAAACCGGTATTCCCATCTTAAAACATGTAGGTTAAAGAGCTTAGTTAGGAATACAACTCAATATAATTATCAACTAATGTTTAACTGTTTAATAGCAATGGCTTCACATATTCCCTTATTCCCCCAATAGACCTGTTGCGCCCTCCAACATCCCACACATCACTATAACAACCAGACACATCAGTCAGCTAAAACTCCCTTGCTGTGAATTTGAAAATAGGTTAAATAAACATTAACCAGAGAGAGGCATGTCATGAATGAGTAACCATAATTTCTATTCAAACCATATAGTTGAGACAGTCTATTTCACACAAAAACTGGACGGGACGGGACGATTCAAAAGTGACCGCAATCCGAGGAGTGAGAAAACTTAACCATTTGTCTTACCTTTTTCATTACTGTTGAAAGCCCGATATAGATCACACTATGACCGACCAAACAGCTTCAGAATGCTCGCTGGGTAGCCCGCAACTTCAGAAAAGTCCAAAGGTCTGCTCAGTCCACGACTTCACCATTTTACACGAAAAAAACATGTCGGAGCGAGCTAACTCAGCTAGCCACATCTTGAAGCAAGCTAACAAGCTAACTAACGTTTGCGAAATTCGAAATGATTAGATATAAAAAATAAGACTTCCAGTTACTCTGAATACTTTTTCTCACATAAATATCCACTAAATGTATGGATTTCATGCGCCAGTCCACTTCTCCAACTATATCTTAAATGCTAGCACAACAAAGTCCAGTGATGGCGAAGCACTTTAAGGCAGAGTTCTTGGCTGTAAGGTCTATCGGGCATCGATGCACTTGTTACAGAGATTACGTCCAGGGGCGGAGCTACCGCTTCAGGACCAGGGCGGACCGCAGCAGCAGGCTGAGACGACCGTGTTCAGGAGGTCCAATCAGGAGCCGAACAACATAACTGAAAGTTTACTTTACAGCCCCATTCATCTTCCGTTGATTGCGTAAAAGTATGGCCTAGGGTTGTGCATTTGCAGGTGTCCCACTAGAAGACAGCGGTGAAATACTGACAGAGGCAAAAAGAGTTAGATCAAACAGCCAAGCAGAGTTTGAACTGTGTTTGAGCAAAACGCATGATATATTTGAATAATTTGTGTTTTTAGAGATGGCTTGCCGTCGTATTAACGATGTCCATGAATAAACGTTTTGGTTTAGTATTTTAGTAATGTAATAGTCGTGTTTATTGTAATAGGTAATGTTACAATAGTGATCTATTGACAATCAATTCTCCTGGTCAGTGATTTCTTTTCCTTTACAACTTATTAGATGTACAAAATACATATAAATTCAGTACAATTAAGACTCTACAATACGACTTAAAGGTAGCTTACAGCTGAACGAACTGAACATAAACCCCATGCGAAGTTAATTCGCTCTTTGCTTTTACTGGTACAGTGTAAAGAGGTTAGCTCAGTAGGTGCAGTTGATCCAAGTGTAGATTAGCACAATGAGACTCGCTGGCAGAAGAGATGTGGGCCTGGCTGAGATGTACTGAGAGAGATGGGGTGCAGTAGGAGCTGAGGGTTGGGGGTATGGTGAGATACACAGTGTTTGATAATGTGGCAGGAGTAGGTATGTGGTGACTGTGGGGTGTTGGGGTACTGTGAGAAATTGGGTGTTTGCAGTACAGAGAAATGCTATTGCGTACAAGGAGGGATAGATGTTGGGGTAAAGGGCAAGATTGGATTTGGGGGTACATTGTGAGGTGAAGTGTTCTGTGGAGGTGAGGTGTTGGGGTACAAGGGGAGGTGGGGTTTGTGGGGGCAGGGAAAGCCAAGGGCCTTGTGTACACAGTGAGATTAGATGTTTGAGGTACAGGGTGACCTGGGATGTTGGGGTGAGAAGTGAGAATGGATGTCTGAGGTACAGGGTGAGTTGGGATATTGGTGTACAAGGAGAGATTTGGCGTTAGGTGTACTTGGAGGGTGAGGTTTGGGGGCACAGGGAGAAGAGACGTGTTTGTGAACAGTCAGAGATAAGTATTGGGGTGGGGGGTCATTTCTGGGGTAAAAGCAGGGGTAAGTTTTAGGGGAGGGGGGCAGGGTATGTAGGAACTTTGAGAAATGAGGTTAGCTGAGAATGGGGTTTTGGGATGCAGAGAGAGACTACAGGCCAGGCAGTGAATGAGTGGGGATCACTATCTCGCTCAGTGGAGGGGAGGTGGTCTTGGCAGACGTGGCTGCCAGCAGGGAGTTAGGGTGGCAGGGCCTGTGCCAGCAGCAGGGTGGTACGGCGTTTGGCAGGGCCAGTGCCAGCAGCAGGGTGGTACTGTGTTTGGAGAAACCTGAGTGTTTCTGCTGTTCTGAGAGGTCAGAACAGCAGATAATCTGTCAAGCGCAGACTGAAGACTCATCTCTTCAGGACACACGCCTCTCCTTCCCTCCCAAGCTCTCCCACTTAGCCATAGCTTCATTTGTAGCGACCTAATATTGTTGGCTTAGAATTGTTGTTGATATACTAATGGTTTTTCTTTTTGTTTTTTCAACAGGTCATCCAGATGGTTTCGTCCATGCTAAGCCTTCTGGATTAGACTTGAGACGTTTACCCCCTCTAGCACTTTAACATCCTTGTCCCAAAAGAAATGCACTTTGTGCTGTAAGTCGCTCTGGATAAGAGCATCTGCTGAATGCATGTAATGTAATATAATGTACAATGTTTCTGAACAGACTGAATCAGTAAAATGAATCAGCGGCTGGCTGAACAGACTGAATCAGGGAAATGAATCAACGGCTGGCTGAACAGACTGAATCAGGGAAATGAATCAGCAGCTGGCTGAACAGACTGAATCAGGGAAATGAATCAGCAGCTGGCTGAACAGACTGAATCAGGAAAATGAATCAGCAGCTGGCTGAACAGACTGAATCAGGAAAATGAATCAGCGGTTGGGTGAACAGACTGAATGAGGGAAATGAATCAGCGGCTGGGTGAACAGACTGAATGAGGGAAATGAATCAGTGGCTGGGTGAACAGACTGAATCAGGGAAATGAATCAGCGGCTGGCTGAACAGACTGAATGAGGGAAATGAATCAGTGGCTGGGTGAACAGACTGAATCAGGGAAATGAATCAGTGGCTGGGTGAACAGACTGAATGAGGGAAATGAATCAGTGGCTGGGTGAACAGACTGAATGAGGGAAATGAATCAGCGGCTGGCTGAACTGACTGAATGAGGGAAATGAATCAATGGCTGGCTGCCCATCATGCTGCTGCTGGGGGAGAGATGAGTGAGTCACGCCGAACAGCAGGGAGGCCAACAGTGTAACGTACCCAAGAGTCTGTACACCGCTTTAATGTGATACGCACAGGCAGAGTGTCAAAATCTATGATATAAGATTAAAATTAAAATTGCCTTGGATGGATGACCACCAGTAGGAATGGCTTAACAAATGTAGGATATTTTTTAAATCATACAGGTCCATTTATATAATTTGCCATTTTACCATTTCATATTGCTATGCTTGAAATATTAAACTGATGTTGAATGAATTGGCTGGTTTTTTCTCATTGCAAAGTTTCTGCTTATCTGTTGTGTGGCAGATAAAGCAGCCCCTGCTTTACCTGGTTTTGTGCTGCTGGACTCCTGACATGATGCTTTATTTTAAGCCAGGGGTATCCATTAATCACACCCAGGTCTGTGCCTTTGCTCAATACTGTGTGCATCAGCTGTAGTCTAAATATATCCCTGATGACCCACCTGTTTAGACTGCAAGACCTGGAAATATCCTCTGTTTACTTCAGATTGCTTTATCTATTCGATTTGTGAGCAAAGTTCATGGTGAGGTGTGGTGTGCACAATAAATCAATTAAAAATTGTATTGCTTCTCATGGTGATTTTTAAGCAATGGCAAATCCTAAAGTGGTTGTGTGAAATGTTATAACTTAACATTGTTTTCAGGCTCTAAACTAGACAAACTAACTTAATAACAAATTAACAAGACAAGTAAATAAATAAACAGCGTCTCACACGTGACAAATCGACACAACTCTATTATTAGGGTCCTGAGCAAGTTGGACTAAGCCGAGAAAACACCGTTCTTCAAGCCCCTGCGCGTCCACCTTCAAGGGGATTGCAAGCAGGATCTGGCAACTGTGTGAGTCTCGCGAGGTTTGGCAGATCGCGGTGTAGCAGTATGGCAGCCTCGGTGGTGAGAAGTTGCTGCAGAGTGTTTCTCCAGACAAGTGCGCATGGAAAGGTCGCGGGTTTGCCTTCCAGATGCTTGGGAGGTTAGTATTCGTTGAGCTTGTGTCTTGTGGTTGTAGCAGCACATATATAGGGAAACATTTATCGAGCAGTAGGATGATAAAAACATTAAGACGTGACCGAAGGGGTGTGTCGCAGGCCCTCCATACTGGAGTTAGCTAGTTTGCCCGTGCTGTTCCATGCAGGATGGGAACGTAATGTCCCGGGTCCTTGGTTATCTCAGGGCTAGTGTGTTATCGGCATGACACTTGGGTGGTAAATAAATATATATCTTTATCTGTGTACCGTGTACTGTGAGGCGATTCCCTGTGAATTGTAAAATTAACTACTTAAAATATGGCTAACAGCTAAAAATCCGTGCGCTTGACAGGGAGAAAATCGTAACGTAGTTTGCTAACATTCACTGTCTGAAAAGGTCCTTCGACCTGTTAGGTCTGTATCTTGATACCTACCTCGATAGCGAAGCAGAAATAAGGGTATGCAAACTAAGTTCACGGTCAAGTTATTGGCATTCAACGTGCTCAATTGTTGAAATAAATTTTGTTTAGGCAGAATATTGCCGTCATGAAGTGGTGAGTGTGCTCTTGACAGTTGCACTCTTTGTTGCAGTCTTTGAGTGAAATTTAAAGAAACGAGAAAAGCATCGGCTGATCAGTGATTAAAATCATTGTCATGATGATATGTACAAATCTGCGCATCGTGTAGCCAACGTTAGTAGCTAAGGTTTCAAAATGTCTATAACAGGGAATGCAGATAAATGGCGAATATCAATGTAAGACACATATACTTGTAAGCCTACACCTCAGGGATTTCTGGAATAAAATTGAGGTCATATTGAAGACAGTTTTGGCTGGAGAATGGAGTAGAGTTTACAGTAAAGATTCTGGCATGTTGGCCAGTGCTTCTAGAGGCATAGTGACCGATGTTATACAGCTGCAGAGCATTGAACGTGAAGTCAGTCACGATGAAAGGGTAGTTTTCCGACAGGAGATAAATGGAGTTGGTCGATGACCATGTCCTTGTCCCAGTTTTAGAATGTGCTCTCAGGGACGAAATGGATCAGCACTTTGGTAAGTCATAAGGTCCACCGAAATGTGCTTGAAGATGAATGGTTTAACGTTTAGTAATAGAGAGTAGTGGTTTCAGTAAATGCGCAGCAGTAATCTGAAATGACAGAGTAACTCTAACTACAGATGCGCTGAAAGCGCTGCAAATCAGCATTCAAACACCTGCTTCTGGCTAATAGTTTAGTTCACATCTGCAGATCAGAACCTGCTCCTGACAAATACTTTAGTTCAGATCTGCAGCAGCAAATCATTTTATTTTTCCACTTACCATAGTGAAAAAATGCATTTTTAATGTAGTTTAATGTAATTTTTTACTTTGTAGCACAGAGAGGAGAGGTGTGTAAATCGACATGTGTACAGGCTTGGTATACGAGGCCTATGGTGTTTGCAGGAGTCAGGTGGAAGTCCTCGGTCCAGCATGCGACACGCCCAGACCTGCCGAAGCTGGCCTACCAGAAGGTGAAAGGGAAGAGTCCGGGGGTGATCTTCCTCCCAGGGTTTGCCTCCAACATGGGCGGACTGAAGGCCGAGGCGCTGGAGGACTTCTGCAAGTCTTTAGGCCACGCCTACCTGAGGTACCTGCCCTGGAAGACTCATTAGCACCCCGCTAAACTCGCTTTCTCCCTCAGTCAGCTGATAGGTCACATCCTGTAGTGTGTCATTGGTGCTCAATGACCCAGGTCTGAAAACTGACATTTAGAGTGTGTGTGTGTGTGTGTGTGTGTGTGTGTGTGTGTGTGTGTGTGTGTGTGTGTGTGAGAGAGAGAGAGAGAGAGAGAGAGAGAGAGAGAGAGAGAGAGAGAGAGAGAGAGAGAGTGTGTGTGTGTGTGTGTGTGTATGTGAGAGAGTGTGTGTGTGTGTATATGTGTGTGTGTGTGAGTGTGTATTGCCATTGATTATAGGCCTTCCAGTACAGGCATGTTGCTGAGGTCTGCAGTAATACTGCATTTAAAACATGTTGATGTCACATTGTGTAATTGCCTGCAGAGGTGGGTAGTAGCTGGTTAATTATAGTTCCAGTGCGACATGTTTCAGACGCACTCTGGTATGGGGTGTTGTGCAGCGTGTCCTATGGCAAGTTAATGTGTAAGAACACTTCAGTCACATTTTCTAACAGTCATTTTGTTTGTTACTGACACATTTATTAGTAAATAAAGTGTTTGGAGATGTGGCAGACAGCAGAGCTGCTGTCCCCCAGTCCAAGCGCACACCCTGGTTATGGCTTCCTGGCAGTGGCTTTACTCATATTTATATGCTAAAAGTAAACATTTAGCATATAATCCATAAACCGGCCTGCCTGCGCCGTGGGCCTCTGTCGTCACGGTGACCTGTCTGTGCAGTGGGGCCCCTGTCGTCACGGTGGCCTGCCTGCACCATGGGCCTCTGTGGCCACGGTGACCTGCCTGTGCAGTGGGGCCCCTATCGTCATGGTGACCTGTCTGTGCAGTGGGGCCCCTGTCCTCACAGCGGTCTTTGCTCTCGGGCAGGTTTGATTACACGGGCTGTGGGGCATCAGAGGGCGCTCTGGAGGACTGCACCCTGGGCGGCTGGAAGCGGGACGTGCTCTACGTGCTGGACGAGCTGGTGGAGGGACCACAGGTACGACACAGCGACCTGCTCACCTGAGCAAAGACAACCCATCAGTCCCACTACAACAATGAAGATGGCGGCAGCAGATCAGTCTCTGGCTGCTTGTCTTTGTTACGTTTCACTAAAAATGGAAAAAAAAGACAAGGTGTTCTTTGAGTGGAGGAGTAACTGAAGAGAATCCACATGTATGTGAAACAAAAAGAGTAAGGGACTGTTTCTCAGCAGCTGAAGGCCCTTTGAGGAAGAGTGGATAGAGGTGAAAAACACTTTTATTTGGTTGGCTTGTCCACAGTATAACCGATGTGTTTCAGTTGTGTTGCTTTACCAGTTTTTTATACCTGTGGTGGCTGCTCTGCTGATTTTCCCTAGAGTAATATGTGTGATTTTTAGGTGTGTTTGTGTGTGAAGTGGTGAATTGGTATCACATGCTCAGGGCTGGGCTGCACCCCCTCAGCACTGTGACCTCTGAAACAGATTCAGTCTGTTTGAAGTTTAACAGGGTTTTGACATAATCCCCTCTGTGGCCTCGATGGTAGGCAGCATTTTCACAGAGCCCTGCCTTGAAGAGACCTGCCTCTCTGTGTTTTCATTTGGGCTGGAATTTTATGGGTTGAATTGTGAGCTGTGATGTCCTGGCTTAGGTGGGAACTGTCAGTGATCATCTGCTGTGCAGTAAGTTTCCCATGATCCTCCCCTGCAGATCCTGGTGGGCTCCAGTATGGGCGGCTGGCTCATGCTGCTGGCAGCTCTGGCCCGGCCCGAGAAGATCGCCGCCCTGGTGGGCATTGCCACAGCTGCAGATCACTTTGTCACAGCCTTCAAGTCTCTGCCCATAGAGGTGAGGAGAGGGGCGTGCGTACGTGTGTGTGTGTGTGTGTAACTGACCGTGTCTCTGTGCTGTAGGTGAGGAGAGGGGCGTGCGTGTGCGTGCGTGTGCATGTGCGTGCGTGCGTGCTTGCGTGTGTGTGTGTGTCTGTGCATGCGTGCGTGCTTACGTGTGTGTGTGCGTGCGTGCGTACGTGTGTGTGTGTGTGTGTAACTGACCTTGTCTCTGTGCTGTAGGTGAGGAGAGGGGCGTGCGTGTGCGTGTGTGCACGTGCGTGCGTGTGTGCGTGCGTACGTGTGTGTGTATTTGTGTGTGTGTAACTGACCGTGTCTCTGTGCTGTAGGTGAGGAGAGGGGCGTACGTGTGTGTGTGCGTACGTGTGTGTGTGTGTGTGTGTGTGTGTGTGTAACTGACCATGTCTCTGTGCTGTAGGTGAGGAAGGAGATAGAGGAGAAGGGAGAATGGGTTCTGGCCTCTAAGTACAGTGAGGAGGGGGCGTACCGACTGAACCTGAATTTCCTGAAGGAGGCGGAGTCTCACTGCGTGCTGCAGGGCCCGATCCCGATCACATGTCCCGTGCGCCTGATCCACGGGCTCAAGGACCCGGACGTGCCCTGGCATATCTCCATGCAGGTGGCGGAGCGCGTGCTGAGCGCCGACGTCGACGTCATCCTGCGCAAGCACGGCCAGCACCGCATGTCCGACAAGGACGACGTCAAGCTGATGGTCTACACCATCGACGACCTCATAGACAAACTGACCACCATGGCGTGAGCTGAGCGCCGTGTTCCCGCTGGAGTGGCGAGCAGCGGAGAGACTGCAGACTGACACAATCCTGGCGGGCCTGTCCTGCTCCCTCTGCCTTTGGGTGGATGTGGTTTTTTTTCATAACTGTTTTACTCTGGCTGTTGTGCTGCTCAGGCCCCTGTGTTATGCCGCTGTTCCCTGGACAGAGTTCCCTTACTTCCCGCTGTACAGTCTCCTTTACCCCACACTGCAGCTCCACACTCAAACTCCTGTGCCTTTCCAATCAGCCAATAAACCGAGTGTCTCCCAGACTGAGGGTCTGTGTGGTGAGCAGAGGTTACACAGCCTTCGTCTGTAGCGGGGCGCGGCGGCGGGGCGCGCCGGCTGTGCTAGGTAGAGTCTGATAGCTGAAGGCAATTGCTGAATTCTTCCCATATTTGCAGGAGTGAAATTAGTTAAAGTGGGTTTAGACTGTCAGACTGTCACTGCCCACTACAGTATCCACATTGGCATGCTAACGTTAGCCTAGCTAGCTAGAGAATAACCTTTGATCGCTAAAACACTGGAGGATTATTCTGGTCATCCTTGTTCATCTGTATTATTCTGTACCAGCACAGAGGCGGGCTCTAGGCCAGTCTTGCATGCATTAGCATTCAGTCAGACACTGTGGTACTCACAGCTAGACCAATTTTGCTGAACATGTGCTTTCAGGAAAACGATAGCATGGTTGATGTTCCTGCTGATTTTGCTCCCCTCAGTAAGATGGCAGACCTGCTCCCACCCCTCTGCCCGGCCTCAGCCGGACGGCAGTCGAATGTGACGGCTCCAATTTTCATTCTGAAACAGCTGAGCTCTCCTCCTGAGTCCCCCTGTCTGTGGTAACCGCTCATGAGCTGTGCATCGTAGGGCCAGCATGAAGCCATTGAACAGCCGAATCCAAACGCAGCACGGCGGAAGGGGCGCTGCCGAACGCTGGTCTTCAGCAGGTTAAGTGCACCAGGCCCTATAAAAGGGCTTGGTTAAGATGAAAGTATCTGCCATTTGACAGTCAGTGTAACTCCCGAAATTGAGTTTGTGACCTGCATTTCATCTTTAAGCCTGGAAGAGAACGTAGTTGTTGCAAAGTTATTCCAGAGATTTGCATCAAACAACAAACAGCAGGTTTTATCAGTGCGTTCTCTCTGCCTGTGAGATTCAGATCAATCAATATTCTAGAGTCAAACAAGAGTCATACATTGCATCAATTCATCAATTGCTCTTCATCACAGTTTTCAGCGTGATGCCTGCTCATGAGCAGCGCTGCCTCTGGAAGAGGAGCATGCACAGGAGGAGGTAAAGAGCAGGAACTATTACAGAATGAGACAAATCAGCCAGAGCGGAAACTATTTTTTACATGATGAGAATTGATTGGCTCGAGATAAAACTGCAGAGCCCAAATGCAGCTATTTGGATGAGAGACATTTGGGAGGAGATTGCTGGGCCGGTTCACAGGTAAGAGGTGAGGCACTGAGTGACCACACTGAGTGACCACAAGTAGACCGGCGTTGTAAATATCCCCATAAGTCCAATACTGTTGAGTTGTGAGTACAACCACTCTTCCAGGTTTCACCCTAAAATCAAACATCAGACCCAAGTGAGCAGGTCAGGTGAGTTACCTCTATAATCTGCTGCTTCAGTGGATCATAGTGACCATTAGCAGTGAAAACAACCAGACTTGGTGGTAAAGCTGACTGCTGTAGTAAAACTCACAGTAGCCTCAGTGTGAGTGTGAGCGTGTGTGCGCAGGGTCGGGGTGAGGGGCGAGGCCTGTGAGCGTGTGAGTGCGCAGGGTCGGGGTGAGGGGCGAGGCCTGTGAGCGTGTGAGTGCGCAGGGTCGGGGTGAGGGGCGAGGCCTGCGTTTGAGATTCAGCCAATACAGCCCCTGAATGTGGGGCTTCAGACGGGCCCCCCAGGGTAAGGCTGGGAACCAAACCCTGTCCTAAACTCACGGGAACCTACCTGGAAAAACTGCGCAACTCCTGAACCTGCATGAATGGCCACCAGGTGGCAGCCTTCTTATTGTGATAATTTCATGCCTGCCTTAGAGTCCCATCTTCTCACTTATTTGTCTGTGTTGTATGTGCTTACTGACCCCTTGTAATGTACACTTAGAGAGTGACAGTGAACTCCTGAAATACCAGTAAACTTTGAAAACACTTGTGCATATTGTGAGTGGAGTATTTTACTAACAAAGCAATCTCATTCAGGATATGGTAATGATGTTTTTTCATCTTAAAATGAGGCCCTCACTTATGGTATTTGGAATAGAATTAGGTTTGTATTTTTGCATTTCACGTTTACTTTCAGGCAGTAGGCGATTTGCTAATTTATGACAGAGGGGATGGCCCAATGGGAGCACCCCCTGCCCCCACACACACACACACGTAAAATTTCCCCCTCAAATCGCCTACTGCTTTTAGCTTTTATCAGCCTTTTAATCACTTATCCACAGTGACTTGATCAATTTGTACCACGGGATATTTCAGTAAAGCAATCAGGTGGGGTGCATTGCTCAAAGAGCCCCTGGCCTGTGACAGAGAGCCCAGCTCCCGATCTAATGATTTTTCCACACATATGTGGTGGTATCATAAGAAAGAATTTAAAAGTCATATTTTTGGTAGACTAACCCAAAGATGTGTGGGCATATAGTGCCTTCCCCATATTCAGTGTTCACACACCACTGCAAAAATGACTTTATCATAAAATAAAATGAATAAGTTCTGTTTCACTGGGGGATGCTGTCTAAACCATAACATTAGATGTATTTGACAGGAGCGTGTGGTGTTGAAATGTTTATTTAGAGGGCTGCAGCTCAGTTCCAGTAAAGCTCTGGGGTTAATGATACACCCAGAGGGGGGACAAGCACCCTGGTGTGGCAATGCTGTGTGTTTGCATTGCCAAACAAACACACACACAACGGGCATAGAGAGTGAGAGAGAGACAAACGGACTGATTTAGTAAGCGGTAGAGTCATTAAAGGAGAGGAAGAGAGAGACGCAGACTGAGAAATGGGCCGTGTGTGGCTGTGGGTTTGCGTGTTGACAGCCCTGGGACTGTGCCTCTCTGGGGTGGATGGGAGCCGAAAACGCAGACCCCCAAAGGAGAACCCCATCGATAAGATCACACCTGCAGCGAATTTCAACCTGCCCCAGGTACTGTGCACTCACAAAAATGTCACACACACTACTGTAGGTGCTACACAGACACACAATACTGGTGTAGGTGCTGTCCTGTATCCTGCAGAAATTTGGTTACTCTGATGTTATGAGACTTTAATAATCTGACTGTTTGATTAAAGCATGTCGCTTAGAATGACCATTAAATGTATTTTGTTCAATGGCTCACTCCTGGCCCCTCCGGTTTTCTGTCCAGATGAATGGGAAATGGTTCCTGGTGAGCGTAGCGTCTAAGTGCCCGTACCTGCTGGAGAATAACTTCCGGGTGGAGAGCACCATAGTGACCTGGACTGCCCCCCCCTCCCCCGGTGCCCCGCTGGCTGTCAGCACACTGAGGAAGCTGTGAGTGCAACAGCCTGCCACCAGGGGGAGCTCTCAGGAAACATTCACACTCACAGGCAGTATCTCATGGCACTCAGGCATAAACCCAGACCATGTGACATTCACACTCCTGCTCTGTGTACTGCATCCATGTGCTGAACACAGCACTATTTACTGACCTTATCCAGCTACCACTCAGCAATCATCACAAAGCTAACAGCTAACCATAACAGCAAACCAACAAACCATACTAACCAACCCATGACAGGATCACTGAAATACTAACCAACCCATGACAGGAACACAGCAATACTAAATAACCCAACACAGGAACACTGTAATACTAACCAACCCATCACCGGAGCTCTGCGATACCTCTGCAGGTCCCCTGCACTGTCCCTGAGAGTCAGGCTGCAGAGTGGGTCCTTCTCCCATTCAGAATGGAAGTGTTTCTCTGTGAGTAATGTCTGTCTCTCTCTCAGTAACCTGCAGTGCTGGGACATCAGACAGGAGTACCTGCCCACCAAAACCAGTGGCCGCTTTCTGCTGAAAGGTGAGTGCTGTACACTTGAGCGCCCTCTGCTGCTGGGCTTTATGGAGTTCAGCCTGTAACGATGAAACAACATATACAGTACTGCCATATTACTTGATCAACATTGTATGTCAGTTACTCTGTTTTTGCACAATTATCAGTCATGGTTTTCAAAGCCTGTGCTTCTTTGTAGTGCAGTGAAGAAAGCTCCTACGTCACCTGGCGTAGTTTCTGCGTCTCATGTTTTGCTCTCATGTTATGTTCTGTTCTCATTTTTCTGACCTCACAGAACATGCTGGACACACTTTTCCCTGTCTCTAAAAAAGACAATATAAACTTTTATCATATATGAATTGTATGTATTGATGTCCTGTGATATACTTTCTTTTTTTGGCACCAAGGTAGCAGACCAACTAATGACATCGATATCATTGTTAGCGAGACTGACTACAACTCTTACGCCATCTTGTACCTCCATAAGCGTGGGAAAATGACCATGAAACTCTACGGTATGTTGTGTGTCCAGCCCTCTGTGCTGCTGGGAGGGGGGGACATGGTGTGACAGCCCTCTGTGCTGCTGGGAGGGGGGGACATGGTGTGACGCTCTGGCTGCCGCCCACTTCCGCTCCCCCTGTCTGAGTTCTGTTTGTTTATGTGTATCTCCCATCATAATGTGTCCCTCTTAGACAGGTTTAGTCTGTTTGTGTCCTGCTCTGTCTTTTTCAGTCTTATTTTTCTCAGTCTGGTTATGTCCTGCGTTTGTTTGCTCAGTCTTTTTGTGTCCCAGGATGTCTTTCTCAGTCTGGTTATGTCCTGCTTTTGTTTTCTCAGTCTTTTTGTGTCCCAGGCTATCTTTCTCAGTCTGGTTATGTCCTGCTTTTGTTTTCTCAGTCTTTTTGTGTCCCAGGCTGTCTTTCTCAGTCTCAGGTCTGCTTCTATGTTGCACAGGGCGAAGTGAACGTCTCCCAGACGACATTCTTGACAAGTTTGAGCTGCTTGCTGAAAAGCAGAATTTTGGAATTGACTTTGTGTTCCCCTTCCCCAAATACGGTGGGTTACCCCTCTGCCATAGAGAGAGCTCCTCTGGGCCTGTTAAAGGGGATACTTCTGTATTTTCATTATTAAATGTAATTTTCAACAGTAATCCTCCATACTATCCTTCATGTGGTTTGAAGTCTAAACTTGCCTTACCTCTCAAAGGCTGTCTGTAACTCTGAAGTTTGGATTTTTTTGTTATTGTTCAATTAAATTTTAAAAATATCCAATTTCTTAAATATACAAAAACAAACAGAACATTCAGGTGAATGCATTTTATTCAGTTTCCATGGTGAAGGTCATAATGTGTGAAAGCTCTGTTTCTATGCAGGTTAGAATGTGTGAAAGCTCTGTTTCTATGCAGGTTAGAATGTGTGAAAGCTCTGTTTCTATGCAGGTTAGAATGTGTGAAAGCTCTGTTTCTATGCAGGTTAGAATGTGTGAAAGCTCTGTTTCTATGCAGGGTAGAATGTGTGAAAGCTCTGTTTCTATGCAGGTTAGAATGTGTGAAAGTTCTGTTTCTATGCAGGTTAGAATGTGTGAAAGCTCTGTTTCTATGCTCATATTTCTGACTCACACAGATCTTTTCATTGCAGGTTTCTGCCAGTCTGCAGATGAAACGCACACTCTCTGTGAGTCTTGTCTCTAAACACTCCACAAACGTGCATTTGGTCTGTGGATCAATGCAAGGCCTGTGAGCACTATATACCTCCATTAAAAACTGAATTAAATTAAATAAGAACAGTCACTTTCTTTTTCTGTTTATGTAAAGTTAAAGCTCCACCTGTACCTGCACCAGTTTTACCCTGACCTTTCTCCCCCTTCCTCTTTTCAGACCTGTGAGCAGCGTGCATTCTGGGATACCTTGCGGTCAGGTGAAACAGGGCTCTGGCCATCCCTGGCTTGTGTGTGGACACCTGAATGCCTGTGCAGTTTGTAATCTCTGTGCTCACACAGTCAGGAGCTGTGCTACCTTCAGACTGTAACCTGTGTTTTTAAATAAACAGCCCTGCTGACCTTCATCTGTGTATTTGGCCTTTCAAAGGGATGATAGCATATGGCTACACACACTTTCTCTCACACACTGTTGCGGTCATGTTTGTCTAGGGGTACAATGTCACTTACAAAAGAAGGCAGCTGGCTGGGAATGGTGAAAACTGGGACTTACCTCCGCCGGGTCTCTTCACCGGTTCCTTGGGCTAGCCAAAGCCGCCGTTCCACCGACGAAGAGCTCCGTTACCGATTGGTGCATCCCTCCCCCATGTCTGACTGGCACCCAATCAGGAAATATCATCCCAATTTCCTAAACCTGCCACCCTTACCAGTGCACAGCTGCCATGCCACTAAAGGAGTGTTATCAATATATATTATACCTACAAAACTACGAGGCAGTAGTATCTCTTACTATTATGCCCTGCTTACTAACATGTGGGCACAACACACACACACACACTGGGGCAGCTGCTTCAGTGTAAAACCTTACGTTCTAAGGGTGTTGGTTTGGTTATGAGGCTGTGGGTTTGGTTCTAAGGTTGTTGGTTTGGTTCTAAGGCTGTGGGTTTGCTTCTAAGGCTGTTGGTTTGGTTCTAAGGCTGTGGGTTTGGTTCTAAGGCTGTTGGTTTGGTTCTAAGGCTGTGGGTTTGGTTCTAAGGCTGTTGGTTTGGCTGTTAGGCTATGGGTTTGGTTCTAAGGCTGTTGGTTTGGTTCTAAGGCTGTGGGTTTGCTTCTAAGGCTGTTGGTTTGGTTGTGAGGCTGTTGGTTTGGTTGTAAGGCTGTGGGTTTGGTTGTGAGGCTGTGGGTTTGGTTGTGAGGCTGTGGGTTTGGTTCTAAGGCAGTGGGTTTGGTTGTGAGGCTGTGGGTTTGGTTGTGAGGCTGTGGGTTTGGTTCTAAGGCTGTGGGTTTGGTTGTGAGGCTGTGGGTTTGGTTCTAAGGCAGTGGGTTTGGTTGTGAGGCTGTGGGTTTGGTTGTGAGGCAATGGGTTTGGTTCTAAGGCTGTGGGTTTGGTTGTGAGGCTGTGGGTTTGGTTGTGAGGCTGTGGGTTTGGTTCTAAGGCTGTGGGTTTGGTTGTGAGGCTGTGGGTTTGGTTGTGAGGCTGTGGGTTTGGTTGTGAGGCTGTGGGTTTGGTTCTAAGGCAGTGGGTTTGGTTGTGAGGCAATGGGTTTGGTTCTAAGGCAGTGGGTTTGGTTGTGAGGCTGTGGGTTTGGTTCTAAGGCTGTGGGTTTGGTTGTGAGGCTGTGGGTTTGGTTGTGAGGCTGTTGGTTTGGTTGTGAGGCTGTGGGTTTGGTTCTAAGGCTGTGGGTTTGGTTGTGAGGCTGTGGGTTTGGTTCTAAGGCTGTGGGTTTGGTTGTGAGGCTGTGGGTTTGGTTGTGAGGCTGTGGGTTTGGTTGTGAGGCTGTGGGTTTGGTTGTGAGGCTGTGGGTTTGGTTCTAAGGCTGTGGGTTTGGTTGTGAGGCTGTGGGTTTGGTTGTGAGGCTGTGGGTTTGGTTGTGAGGCTGTGGGTTTGGTTGTGAGGCTGTGGGTTTGGTTGTGAGGCTGTGGGTTTGGTTCTAAGGCTGTGGGTTTGGTTGTGAGGCTGTGGGTTTGGTTGTGAGGCTGTTGGTTTGGTTGTGAGGCTGTGGGTTTGGTTGTGAGGCTATGGGTTTGGTTCTACGGCTGTGGGTTTGGTTGTGAGGCTATGGGTTTGGTCCTGTTCCTTTCTTTGGCACAAACAGAGGTGCGCTATTTTTCCAGTTCAACCCTGAATCCTTCATAAACCCAACAGCCATCATGTTGAGTCATGCAAAACCTGCCTGATACTGAGGCGTGAAATTTCTCAGCTAATATTTTTGTTGGCCAGTGTTTTCTAATCTCTCCATTACTGGATGCAGCTAAGAGACTGATCTGTGTGGTTGTACAGAAGATGAAGCTGCTGTCTGAAGGCCAAAGCACTGTGTGTGCGGTGTGGATACTCCCCCAGTGACTTACTGCTCACAGAAACATACAACGGAAGGCACTTAGACTTTTAAAACAATTTTATTTCATTATTGACAGACACAAAAAATCAGTAGCAGTGACACAATGAGAAGTGAGAGTAGGGCTGACTGGCTGTGTGTGTGTGTGTGTGTGTGTGTGTGTGTCTGGGGTCTGGATCAGCTCAGCTGCTTCCATGGGGTTGTTTACTCTGAGGGACATTCACCTGCAAAAGAAGGAAACACATTCAGAAAATGAAGCTCAAAAAAATTCTCCCCTGCTCTGTCTGTCAGCCAATGAGAGCTAATCCCATCAGCGCAGCCACCTCATTGGCTGAGAGGGGCTGACTTGAAAGACCTGTGGTGACTTCATGTAATATGGGGGGGGGGGGGGGGGGGCATGTCGGGGCAGAGCACAAGGGGGGCAGATGTACCGTTATTGGGCAGGATGGCGATGTTCTTTGGCAGGATCCCCGTGTCCATGGAGAACTGCTCAAACATCTTCACGAGCTCTGGGCTCAGCTCTGTGCTGCGACCTGCAAAAGCAACAAAATCAGCTCAGCCCAGAACCGCAACAGACCAGAACCACATCAGCCCAGAACCGCAACGGACCAGGACCACATCAGCCATAAACCACTACTGAGCAGAAACTGGGTTTGAGAGACACTCACTGTAAATGTTGTTGAGGACCTCAGATACTCCAGCCTTGGTCTTAATGGTGTGGACCAGCGCATACTGATCATACTTCACATCAACCACACGCATATCATTTTCATATCCCCAGCCTGAGGGAGACAGAGGGAGAGACAGAGAAAGAAAGGATATCAGTATTTCGTTTGTGCAGAGGATGGAGTGTAATCTTGTTGAGAACAGAACAGTGCTGGGTGGGGGCGGGGGGAGGGGAGAGGGTGCTGGGACTCACGCTCGTTGCTAAATGTGAATCTCCCGGGGGTGTCTGTCTTCTTAGCCAGGTGGGTCATTCTCCAGCAGGACCCATCAGGTCTGGGGGGGAATAATGCTTACATTATCCTCATTTGCACACTGCGATCTTCCCTCTGGAGTCAACACTTACCAACTATTAACCCAGGACAGAAATGTGTGATTTAAATGATAAATACACCTTAAATTACCACATGACATTGAACAGAATGCCCTAAACCAGGCCGTGCTCAGCTGAGAGAGGCAGAGAGAGAGAGAGGGGGGGTCACACATGCTCAGAACCCCTACAACGTTTCACTTTACACAATAAATGTGTTGCACATACACAAGCACACATTCACAAACACACTCTCATATGCACACATGCACACACACTCACTTGCGGTTGGCATAGGACAGTTCCAGGTCTCCCCCTGCAGTGGGCACCATGTTGGCCATGCCCATGTTCATCTCATAATACCTGCTGGTGTACCAGTCAGAGTTGGTGGCAAAGCCAATCCGGTACCATTTTCCTGCCATCTGCAACAGACAGGACATGAGACTTATACAAAGAAAACACGCATTCTCCCTTTCTCACATGCAAACGCAAGCACACAAACACACACACACACAGTCATACACACACTAGTTTAAATTCGATGTGCTATGCAGGACAGGTTAGCATCTCTTTAGTACTCAGTGCACATGCAAACTGCATTTTTCTCACAATAAAGGTAAACCCTCCTCTTACCCCCTGCAGGTTGAAGTCTTTCTGGGGCAGAACTTCAGCGCTGTTGCAGACGGTGCAGAGCAGAGCTCCCAGCAGCAGAAAAGGGTTCATGGTGGCAGAGCGGCCGCAGTCAGTCCCAGGACCAGAGCAGGAGACGAGTTTAGGAGTAGAGCACAGTGTGCAGGGTTATTCAGGGTTTCTGCAGGCTGGGAGCAGAACCCAGCTCCTTAAATACAGTGGAGACTGTCCTTACACAACCCTGACCCCTCCCCCTGCCAAAGGTTACAGGTCCAACTCAGAGCCCTTTGTTCTTTATTTTATGGGATTTTGGTGGATTTTGGTGGAAGTGGCAACTCTGGTTATCACATAGATTGCAGTCATCGCAGATAAAAATCACCAGGTAAAAAACAGATTTCAGCAGCTGTCCTGTCTAAGAATCCACAGCAGCGTCCAGCACTCACATGCGACATAAGCGGCATGACCCTAACGCCATACAGGCGGTCAGGATGGATAAGGCTCGGCCACAGGTACAGGTGGACGGAGAGACCAAAGAGGCAGACACACAGGGATGTGGCACACTGAGAAGACAATGTGTCTCACATAACGTTGCCATTGGTTCAGATACCTCATTCCAAACTTAAAGAAACTTAATCAGAGTTACTTCTGAGAGAGAGGACGAGACAATGTCCATTGTTTGATTGATCAGGAATCAATCTTGTATCTGTTATGAGATTAGATCACACGTGACTGCCTCTTCTTAGTCAATATATGATGTTTATGCAATAAACCCAATGGAACGTTTCACAATTTCTACGCCAGGACCAGTTCCATACACAAAGGCAAGACACGCTGCGCTGCTACTCATCACTAACCCGGCCTGAAAGAGCTCCGGCAGCACTGATAGATAGGTGTCACATGGCTAATACAGGGAGCACTTCCCCAACATGTAATGAAACGTGTGTGAGACAGCGGTGCATGGGCTTTTTATCTAAAGGCAAGAGGAAACTTGTGAAAGAAGAATTATATTTGGATTTGTGTCTTTTTCACGGGGGTGTCAAAGGAGCGCACGGGGGAAAACATGGTGGTTTTAAGGATTATGGGTAGTGTAGTTCGTTTTTGGTTTGGAAGGTAGGGGGAATTGTTTCAATGTTTTGTGTAATGGTATCGTATTGGTGATGGAATAAATGTGTTTGTTGAATGTATTATATGTATATACTTATGTTGTATAGATTATGTCAGTAATCGATGGATTATTGTTCCTGTGTAAATGAATTGATTTTATTATTGGGATGGTGTGGTCGGGAGGAGGGTAGCTTTATTTAAGGCCCTCCTGTCCTTTATTAAGGGGAAGGCTGTGGGTGAAGCAGGACCCTGAAAAACCAGAGGAAGAGACGTTTGGGAACTGATTGCCCCAATTTCTTTATTTGGAAATATTTAGTTAATCATTAGTACTTTATTTTGTGTACTGTTTTTTTTCTCACTTCAATAAATTTTTTTGTGCATTAAAACATTAATCAACTTGTGCGTTACCTCGCTAAAATAGTGAACAGCTCTCAATGTTAGTTTATACGTGTTGGTGGCTAAACTACCAGTCTCCATTACAGATAACTTATTATTCAAAGTATTATACAAAACAATACGGCATTTCAATCTTTCAATTGATATTTTTCAAATCCTCTCACCGTTGAATTATTAAATGGCATTAAGGTGGTTAAAATTCTTTAAAGGTTGATATTTTTGAAAATTCTCATAGCTTGAAGACCACATACTTAACAGAGAAGAGCCAAACAAAAAGTCTGTAAATGTCATGTAAATACCATACTGCGATGTGTCCGGACCGACTCTCATAATCTTGCTTTAACTCTCGGTTTGAACTGGAATAGGTACAATATACTCTGATGATTTTATTTTATTTATTTGACCTTTATTTACACTCAGGAAAGAACACATTGCGGGACAAGAGCCCTCTTTTGCAGAGTTTACGGAATACAAAAATAAACTTTGTTTTCAACATTCACAATTAAAGCAATACAGACCTTTTAAGAGCCTTACAAAACTACCAAGAGTCACAAAAGAATCAAGTTTCAAGGTTTGTTGGAACTGATTCCAGGTAGATGGAGCGCTGTATCTAAAAGCAGTTTTACCAAGGTCTGTATTTACTTTGGGAACCTCTAAGACAAGCCAGTATTGAGAGCGGGTCTGGTAAGTTCCAGCTCTCCCTGTAAAAAATGATGTAAGATAAGATGGTACTGTATGGAGAAGAGTTCTGTAAATAAACAGGAACCAATGCTGCTCTCTTCTTGCATTAGGAAAAAGCCAGGCCGCATTTTAGCACAGAGCACAGTGATGCGTAGGGCACATTGGTTATGAACCTTAAAGCTGAGTGGTAAGTAACATCAAGGGGTTTTGAAGTGGAAGATGGGGCATGCCTATAGATTATATCACCATAATCAAGCACAGAGAGAAAAACTGCCTCAGCAAGCCTACGTCTGCAGGATCTGGGGAAACAGGCCTTATTTCTATACAGGAAGTTAAACTTCACTCAGTCAGCGTTTTAACATAAGTTTTAAAAGTAAGTTTGTCATCGAGCCAGATGGCAAGATAACATATATGTCAATATATATGTCATTAATATATATTGTGAACAGGCCTGGACCCTGAATAATATGTCATTAATATATATTGTGAACAGGACTGGACCCTGAATAATATGTCATTAATATATATTGTGAACAGGCCTGGACCCTGAATAATATGTCATTAATATATATTGTGAACAGGCCTGGACCCTGAATAATATGTCATTAATATATATTGTGAACAGGCCTGGACCCTGAATAATATGTCATTAATATATATTGTGAACAGGCCTGGACCCTGAATCATATGTCATTAATATATATTGTGAACAGGCCTGGACCCTGAATAATATGTCATTAATGTATATTGTGAACAGGCCTGGACCCTGAATAATATGTCATTAATATATATTGTGAACAGGCCTGGACCCTGAATCATATGTCATTAATATATATTGTGAACAGGACTGGACCCTGAATCAACCCTTGTGGAACTCCTTTAGATTCATTAATCCATCATGTTGAGTCATGCAAAACCTGCCTGATACTGAGGCGTGGAATTTCTCAGCTAATATTTTTGTTGGCCAGTGTTTTCTAATCTCTCCATTACTGGATGCAGCTAAGAGACTGATCTGTGTGGTTGTACAGAAGATGAAGCTGCTGTCTGAAGGCCAAAGCACTGTGTGTGCGGTGTGGATACTCCCCCAGTGACTTACTGCTCACAGAAACATACAACGGAAGGCACTTAGACTTTTAAAACAATTTTATTTCATTATTAACAAACACAAAAAATCAGTAGCAGTGACACAATGAAAAAACAAAAAATAAGATTTTTAAGGCAACATGAGAAGTGGGAGTAGGGCTGACTGGCTGTGTGTGTGTGTGTGTGTGTGTGTGTGTGTGTGTGTGTCTGGGGTCTGGATCAGCACAGCTGCTTCCATGGGGTTGTTTACTCTGAGGGACATTCACCTGCAAAAGAAGGAAACACATTCAGGAAATTCAGCTCAAAAAAATTCTCCCCTGCTCTGTCTGTCAGCCAATGAGAGCTAATCCCATCAGCGCAGCCACCTCATTGGCTGAGAGGGGCTGACTTGAAAGACCTGTGGTGACTTCATGTAATATGGGGGGGGGGGGGGCATGTCGGGGCAGAGCACAAGGGGGGCAGATGTACCGTTATTGGGCAGGATGGCGATGTTCTTTGGCAGGATCCCCGTGTCCATGGAGAACTGCTCAAACATCTTCACGAGCTCTGGGCTCAGCTCTGTGCTGCGACCTGCAAAAGCAACAAAATCAGCTCAGCCCAGAACCGCAACGGACCAGAACCACATCAGCCCAGAACCGCAACGGACCAGGACCACATCAGCCCAAAACCACAACGGACCAGGACCACATCAGCCATAAACCACAACTGAGCGGAAACTGGGTTTGAGAGACACTCACTGTAAATGTTGTTGAGGACCTCAGATACTCCAGCCTTGGTCTTAATGGTGTGGACCAGTGCATACTGATCATACTTCACATCAACCACACGCATATCATTTTCATATCCCCAGCCTGAGGGAGACAGAGGGAGAGACAGAGAAAGAAAGGATATCAGTATTTCGTTTGTGCAGAGGATGGAGTGTAATCTTGTTGAGAACAGAACAGTGCTGGGTGGGGGCGGGGGGAGGGGAGAGGGTGCTGGGACTCACGTTCGTTGCTAAATGTGAATCTCCCGGGGGTGTCTGTCTTCTTAGCCAGGTGGGTCATTCTCCAGCAGGACCCATCAGGTCTGGGGGGGAATAATGCTTACATTATCCTCATTTGCACACTGCGATCGTCCCTCTGGAGTCAACACTTACCAACTATTAACCCAGGACAGAAATGTGTGATTTAA
This sequence comes from Albula glossodonta, assembly GCA_019788955.1. Classification (NCBI taxonomy): domain Eukaryota; kingdom Metazoa; phylum Chordata; class Actinopteri; order Albuliformes; family Albulidae; genus Albula; species Albula glossodonta. The sequence continues at coordinate 220,923 of JAFBMS010000275.1, read as the reverse complement.
ATGATAAATACACCTTAAATTACCACATGACATTGAACAGAATGCCCTAAACCAGGCCGTGCTCAGCTGAGAGAGGCAGAGAGAGAGAGAGGGGGGGTCACACATGCTCAGAACCCCTACAACGTTTCACTTTACACAATAAATGTGTTGCACATACACAAGCACACATTCACAAACACACTCTCATATGCACACATGCACACACACTCACTTGCGGTTGGCATAGGACAGTTCCAGGTCTCCCCCTGCAGTGGGCACCATGTTGGCCATGCCCATGTTCATCTCATAATACCTGCTGGTGTACCAGTCAGAGTTGGTGGCAAAGCCAATCCGGTACCATTTTCCTGCCATCTGCAACAGACAGGACATGAGACTTATACAAAGAAAACACGCATTCTCCCTTTCTCACATGCAAACGCAAGCACACAAACACACACACACACAGTCATACACACACTAGTTTAAATTCGATGTGCTATGCAGGACAGGTTAGCATCTCTTTAGTACTCAGTGCACATGCAAACTGCATTTTTCTCACAATAAAGGTAAACCCTCCTCTTACCCCCTGCAGGTTGAAGTCTTTCTGGGGCAGAACTTCAGCGCTGTTGCAGACGGTGCAGAGCAGAGCTCCCAGCAGCAGAAAAGGGTTCATGGTGGCAGAGCGGCCGCAGTCAGTCCCAGGACCAGAGCAGGAGACGAGTTTAGGAGCAGAGCACAGTGTGCAGGGTTATTCAGGGTTTCTGCAGGCTGGGAGCAGAACCCAGCTCCTTAAATACAGTGGAGCCTGTCCTTACACAGCCCTGACCCCTCCCCCTGCCAAAGGTTACAGGTCCAACTCAGAGCCCTTTGTTCTTTATTTTATGGGATTTTGGTGGATTTTGGTGGAAGTGGCAACTCTGGTTATCACATAGATTGCAGTCATCGCAGATAAAAATCACCAGGTAAAAAACAGATTTCAGCAGCTGTCCTGTCTAAGAATCCACAGCAGCGTCCAGCACTCACATGCGACATAAGCGGCATGACCCTAACGCCATACAGGCGGTCAGGATGGATAAGGCTCGGCCACAGGTACAGGTGGACAGAGAGACCAAAGAGGCAGACACACAGGGATGTGGCACACTGAGAAGACAATGTGTCTCACATAACATTGCCGTTGGTTCAGATACCTCATTCCAAACTTAAAGAAACTTAATCAGAGTTACTTCTGAGAGAGAGGACGAGACAATGTCCATTGTTTGATTGATCAGGAATCAATCTTGTATCTGTTATGAGATTAGATCACACGTGACTGCCTCTTCTTAGTCAATATATGACGTTCATGCAATAAACCCAATGGAACATTTCACAATTTCTATGCCAGGACCGGATCCATACACAAAGGCATTCCGAGGGAGTGTCGGGCTCAGACACGCTGCGCTGCACTGCTACTCATCACTAACCCGGCCTGAAAGAGCTCCGGCAGCACTGATAGATAGGTGTCACATCGCTAATACAGAGTGCACTTTCCCAACATGTAATGAAACGTGTGTGAGACAGTGGTGCATGGGCTTTTTATCTAAAGGCAAGAGGAAACTTGTGAAAAAACAACTGTATCTGGATTACACAGACCTCCACTATGAATACAAAACATTTAAAAGAAGTTTTTTCTGCATTAAAACGTTAATCGACTTGTGCGTTACCTTGCTAAAATAGTGAACAGCTCTCAGTTAAATGAGATATTATGATAAAATAAAATGTTAGTTTATACGTGTTGGTGGCGGCTAAACTTCTAGTCTCCATTACAAATAAGTTATTATTCAAAGTATTATACAAAACAATACGGCATTTCAATCTTTCAATTGATATTTTTCAAATCCTCTCACCGTTGAATTATTAACTGACATGAAGCTCCATAAAATTCGTTGAAGGTCACTATTTTAAAAAAATTCTCATGGCTTGAATACCACATACTTAATAGAGAAGAGCCAAACAAAAAGTCTGTAAATGTCATGTAAATACCATACTGCGATGTGTCCGGACCGACTCTCATAATCTTGCTTTAACTCTCGGTTTGAACTCGAATAGGTACAATATACTCTGATGATTTTATTTTATTTATTTGACCTTTATTTACACTCAGGAAAGAACACATTGCGGGACAAGAGCCCTCTTTTGCGGAGTTTACAGAATACAAAAATAAACTTTGTTTTTAACATTCACAATTAAAGCAATACAGACCTTTTAAGAGCCTTACAAAACTACCAAGAGTCACAAGAGAATCACGTTTCAAGGTTTGTTGGAACTGATTCCAGGTAGATGGAGCGCTGTATCTAAAAGCAGTTTTACCAAGGTCTGTATTTACTTTGGGAACCTCTAAGACAAGCCAGTATTGAGAGCGGGTCTGGTAAGTTCCAGCTCTCCCTGTAAAAAATGATGTAAGATAAGATGGTACTGTATGGAGAAGAGCTCTGTAAATAAACAGGAACCAATGCTGCTCTCTTCTTGCATTAGGAAAAAGCCAGGCCGCATTTTAGCACAGAGCACAGTGATGCGTAGGGCACATTGGTTATGAACCTTAAAGCTGAGTGGTAAGTAACATCAAGGGGTTTTAAAGTGGAAGATGGGGCATGCCTATAGATTATATCACCATAATCAAGCACAGAGAGAAAAACTGCCTCAGCAAGCCTACGTCTGCAGGATCTGGGGAAACAGGCCCTATGTCTAAACAGGAAGTTAAGCTTCACTCTTAATTTATCAGTCAACGTTTTCACATAAGTTTTAAAAAGTAAGTTTGTCATCGAGCCAGATGGCAAGATAACATATATGTCAATATATAAGTCATTAATACATATTTTGAACAGGCCTGGACCCTGAATAATATGTCATTAATGTATATTGTGAACAGGCCTGGACCCTGAATAATATGTCATTAATGTATATTGTGAACAGGCCTGGACCCTGAATAATATGTCATTAATGTATATTGTGAACAGGCCTGGACCCTGAATAATATGTCATTAATGTATATTGTGAACAGGCCTGGACCCTGAATAATATGTCATTAATATATATTGTGAACAGGCCTGGACCCTGAATCATATGTCATTAATATATATTGTGAACAGGCCTGGACCCTGAATAAAATTTCATTAATGTATATTGTGAACAGGCCTGGACCCTGAATAATATGTCATTAATGTATATTGTGAACAGGCCTGGACCCTGAATCATATGTCATTAATATATATTGTGAACAGGCCTGGACACTGAATCATATGTCATTAATATATATTGCGAACAGGCCTGGACCCTGAATAATATGTCATTAATGTATATTGTGAACAGGCCTGGACCCTGAATAAAATTTCATTAATGTATATTGTGAACAGGCCTGGACCCTGAATAATATGTCATTAATGTATATTGTGAACAGGCCTGGACCCTGAATCATATGTCATTAATATATATTGTGAACAGGCCTGGACACTGAATCATATGTCATTAATATATATTGCGAACAGGCCTGGACCCTGAATAATATGTCATTAATGTATATTGTAAACAGGCCTGGACCCTGAATAATATGTCATTAATGTATATTGTGAACAGGCCTGGACCCTGAATAATATGTCATTAATGTATATTGTGAACAGGCCTGGACCCTGAATAATATGTCATTAATATATATTGTGAACAGGCCTGGACCCTGAATAATATGTCATTAATATATATTGTGAACAGGCCTGGACCCTGAATAATATGTCATTAATATATATTGTGAACAGGCCTGGACCCTGAATAATATGTCATTAATATATATTGTGAACAGGACTGGACCCTGAATCGACTCTTGTGGAACTCCTTTAGATTCATTAATCCATCATGTTGAGTCATGCAAAACCTGCTGATCCTGAGGCATGGAATCTCTCAGCTGATATTTTTGTTGGCCAGTGTTTTCTAATCTCTCCATTACTGGATGCAGCTAAGAGACTGATCTGTGTGGTTGTACAGAAGATGAAGCTGCTGTCTGAAGGCCAAAGCACTGTGTGTGCGGTGTGGATACTCCCCCAGTGACTTACTGCTCACAGAAACACACAACGGAAGGCACTTAGACTTTTAAAACAATTTTATTTCATTATTGACAAACACAAAAAATCAGTAGCAGTGACACAATGAGAAGTGAGAGTAGGGCTGACTGGCTGTGTGTGTGTGTGTGTGTCTGGGGTCTGGATCAGCACAGCTGCTTCCATGGGGTTGTTTACTCTGAGGGACATTCACCTGCAAAAGAAGGAAACACATTCAGGAAATTCAGCTCAAACAAATTCTCCCCTGCTCTGCCTGTCAGCCAATGAGAGCTAATCCCATCAGCGCAGCCACCTCATTGGCTGAGAGGGGCTGACTTGAAAGACCTGTGGTGACTTCATGTAATATGGTGGGGGGGGGCATGTCGGGGCAGAGCACAAGGGGGGCAGACGTACCGTTATTGGGCAGGATAGCGATGTTCTTTGGCAGGATCCCTGTGTCCATGGAGAACTGCTCAAACATCTTCACCAGCTCTGGGCTCAGCTCTGTGCTGCGACCTGCAAAAGCAACAAAAGCAGCTCAGCCCAGAACCGCAACAGACCAGAACCACATCAGCCCAGAACCGCAACGGACCAGGACCACATCAGCCATAAACCACTACTGAGCAGAAACTGGGTTTGAGAGACACTCACTGTAAATGTTGTTGAGGACCTCAGATACTCCAGCCTTGGTCTTAATGGTGTGGACCAGCGCATACTGATCATACTTCACATCAACCACACGCATATCATTTTCATATCCCCAGCCTGAGGGAGACAGAGGGAGAGACAGAGAAAGAAAGGATATCAGTATTTCGTTTGTGCAGAGGATGGAGTGTAATCTTGTTGAGAACAGAACAGTGCTGGGTGGGGGCGGGGGGAGGGGAGAGGGTGCTGGGACTCACGCTCGTTGCTAAATGTGAATCTCCCGGGGGTGTCTGTCTTCTTAGCCAGGTGGGTCATTCTCCAGCAGGACCCATCAGGTCTGGGGGGGAATAATGCTTACATTATCCTCATTTGCACACTGCAATCGTCCCTCTGGAGTCAACACTTACCAACTATTAACCCAGGACAGAAATGTGTGATTTAAATGATAAATACACTTTAAATTACCACATGACATTGAACAGAATGCCCTAAACCAGGCCGTGCTCAGCTGAGAGAGGCAGAGAGAGAGAGAGGGGGGGTCACTCATGCTCAGAACCCCTACAACGTTTCACTTTACACAATAAATGTGTTGCACATACACAAGCACACATTCACAAACACACTCTCATATGCACACATGCACACACACTCACTTGCGGTTGGCATAGGACAGTTCCAGGTCTCCCCCTGCAGTGGGCACCATGTTGGCCATGCCCATGTTCATCTCATAATACCTGCTGGTGTACCAGTCAGAGTTGGTGGCAAAGCCAATCCGGTACCATTTTCCTGCCATCTGCAACAGACAGGACATGAGACTTATACAAAGAAAACACGCATTCTCCCTTTCTCACATGCAAACGCAAGCACACAAACACACACACACACAGTCATACACACACTAGTTTAAATTCGATGTGCTATGCAGGACAGGTTAGCATCTCTTTAGTACTCAGTGCACATGCAAACTGCATTTTTCTCACAATAAAGGTAAACCCTCCTCTTACCCCCTGCAGGTTGAAGTCTTTCTGGGGCAGAACTTCAGCGCTGTTGCAGACGGTGCAGAGCAGAGCTCCCAGCAGCAGAAAAGGGTTCATGGTGGCAGAGCGGCCGCAGTCAGTCCCAGGACCAGAGCAGGAGACGAGTTTAGGAGCAGAGCACAGTGTGCAGGGTTATTCAGGGTTTCTGCAGGCTGGGAGCAGAACCCAGCTCCTTAAATACAGTGGAGCCTGTCCTTACACAGCCCTGACCCCTCCCCCTGCCAAAGGTTACAGGTCCAACTCAGAGCCCTTTGTTCTTTATTTTATGGGATTTTGGTGGATTTTGGTGGAAGTGGCAACTCTGGTTATCACATAGATTGCAGTCATCGCAGATAAAAATCACCAGGTAAAAAACAGATTTCAGCAGCTGTCCTGTCTAAGAATCCACAGCAGCGTCCAGCACTCACATGCGACATAAGCGGCATGACCCTAACGCCATACAGGCGGTCAGGATGGATAAGGCTCGGCCACAGGTACAGGTGGACAGAGAGACCAAAGAGGCAGACACACAGGGATGTGGCACACTGAGAAGACAATGTGTCTCACATAACGTTGCCATTGGTTCAGATACCTCATTCCAAACTTAAAGAAACTTAATCAGAGTTACTTCTGAGAGAGAGGACGAGACAATGTCCATTGTTTGATTGATCAGGAATCAATCTTGTATCTGTTATGAGATTAGATCACACGTGACTGCCTCTTCTTAGTCAATATATGATGTTTATGCAATAAACCCAATGGAACGTTTCACAATTTCTACGCCAGGACCAGTTCCATACACAAAGGCAAGACACGCTGCGCTGCTACTCATCACTAACCCGGCCTGAAAGAGCTCCGGCAGCACTGATAGATAGGTGTCACATGGCTAATACAGGGAGCACTTCCCCAACATGTAATGAAACGTGTGTGAGACAGCGGTGCATGGGCTTTTTATCTAAAGGCAAGAGGAAACTTGTGAAAGAAGAATTATATTTGGATTTGTGTCTTTTTCACGGGGGTGTCAAAGGAGCGCACGGGGGAAAACATGGTGGTTTTAAGGATTATGGGTAGTGTAGTTCGTTTTTGGTTTGGAAGGTAGGGGGAATTGTTTCAATGTTTTGTGTAATGGTATCGTATTGGTGATGGAATAAATGTGTTTGTTGAATGTATTATATGTATATACTTATGTTGTATAGATTATGTCAGTAATCGATGGATTATTGTTCCTGTGTAAATGAATTGATTTTATTATTGGGATGGTGTGGTCGGGAGGAGGGTAGCTTTATTTAAGGCCCTCCTGTCCTTTATTAAGGGGAAGGCTGTGGGTGAAGCAGGACCCTGAAAAACCAGAGGAAGAGACGTTTGGGAACTGATTGCCCCAATTTCTTTATTTGGAAATATTTAGTTAATCATTAGTACTTTATTTTGTGTACTGTTTTTTTTTATTTCTCACTTTAATAAATGAATCACCATTCATCCTATTTTTCTGTGTTGGCCTCTTGTCAACCGCTTGCATCCTCACAAAGAGCCAAACAAAAAGTCTGTAAATGTCATGTAAATACCATACTGCGATGTGTCCGGACCGACTCTCATAATCTTGCTTTTACTCTCGGTTTGAACTCGAATAAGTACAATATACTCTGATGATTTTATTTTATTTATTTGACCTTTATTTACACTCAGGAAAGAACACATTGCAGGACAAGAGCCCTCCTTTCCTAATGTGCCGAGTTTACAGAATACAAAAATAAACTTCGTTTTTAACATTCACAATTAAAGAAATACAGACCTTTTAAGAGCCTTACAAAACTACCAAGAGTCACAAGAGAATCAAGTTTCAAGGTTTGTTGGAACTGATTCCAGGTAGATGGAGCGCTGTATCTAAAAGCAGTTTTACCAAGGTCTGTATTTACTTTGGGAACCTCTAAGACAAGCCAGTATTGAGAGCGGGTCTGGTAAGTTCCAGCTCTCCCTGTAAAAAATGATGTAAGATAAGATGGTACTGTATGGAGAAGAGCTCTGTAAATAAACAGGAACCAATGCTGCTCTCTTCTTGCATTAGGAAAAAGCCAGGCCGCATTTTAGCACAGAGCACAGTGATGCGTAGGGCACATTGGTTATGAACCTTAAAGCTGAGTGGTAAGTAACATCAAGGGGTTTTAAAGTGGAAGATGGGGCATGCCTATAGATTATATCACCATAATCAAGCACAGAGAGAAAAACTGCCTCAGCAAGCCTACGTCTGCAGGATCTGGGGAAACAGGCCTTATTTCTATACAGGAAGTTAAGCTTCACTCTTAATTTATCAGTCAGCGTTTTAACATAAGTTTTAAAAGTAAGTTTGTCATCAAGCCAGATGGCAAGATAACATAACTGTCAATATATATGTCATTAATATATATTGTGAACAGGCCTGGACCCTGAATAATATGTCATTAATATATATTGTGAACAGGCCTGGACCCTGAATAATATGTCATTAATGTATATTGTGAACAGGCCTGGACCCTGAATTATATGTCATTAATATATATTGTGAACAGGCCTGGACCCTGAATCATATGTCATTAATATATATTGTGAACAGGACTGGACCCTGAATAATATGTCATTAATATATATTGTGAACAGGCCTGGACCCTGAATCATATGTCATTAATATATATTGTGAACAGGCCTGGACCCTGAATCATATGTCATTAATATATATTGTGAACAGGACTGGACCCTGAATAATATGTCATTAATATATATTGTGAACAGGCCTGGACCCTGAATCATATGTCATTAATATATATTGTGAACAGGCCTGGACCCTGAATAATATGTCATTAATATATATTGTGAACAGGCCTGGACCCTGAATAATATGTCATTAATATATATTGTGAACAGGACTGGACCCTGAATTGACCCTTGTGGAACTCCTTTAGATTCATTAATCCATCATGTTGAGTCATGCAAAACCTGCTGATCCTGAGGCATGGAATCTCTCAGCTGATATTTTTGTTGGCCAGTGTTTTCTAATCTCTCCATTACTGGATGCAGCTAAGAGACTGATCTGTGTGGTTGTACAGAAGATGAAGCTGCTGTCTGAAGGCCAAAGCACTGTGTGTGCGGTGTGGATACTCCCCCAGTGACTTACTGCTCACAGAAACACACAACGGAAGGCACTTAGACTTTTAAAACAATTTTATTTCATTATTAACAAACACAAAAAATCAGTAGCAGTGACACAATGACAAAACAATAGAAAAATAAGACTTTTAAGGAAACATGAGAAGAGGGAGTAGGGCTGACTGGCTGTGTGTGTGTGTGTGTGTGTGTGTGTGTGTGTGTGTGTCTGGGGTCTGGATCAGCTCAGCTGCTTCCATGGGGTTGTTTACTCTGAGGGACATTCACCTGCAAAAGAAGGAAACACATTCAGGAAATTCAGCTCAAACAAATTCTTTTCAGCCAATCAGAGCTAATCCCATCAGCGCAGCCACCTCATTGGCTGAGAGGGGCTGACTTGAAAGACCTGTGGTGACTTCATGTAATATGGGGGGGGGGGGGCATGTCGGGGCAGAGCACAAGGGGGGCAGACGTACCGTTACTGGGCAGGATAGCGATGTTCTCTGGCAGGATCCCCGTATCCTTGGAGAACTGCTCAAACATCTTCACCAGCTCTGGGCTCAGCTCTGTGCTGCGACCTGCAACAGCAACGAAAGCAGCTCAGCCCAGAACCGCAACGGACCAGAGCCACATCAGCCCAGAACCGCAACGGACCAGGACCATATAAGCCCAGAACCACATATGAGCGGAAACTGGGTTTGAGAGACACTCACTGTAAACCTTGTTGAGGACCTCAGATACTCCAGCCTTGGTCTTAATGGTGTGGACCAGCGCATACTGATCATACTTCACATCAACCACACGCATATCATTATCATTACCCCAGCCTGAGGGAGAGACAGAGAGAAAGACGGGCCGTCAGTATTTCATGTGTGCAGCAGATGTTGTGTAATATTGTCTAGAACAGAACAGTTTGCAGAAAAGGGTACAAATGGGTTAGGGCAGGATGTAGGGAAGAGGGCGCTGGGTGCTGGGTAGAAGGAGGAGCAGGGTGCAGGGGGCAGGGGGCAGGGTGCTGGGTGCTAGGTAGGAGTAGTGGGCAGGGTGCTGGGTGCTGGGTAGGAGTAAGGGGCAGAGTGCTGGGTGCTGGGTAGGAGGAGAGTGCTGGGTGCTGGGTTGGAGTAGGGGGCAGGGGGCTGGGTGCTGGGTGCTGGGTAGGGGGAGAGTGCAGGGTGCTGGGTGCTGGGTAGGAGTAGGGAGCTGGGTGCTGGGTAGGGGGAGAGTACAGGGTGCTGGGTGCTGGGTGCTGGGTAGGAATACGGGGACAGGGTGCAGGGTGCTGGGTAGTGGGTACTGGGTAAGGGGAGAGTGCAGGGTGCAGGGTGCTGGGTAGGAGGAGAGTGCTGGGTGCTGGGTGCTGGGTAGGGGGAGAGTGCTGGGTGCTGCTTACTGGGTGCTGGTTCGGGGTAGGGGGCAGAGTGCAGGGTGCTGGGTGCTGGGTAGGAGTAGGGGGCAGGGTGCTGGGTGCTGGGTAGGAGTAGGGGGCAGGGTGCTGGGTGCTGGTTCGGTTAGGGGGCAGGCTGATTTCCTGGGACTCACGCTGACTGCGGAATGTGAATCTCCCGGGGGTGTCTGTCTTCTTAGCCAGGTGGGTCATTCTCCAGCAGGACCCATCAGAGCTGGGGGGGAATAATGCTTACATTATCCTCATTTGCACACTGCGATCGTCCCTCTGGAGTCAACACTTACCAACTATTAACCCAGGACAGAAATGTGTGATTTAAATGATAAATACACTTTAAATTACCACATGACATTGAACAGAATGCCCTAAACCAGGCCGTGCTCAGCTGAGAGAGCCAGAGAGACAGAGAGGGGGGGTCACTCATGCTCAGAACCCCTACAACGTTTCACTTTACACAATAAATGTGTTGCACATACACAAGCACACATTCACAAACACACTCTCATATGCACACACACACACACACACTCACTTGAGGTTGGCATAGGACAGGTCCAGGTCTCCCCCTGCAGTGGGCACCATGTTGGCCGTGCCCATCTTCATCTCTGACTTTTTGTTGGTGAACCACTGGGCGTTGGTGGCAAAGCCAATCAGATACCATTTTCCTGCCATCTGCAACAGACAGGACATGAGACTTACACAAAGCAAACACGCATTCTCTCTCTCTCACATGCAAACGCAAGCACACAAACACACACACACACAGTCATACACATACTAGTTTAAATTCGATATGCTATGCAGGACAGGTTAGCATCTCTTTAGTACTCAGTGCACATGCAAACAGCATTTTGCTGTTTAAAGCTGATAAATAAAGCTAATAAATAAAGGTAAACCCTCCTCTTACCCCCTGCAGGTTGAAGTCTTTCTGGGGCAGAACCTCAGCGCTGTTGCAGACGGTGCAGAGCAGAGCTCCCAGCAGCAGAAAAGGGTTCATGGTGGCAGAGCGGCCGCAGTCAGTCCCAGGACCAGAGCAGGAGACGAGTTTAGGAGTAGAGCACAGTGTGCAGGGTTATTCAGGGTTTCTGCAGGCTGAGAGCAGAACCCAGCTCCTTAAATACAGTGGAGCCTGTCCTTACACAACCCTGACCCCTCCCCCTGCCCCCCTCTCCCCGCCAAAGGGCAGGTATCATGGTTACATAAGCGCACAGCTCGCTGCCCAGACTAGCCCAGCTGTTTTGGGGCAGAGACCTCCACCCTGCCCTAGGACTCACAGGTAAGGGGGGGGACCCCGCTTCCCAAAACTTCCCAAAATAACCCCCCCCCCAGACATCTGCAGCTGACTGACTGGTTTCTATGAGCTGAATAGCCAAGGCAAATGAGGTAAAACTCACCGACGTGTGTATGACTGCATCTCCTCCAGCGATGTGTTTCTGATTAACGGTTTTAGCTTTCAATATTTTTGTCAGGGGAGATCCTGGAAGTCAGCTTCCCAATGGAGAGGATCATTTTAACAGTAAATAATACATGAAAAAAAAAAATTCAACAAACAACTTAAAATATTTTAGGATTCTAAACACACGCATTGGGGGGGGGGGGCAACTTTCAGTTATGTAAGGGTTTTTTCCTTAGAGAAGTCCATCTCTCGGCCAAAAAGCTGTTACATCACGGAGCAGAAGAGAGGCATGGGGGAGGGGCAGTCAGGGGGTCCCATCATACAACTGAACCCCACAACCCACTTCTTATTTTATTTACATTTCACTCATTTGTTTAACAGGTAAAGCACACCCACAGCAATGGGTTATCAGGGCAGAGCCTGCTGCCCCTAGGGCATGTTATTAGTGAGACAAACAATGCACAGGCAGCACACAGTGTGTCCCCCTCCTCCAGCCCCCCCTGCCCCTACCCCAGGTCTTACCCCCCCCCCCCAAAAAAAAAATCCATAAAATGCTGATATCTGTCATTTTTGACCAATCAGATCCAGGCTGTTTCCCAGTTCACCCCCCCCCCCCCCCCCCAGTGTTATGCAAAAGTGCAGAAGATGCATCAGAGCCCAGTACACCTCTTACATGAACTAACAGATTTAACAGGATTGCTCTGAAATTGTATCTTCTGTCCAGAACAGTGTTTGAAAGGTTCAGGGTTTTGATCAGGTCCAACTCAGAGCCCTTTGTTCTTTATTTTATGGGATTTTGGTGGATTTTGGTGGAAGTGGCAACTCTGGTTATCACATAGATTGCAGTCATCGCAGATAAAAATCACCAGGTAAAAAACAGATTTCAGCAGCTGTCCTGTCTAAGAATCCACAGCAGCGTCCAGCACTCACATGCGACATAAGCGGCATGACCCTAACGCCATACAGGCGGTCAGGATGGATAAGGCTCGGCCACAGGTACAGGTGGACAGAGAGACCAAAGAGGCAGACACACAGGGATGTGGCACACTGAGAAGACAATGTGTCTCACATAACGTTGCCATTGGTTCAGATACCTCATTCCAAACTTAAAGAAACTTAATCAGAGTTACTTCTGAGAGAGAGGACGAGACAATGTCCATTGTTCGATTGATGATCAGGAATTTATGTTGTGTCTGTTTTGAGATTAGATCACACGTGACTGCCTCTTCTTATTTAATAAATGATGTTTACGCAATAAACCCGATCGAACGTTACACAATTCCTCCAACACGTGCATGAGCTGGAGGAACAACGTGATGTTTTGATGGAACCGGCACGGTGCTGGAAGGGCTGCCTGGTTCCTGCGCCAGGACCGGATCCATACACAAAGGCATTCCGAGGGAGTGTCGGGCTCAGACACGCTGCGCTGCGCTGCTACTCATCACTAACCCGGCCTGAAAGAGCTCCGGCAGCACTGATAGATAGGTGTCACATGGCTAATACAGAGTGCAACATTTCCCAACATTTAATGAAACGTGTGTGAGACAGTGGTGCATGGGCTTTTTATCTTAAGGCAAGAGGAAACTTGTGAAAGAACAATTATATTTGGATTACACAGATCTCCACTATGAATACAAAACATTTAAAAGAAGTTTTTTGTGCATTAAAACGTTAATTGACTTGTGCGTTACCTCGCTAAAAAACGGCTCACAATGTTAGTTTATGCGTGTGGGAGGCTAAAACTCCAGTCTCCGTTACAAATAACTTATTATTCGAAGTATTATAAACAATACGGAATTTCAATCTTTTAATGGATATTTTTCAAATCCTCTCACCGTTGAATTATTAAATGACATGAAGATCCTTAAAATTCTTGAAAGGTCAATATTTTAAAAACATTCTCATAGCTTGAAGACCACATACTTAAAATCGAAGAGCTAAACAAGTCTGCAGATTCAAAGACCAAATAAAATATATTGCAAAATGAAATGTGGTTCAAAACATGAGCACTTTCCGGATTCGTTTTGTAAATTACACATTATACTGTTAACCCCTCTCCAAAAGATGTTTCTGAGTCACATATAAACAATGAGCGTAGAAAAGTATACATTTTAAGACAGTACTATAAAATGCAGAAATTAGTCTTTGTGTTGGTACAGAAAGTACCAGTAATTTTTGTACCTGAGGAATTTTGGGGTCTTACGAAACCCAGTGACTACACAGTCTCAGTCATTTACACTCAGTACCCCCCACCCTGTGTGTTCAGGGTGAAGCACAGGGGGCTAGGACCACTCTGTCATTCAGATACACTTTCTGCCTATTTACACCAGTGTTGATGAGATAATTCAGACAGTCCTCTGTAAACAGAATGTATGGTGTAGCCATGGTATGCACCCCCCCCTCCCCCCAAAGGAAAGAGAAACAGAAATCCATCCAAAAACATTTTATTCGATTTGCTGACCACTCTGGTCTCTGCTCTGTCAAATAAACCTTGGGTTTGTCTGTCTCTCTGGTTGGTTGGTTTGTATAAATTAGGCATCTCTTGCAGTGAAAGATAATGTATTGATTTTCAAACGCAGATGGTAAGCACCCCCCACAGGTGAGCTCCACAGCAGATGTCACACAGGTGTGTGGGGTTGGGTGTGTCACTCTGGTGTCACACACCTGTCACTCATCAGTCATCATCCACTGTGGGCGTAATGGTCACACCCCTCCTTATCTGGCCCCAGCCAATCAGACTGCAGAGAGAAAGGGCAGGAAGTTCATTAGGACCAAACAGAGACATCCATCTTTATCCCTAACCCACAACCCACAGATAACACGGCCATTCAGACCCACACCCCACAGATAACGACCACTCAGACCCACACCCCACAGATAACGACCACTCAGACCCACACCCCACAGATAACGACCACTCACACCCACATCCCACAGATAACAACCACTCAGACCCACACACCACAGATAACAACCACTCAGACCCACACACCACAGATAACAACCACTCAGACCCACACCCAACAGATAACGACCACTCATACCCACACCCCACAGATAACAACCACTCAGACCCACACCCCACAGATAACGACCACTCAGACCCACACCCCACAGGGGAGAGGAGACAGAAGAAGAAGCAAGGGAGGGAGGGAGGGAGGGAGGGAGGGATAGGAGGATGTGAAGGGGAGCAGCAGAGAAGCGTTGCTCACCGCCAGTGCTTCTCCACTCTGCGGCTCAGTGCAATCTTCTCTCCCACCTCCGTGCACACGGGATTGGTCAGAACGATCTTGGCCAGATCGGCCTTCACGGCGCTGACCCGGCCACCCGTGGACAGCGAGCCGATGTTCACCATCAGGACCTCGTTCTTGGACAGTTTCTGAACCTGCAGTGCCACACAGACAGTGTGTTAGGAAACAGTGTCATAACCTCAGCGTTTGGCACAAAATGGCTGCTCCGCACCTCCCCAAAGGGAGCTACACACTGCTGGTGCTTGAGGTGAGTTTCCCCCTTCACTATGAACTTATTTAAGCAGAGATGTGGTGCTGTATAAATGTAATCCACTATTAATACTCATTACAGCTATTATTATTTGTTATTATTATCACCCAGCCACTCGCAGAGCTGCTGTAACAGTACCAAACCAGGATCTGTGTACTGTGTGGCTCTGGTTTCCCAGCATGCTCTGCTCACCTTGGCCGCTTTCTTGTCTCCCTCAGTGCGCACGCCCAGCAGCCGCCGCAGCAGGAAGTAGGAGATCTCCAGCTCCGTGAAGATCTCTGGCAGCGCCCCGACCGCGCCCAACACCTGCCCCACCATACGGTCCGCCCGGCACAGCGTCGGGTCGATCTTCGTCCCCACACCTGTGGAACAGGTAAACATCTCAGTCTCACTAAAGCTCCGCACACCTGTGGACCAAGTAAACTCCTGAGTGTAAAAGCCCTCTGAGCCAGCCCCAGAACAGTGCCAGGATACCACAGTTTCCTTGTGAGTGGTGTACAGGCGCACAGTTGCGCGATCGTGCAATGCCGTACCAATCAGGCCCCCTGGGGCGGCATACTGCAGGTCATTGTGCTCGGCGAACAGCGAGACGATCTTGGAGAAGATGGGTTTACACATGAGCTTCCCTTCATGGTCCTTTGACACGATACCTGGCCTCACCTCCAGCTCCTGCCCCACCTGAGCACAGGTGAGAGAAAAACTCGCTTTGCAGTCACTGGAGAACGGCCTCACAGCTGTGATCCACAGCCAGAAAAAACAAACACTGGAATACTCATCCATATTATGCAGAAATAATTATTCATCATGAGTAATGAAAGTGCAGGCACTGTTCTCAGGTCTGCTGATGCCGCTCAGACTCGGCCCCCAGGTGCTTACCTTCAGCACACCCTTCAGGATACTGCCCCCGGCCACGCCCCCTTTCAGGTCATCCACCTCACAGCCTGGCTTGTTCACATCAAAGGACCGGATCACTGAGAAACACACACACACACACACACACACACACACACACAGACAGACAGACAGACAACCTGTGAATAAACTAACTTACCTACACGAATGAGGCAAAAAACACAAAACACTGCTTAAGAGTCTTTCTCAGCCAGCCCCAGTCTTGCTCATGTCTTCCCACATGCAATAGCACATAAAAACTGACTGGCCTCACAGCTGACCTAGGATCAGTTCCTGTCCCATGCTTCACAAATAACTCAACCCTTCCTTCCTCTCCTTCAGTCCTATCAGCAGATTTTATTCATTCATGCATGCATCCTAGCCTGAATGGGGCTTGGCAGCGTGCAGCCTCACCGATGAGGCGCGGCTCAGAGGTGAAGTCGCGGATGGGCACAGGAATCTTCTTCACGATGTACTCGCACACCACCTCAATGTTGTACTTCAGCTGGGCCGAGATGGGGATGATGGGCGCGCCTTCTGCCACAGTACCTGCAGGGGGCGCCAAACCATTATGGTTTATTATACATCTTTATGTACCACTTATCAAACGCCCTTTACATATCGCTGGTGAACAAATTCCACATTAATAACAGGTACAAATTCCCCTGGAAATGTGCACTGATGCTTTTATAATGTGGGTTTGACAGTATTTTAGTGTAATGACAGACCCTGGACCCACCCTGCACAAAAGCGAGGATCTGCTCGTACTGCTCCTTAGCCTGGCTCTCCTTCACCAGGTCGATCTTATTCTGCAGGATCAGGATGTGCTTCAGCTTCATGATCTCGATGGCCGCGAGGTGCTCTGAGGTCTGGGGCTGCGGACAGGACTCGTTTCCCGCTGGGGGGCCAGAGAGCGGCCAGTTCAGCAATAAACCCTGAGTCCCACTCACTGATCAAAACCACAACTGAACGTACACACCGAACAACACCACTACCGACCAAAAACTCCACCATAATTACTGCTGTTATGCTCTCAGATAACACGTGACTTCTATAAGGAAATTCAAAACCTACTGCATGCCACTGATTTTGCCTGTATTTCATTTATTTAGCATAATCCTACTTTTGTGCTGTGAGACAGTATGAGAGAAGTGTTATTCCTCCAATCCAAAGTCCCATAAACCATACTGCAGTCTGTACGCTATGAGGAATATCAGGCTGTGTGAGCGCCCCCATTGGCTGGCAAATATTTCACTTACCAATCAGCAGCAGGGCAGCGTCCATCACGGCCGCTCCGTTCAGCATGGTGGCCATCAGAATGTCGTGACCCGGGCAATCCACAAAGGAGACGTGTCTGGGGGGGGGGGGGGGGGGGGGGTTGGAGAGAGAGAGAGAGAGAGAGAGAAAGCGAGCATTAGAGTATGGTACTCCTGACTAAAAGCCTCACAGCTGTGGGCCTTGCTCCCTTACTGAAAAGCTGTACAGGTTCTTTTGCTCCCGGGTCTGATGGGACGCAGGGTGTGCTGGACTGTGTTTCACTGCTGAAAAATAAAATCCAGCACACCCTCCTGCCCCAGTGAGGGTGAGAGCGCCCCCTACCTGACCAGTTTGAAGTTGCCCTTGGTGCCGGGAATGTCGGTGGGGAATTCATCGGGTGTGCTGCTCCCGCACGATCTGTAGCACTCTGGACGGGGACAGCTGGGGTCATCCAGCTTATACACCTGCAGGAGATGCACACAGGCCATGGTCACACACACACACAGGGCATGGTCTCTCTCTCTCTCTCACACACACACACACACACAGGGCATGGTCTCTCTCTCTCACACACACACACACACACACACACAGGGCATGGTCTCTCTCTCTCTCTCACACACAGGGCATGGTCTCTCTCTCTCTCTCTCTCACACACACACACACACACACACACACACCTGACAGACTCACCTTAGCGTTAGCATAGCCTAGCTTGATGGTAATATTCCTCTCCAGCTCGTTCTTGAATCTGACAGTGTGCACCCCAGAGATGGCCTTCACTACTGTGGACTTCCCATGGGCCACATGGCCGATGGTGCCTGTGTAAGAGGGAGGGGGTTTGAATTCTTTCAATAAAATGGACTACGACTGTTAGTCACAACACCAGCGTAACATACTGGTGTTAATCTCTGTGTCCTAGACCGCTGTGTTACACTGTGTGTGGAACAGTGGATGAGGCCCTTTCAGCGTGAGTGACCGGTGGGGCGGTGGCGCGGGTTGGGCACGCAGTGGGGCTGCTTACTCACCGATGTTGATTGTGGCCTGTCTGCTGATGATCTCCGGGGAGAGGGGCGTTAGTGTGCTCACATCCTGAGGAAAAAGAGCACAGTCAGACAGACCAATCACACTGGGGCGCAGAGTCAGACAGACCAATCACACTGGGGCGCAGAGTCAGAGAGACCAATCACACTGGGGCGCAGAGTCAGAGAGACCAATCACACTGGGGCGCAGAGTCAGAGAGACCAATCACACTGGGGTGCAGAGTCAGACAGACCAATCACACTGGGGTGCAGAGTCAGAGAGACCAATCACACTGGGGCGCAGAGTCAGACAGACCAATCACACTGGGGCGCAGAGTCAGACAGACCAATCACACTGGGGCGCAGAGTCAGAGAGACCAATCACACTGGAGCTGAGAGACAGAGAGACCAATCACACTGGGGCGCAGAGTCAGAGAGACCAATCACACTGGAGCTGAGAGACAGGGAGACCAATCACACTGGAGCTGAGAGACAGGGAGACCAATCATACTGGAGCTGAGAGACAGGGAGACCAATCATACAAGAGCTGAAAATCTGCACTGAATTGATGAAAACAAAACAAATCAATTACCTGAAGCTGCTTTTTATAGGCCCTTATTTTCTATATTTGATAATGATTCAAGTGGGTTCCGGATATGGATGTCAAGAGTGTACAGCAGTCGGGCATCGCTGATGTTGCTCTCATACAAAACGCCCAACTTTCATCTGTGAGCTGTCTTAATGTTACAGCACAGCCATACATTAGGAGCTCATCGTGAAAGCACAGTATGTCTGAGGGTAACGTCAGCTACTTACGCCAATGCAAAGATGCTAACATTCTATTGCAATCAGAACACTTGAGGCGTTGCTTGCAAGAGCTGGACAGAAGCCCCAAACATGTTCAATTCATGTGTGATGGCAAATACTCAGACTTACTCGTGGACGGGCATTTTTGATAAATGTAAGAGAAGAGACTTTCGACGCAAAAGATTTTCTGAACCCACTATAACCTGAGGATCTGCCAGCCGATCACTGACTTCAATCCAAGGACTCCGCCAGACATCCACAGCCGAACATCGGTTCCCTCTGTACTCAGTCAGGCACCATTAGCATATGCTAGCTTAGCCCATTTACGGTATGATGAAACATCTCTCATCCATCATTGAAGAAATACTAAAACAACACAACGCTTGGGCTTCATATGGTGGTTACGTACAGTTCACCATGAAATGTATGGGCTTACATGAGATCAGAGAATACAGGATGTTTAAAAGTTAAATGTATGTAGGATCTTGGAGACAGCGGACATGTTGGTATTTTCTGTGTAAAATCGTGAAAAGTGGCAGGCTGGGTGAGGTAAAGGGTAACATCAAGCCCCGCCAACTCGTTTCTTAACGGATTTAACGTACGGCACAGCAATCCTTACAATGTGCGACGGTGTTCACTGCATCAAATTGCATTTTGTTACCAAATACACATCCATGGGATACACGTATTAGCTAGCTACTAGCCAGCCCTGGTGTCTTTCCGCTCTTATCGTCGACTAACGTTTACTGTGTTAGTGAGCACTTGTTAACTATACTAGCAAGTGTCATCCATCCATATGTGACCCAAGACATAGACACACAGCACACATAAATTATTCGTTGTTTTTCAGCCAACAGACATCACAATGTGGTGTCCGAAGGATCATTTATTCCGTTTGATGGCTCCATTGTAAAGCACCATGCTCACGCCGTCCCCGGGTCCTTGTAGCGGCTAGCTACATCACTGCTACCGCATCATGTGCTGCCGCGCACAGCCGGTTTTCTGGAAATCCACCCCAGCAAAAAACGGTGACCTACCCTGACTGATACAAAAACATTAACCCCCAAAGACAGCTTTCCACGCACTACTTCTATTAAAAATGGGTACTCACCAATGTACTTAGATCTTGTCGAGAGAGATGGGGCTGGCCCAGCGTTACTCCTGACTCGTCACCCGCCATCTTGAGGGAAAAAGAATATTGGATCCCGAGACTATCGCCTGAATGGTTTTGCCAAATGTTATTTAAATAATTTAGCAAACTATTTAAAAATTACATATGACCCCTTATGCTATATTTTTAGAAACTATTATACTCTTTTTAAATCGTGTTACAAACGATAAATCTATATTTTTGACTAAAAAAGGCGTAGGGGTCCTCCGTAAGTAGATGATGCAATACTCTTTTACTTTGTTTTACATCATAATGCACAGACAACTCGAAAAACAGTCCACAACTTCCTCTGAAATAAAAGTACAACTATTCGCTGTATAGCTGTTGCGTTATTCAGATAACTCTCTTGCGAACAAAATACTAAGCCAGTGATATTATGGTACTCAACAGATATGTTTTCTTAGCGGTATCGAAGCATTTCTGAGGATCTTTGCACATGCGCAGTAACGATGTCTCCTAATCAAATGAGAAGTATTGGTATATTTTGGAAATTGTTGCTACTAATAATGGCGACCCAAATGTGTAACACGCACTGTAAAAATGTACGGATGATATCTACAATACAGCTCTTTAAAATATGTAGGTGTGTTCGAGCCTCTGAAGATGGCGATCTATGCCGGAAACAGAAAATATCTGAAAATGGTTTGGGCCCGTCTTGTATTTATGACGTAAATGACTGACCATATTGTAGTTTCGGGCAGTATTTTACACAGATGTAAAATGAATAAAAACAAGAAAACCACCAATTTCACTGTCATGAATTCAATCATTTCAACTAGCTGTCTTTATAAGTATTTCTTAAATACATATTACAACATTGTTCAGGTAAGACAATACAAATCATTTAAAATGCACAATTATGACATAGAGTCTGCATTTGTAAAAAGCTCAATATATATCCTACCATGTACAGGTCTGCAAGGCACAGAGTGAAGCCAGGTCAAAAATGATGGTGCTCCGAATATTCCACAAAATGTTAGGAAAGTAACAGTACATTTTTCCAACACACACTTTTTAAGGATACATAATTGTCATTATGCGGATGTTGGAGGTTAGTTTTTATGAATTTTAACATGCCCCCGGGACATTGACAGAACTTTTTTGGAACAATAAATATATTCACACTATTTTCAGTCGTGGTGATGGAATTTTAACAGATGACTGAGCCATGGTCTGGCTTTAATATCTCCTCTACAGGACAGCAGCACCATAGCCCAGTATTTCCATTTGTTGGCAATTCTGTACATAGGCAAGACTGCCCCCTACTGGACAACCAGCATTACTTTTTAAAACTTTAAAACTCCTCGAGTTGATATTGCCCAAGTACTAACCAAGACTACATTTACATTTACAACTACCCAGGCCCAGCCCTCCTTAGCTTCAGCACTAGCCAACCCTGTGCAACCTTCAACTATTCATTGTATGTGGTAGGCAGGAAATTATTCATTATTAAATCTGTGCAAAATTTCATAAAATGTTGATGTTACCAACAGCACAACAGATCCAGTGCTGGAACTGGAACAGAAGAGTATGAATGTCCTTTTGTTTCTTCAACAGGTCATCCACAGTGTCTCGTCCATGCAAACCCTTCTGGCACTTGAGACTTTTACCCCCCTTTTTTAACACCCTCGTCCCAAAATAAATGCACTTTGTGTTATAAGTCACTCTGGAAAACAGTGTCTGTGAAATGCCTGTGATGTAATGTAATGTAATGTAATGTCCTGCATCTAGTTCTGTGGTCCTGACTCACAGTCCTGGAGAGCCACTGTTTAGGGTTCTCTTTATTTCCACCTGAAATTCCACATCAGTTTCAGGCCTAAGAAACCAGGTGATGTGAGCTAACTGTTAAATTGTCATTAAGTGCTGAGTAACAACAAAAACCTGCATACCCTGTGGCTCTCCAGCACCAGGAGTGAGGAGCACTGCTCCAGCGCTACACCCCTGTTATGACACTGGCTTTAATTCCATGTTTTGGCCGTTTTACAGCTGTGTCCTCCCGTGCTGGGGGTGGCAGCAACACAATGGAAAGCGTCAAAACCTCTAACTAATGCAGGGAAGAAGAAGAGTTGAACGCAGGAAATGACGTCAGTGCAGCTGAGAATATGGCATCTCCAGGCACTTTAGACAAACAGTGTCTTGTTGTTCCATTTGGAAATTGTAAATGAAAACAGTCAAGGGGACTGGAAGGAATCGTGAACGATGAGCCAGTAAAGTCAGGTCCGCTGGTCTTGGATATAAACCCACGCTCCATGTCCGAAGGGGCCAGAGCTCCCTGGTCGAAGCGGGGCTGTGTGGAGTCGCATCGCCGAGGTGAGGGCTACTAGAACTAGTTGTACTGGTAGTCTCCTGAGTGTCACCAACACAGATACGTTTCACCAGAACTAGTATCTTAACCCGCTCAAGATGCTGTAAATCGCACTACTGAATACCATGATTACAGCTGTCCAGCTAGGTATGCTGCGAATGCCAGATTTGTCATATACTTCATTGGCTTGGTAGCTACCAGCTAAGGGGTCCAGATAGTAAGATGAGTGAAACATTATCACACTTTATTACTTGCTAAATAGATTGTCAGCAATCTAAATGTGTTATGGTGTGTAGTTCCTACTTA
This sequence comes from Albula glossodonta, assembly GCA_019788955.1. NCBI lineage: Eukaryota > Metazoa > Chordata > Actinopteri > Albuliformes > Albulidae > Albula > Albula glossodonta. Next base: position 198,044 of record JAFBMS010000275.1, on the reverse strand, counting down.
AGCACTAACGCTCCGTCAACTTTGTCTTGCCCAAAGAGAACCTTCATGTCACTCTTGAAGGTTAGCTGGCTTGCCAGCATCAGAGACGTCCGAAGTTTGCTCACTGTACCCGGACATTCACGCCAAACTTTTGCAGTCAGCTGTTTTGGCCAGATGCGATCGGGTGATTTTTCTTGTTGTCATATCATACTGAAATACAGCAATCCGTTGTTGGCTTTGGTTTAATGAACCGTAGCTACAACTCATCGTTCCTCATTTTAGCCCCCTAATGATACCGTACCGGTTATAGTCTCCTCCATGTCGTCAGCTTTACGATACGCCGGCGGTAGACCAGGATGGATCCAAAGGGCAGGAGACAAGGGAAATTTGGGCTAGAATTGTTATAGAATTTAGTTATAATGCTGTATATGGCGTCGGTTTCTTAAGCTACATAATAGTCACAGGTATGAGTTTTGTTTGAGATTTAGCACGCATTGTTAAATTATTATGTTGATTTGTTAAATGTTTAGTCACCGGCTTGCTCTGCTGCTGAAATGAGAGTTGTGGTATTAGCCTCCAGGCTATACAAATAAAAAAAAAGAGTAATTGAAAGAAAGAGGGTGGCTTAGACATTCTTGGACAGGGAACGGAAAAGCATCGTGACCCAACGCATGTTGATCAGTGCTAACATCAGTGTCAAAAGAGGAGCTGTGGTCCATTAGACCTACCATTGCGGACAAACTCTTCCGCCAAAGACAGAAGTGATGTACTCTGCGTAGAAGTGTTTTTCAGCGCTGTGTGACAGTATGGCCTACAAGGGTGGAAAACTGCCAGGTGCAAAATGTCAGTTGTAGGGGACAGGTTGTTTGTCCAGAGTTTGTTTTGTTAATTGCGCTCATATATGACTTGTAAAATAATCAGTTTAATTGGTTTGACCGAAAGCTGATGTGTAATTTTCTGAATCATCTCAGTCTGAAACTTAAAAGTGTGGGGTCAAGCTATAAGTGTGAACATGCATGAAGTTAGAACACGCGTCCCTTTTAAAAACATATCAGAGCAGATAATACAGACAAACCACTCCCAGGCGATGAGGGATTAGACAGCTGTGTTGCCTGTCATAAAGTCTCTTTCTGTCTCTCCAGAGCAGGGGAAGCACAAACAGAGGAAATGTGAGCTGCCTCCCAGTACTGTGTCAGCAACACCTTCACTCCGGCCAGAGGCACCCAAGAGGTACAGCCCCCAAACCCCTGTACCCCTAACACTGTCCATCCTACACCTGTCCCTGTAGGGCATTGGAGGGGTGAGTGGAGTGCCTGTCTGAGGATTTAGGAAAGGTTACACTGCCCGTTTTAAATCTGCTGATAATTTTATAGCATTCATTATCCACTTCTGGCACATGATGACTTTTACCCCCTCCAGCACTTTAACACCCTCGTCCTGACATAATGCACTTTGTGTTGTAAGTCGCTCTGGATAAGAGCGTCTGCTAAACGCCAATAAAAATAGTTAAGAAATGAATCCTCACTCATTCCTGACTGTCCGTAGCAGACAGAACCATAGCCATGAGACTCCACTCACAGTGACACTGGTCATCCTGCGATTCCTGTTGCAATGATGCCGTGGTTGCCGTCCTGTAGGTCAGCCATGGCGGGAGATGTGGAGGTGTACCTGTCGCAGGCGCATGACAGCAGCGTGTCGGCGGGATTCCGCGCGCTGTACGAGGAGCGGCTGCTGCTGGACGTGACGCTGCTGATCGAGGAGCAGAGCTTCCAGGCCCACCGCGCCCTGCTGGCCACGCAGAGCGATTACTTCCGCATCATGTTCACCGCGGACATGCGCGAGCGCCAGCAGGACCAGATCGCACTGAAAGGGCTGACTGCCACGGGCTTCGACCATGTGCTGCGCTTCATGTACTACGGCCGGCTGGAGCTCAGCATGCCCACGGTGCAGGAGATCCTGCAGGCCGCCATGTACGTGCAGCTGCGCGAGGCCGTTCGCTTCTGCTGCTCCTTCCTGCTGGCACAGATGTGCCTGGAGAACTGCGCTGAGGTGACGCGACTGCTGGAGGACTTCGGCCTGGGCTCTGAGGGCATGCAGGAGCGCGAGGGCGTGCAGGAGCGCCTGGACGCCTTCCTGCTGGACAACTTTGTGCCTCTGATGTCGCGGCCTGAGTTCCTGTCCTACCTGAGTCTGGAGAAGCTGGTGGCCTACCTGAGCAGCGACCAGCTCAGCCGCTTCCCAGAGATCCAGCTGTATGAGGCGGCGCAAGCCTGGCTGCGGCACGACCGCCGACGTTGGCGCCACACCGACACCGTTGTGCAGAACCTGCGTTTCTGCCTCATGACCCCTGCCCACGTCTACGACAAGGTCAGCAGGCCGGGGGAGGGGGAGGGGGAGGGTTACCTGGTAGAAAATATTGGTTATGTCTCAGAAATATTCATGCTGAATTGTGTTGCTTTCACCTGGCTTTCTATACAGCTAGCATCTAATTAGTGATTGAATGTCTAACTGGCTGATTGATCGGTTAACTGACTAAGTTTACGGATCAATTGATTGACTGGCGTGTTTTGGCTCAGGTTAAGACATCGGAGTTCTACCGGTACTCTCGGCAGCTGAGGCAGGAGGTGGAGACGGCGCTGGGCTACTTCCAACAGGTGAATGAGCAGCCGCTGCTGGACAGCAAGTCTAACCGGATCCGGTCGGCGCGGCCGCAGACGGCGGTGTTCCGCGGCATGATCGGGCACAGCATGGTGAACAGCAGAATCCTGCTGCTGCACCGGCCCAAGCGCTGGTGGGAGCTGGACGGGCCCCAGGCCCCGCTGCGGCCCGACTGCCTCGCCATCCTCAACAACTTCGTCTTCCTGCTGGGCGGCGAGGAGCTGGGTGCCGACGGTGAGTTCCATGCCTCCTCCAAGGTCTACCGCTACGACCCGCGACACAACTCCTGGCTGCGCATGGCGGACATGTCAGTGCCACGCTCGGAGTTCGCCGTGGGCGTTATTGGGAGGTTCATCTACGCGGTGGCTGGCCGCACGCGTGATGAGACCTTCTACTCCACCGAGCGCTACGACATCGTGCTGGACCGCTGGGAGTTCACGGACCCTTACCCCGTCAACAAGTACGGGCACGAGGGCACAGTGCTGGATGGAAAGCTCTACATCACAGGTGGCATCACCTCCTCCTCCACCTCCAAACAGGTTTGCGTGTTCGACCCCGGGAGGGAGGCTCTTGGTGAGACACGCCCACGCCGCGCCCAGGCCGTCACAAACTGTTGGGAGAACAAGTCCAAGATGAACTATGCGCGCTGCTTCCACAAAATGATCTCGCACAACGGGAAGCTGTATGTGTTTGGTGGGGTATGTGTGGTGCTGCGCGCCTCCTTCGAGTCACAGGGCTGCCCATCCACCGAGGTGTACAGCCCGGACACAGACGAGTGGACCATCCTGGCCTCCATGCCGATCGGCCGCAGCGGTCACGGGGTGGCGGTGCTGGACAGCCAGATCATGGTGCTGGGGGGGCTGTGCTATAACGGCCACTACAGCGACTCCATCCTGACCTTCGACCCCGAGGAGAACAAGTGGAAGGAGGACGAGTATCCCAGGATGCCTTGCAAACTGGACGGTCTGCAAGTGTGCAGCCTACACTTCCCAGAGTATGTGCTGGAGCATGTGAGGCGGTGCAGCTGAGGCACGGAGCACCCCCTGCTGGCTCAACACTGCAATGCACAGTCACTCATATACTCTCTCTCTCACACACACACACACACACACACACACACACACATTCCTCCCTAGATCCATAGGACATCTATATACAAAGAATGAAAAAAATGTACAGTTGTTGAAGTGATAGTAAAGTAAAATATATCCTATGCTTTTTCTCTCTGGAAAAAGAGACCAGTACATACTTGAAGAAAAAACTGAGCTGTACACTGAACTGGGGGTATGGTTTAGGGTTTAGGGTTAGGGTAAGGGTAAAAAAAACACTGGGGTCATTTTGAGGGGTATGTTTTCAAAGCTTTGTCATTTACGATCATTTTCAAACTTAAAAGATTTTCAAAAAAGGAGGAAAAACGACAAAAATGTTGTTTTGTTTAATGTAATATCACATCTGTTTTGGTTTGCAGTAGCATCAAAAGTCATTGATGGGGTAATTCAGTGAGGTCATTTCCTGTGCAGAAGCAGCGCTCAGACCGCTGTAAGGCCTCAGAGCTGCTGCAGTCTGGAGCCGTCAGACACACTCAGGCTGTGTTCCACTCAATGCGCTTGTTCTCCACGTACTTCAGCACTCAGACATACCAGCCAACTTCCATGCTAAGCGGGACGTTTTCTCACACATACCAGCAATAACGTACTTCAGAGCGAACAAGAACACCATCCACTTCAACCTCATTACAGTGCTTCACCTCTTATTTTACAGTCTATATCCAATAATGAGAAATAGCTAAATTAGGCTATTATTAACTTGCTTTGCTTAAGTTTTCAGCTGGTAGTAGCTGAGGTATGTAGCGCTGGTTGCTGTGTTCAGTGAAGTGTGCTCAGGGACCAAAGAGCACAGTAAGCGTGCACCCCCGCACACTCACACATCGACCCTGTCAGGTGTGCCAGAACACGCCTGGGAGTTACAGCATGTACTGTGCTGTTTGCATACTTACGCACTGGTGGGAAAGCACTTCATACAGACAGCATGGCAACTGCACATTCTAACCATAAGATAGGTACACATTCAGACTGTAATCCAAGCTTGCATGATGGAACACTGCCATGGGGTGAGGCCTAGCTGGCCTTTCACCTGCCTGAGAACTGCTGACCAATGAGATTTGCTGTGGCTGTGCCATAGCTTTGCCTGGTGATGAGTTCAGCTCCGCCCCCATGGGAAGGGTAGGTGGAGCTCTGGTGGTGACCCCTCCCCCTGGTGATGACCTCAGAGTCCCTGCAATAATTCCAACCTGCTTCCCCAGCCATGTTCCCCAGGGGAGCCCCCTCAGCCTGCTGCAGGGGAGGGGTCAGAGGTCAGAGGTCAAGGGCCATGCATGTACCCACAACTCTGCTCCGTTCAGCTGACCTCAGTTTATTTATTCCTTGACTATTATCATTATTTTTTTATTTTATTATGGTTTTTGTTTTTAGATATTTTTTACAGAAGGTCAATTTCCTCTTCGGCCTGTCTAACAGGCTGAGCCTGTTTCTTTGTTCTCAGTCATTTTATTTGCTTAAAAAAGGGCTAAAAATATGACTCAGCCATGTTTTAATGTTAACTCTCTATGATCAGTAATAAAGACGCTCCTCACCTCATTAAGCCCATGAAGAGTCAGATCATGTGATGCCGTCCTGGACTCTGTTCACTCGACATGCGTGACCGTCCTCACAATCTCTTGGGAGTGACGGTTTAACACGGGGCATGGAACAACCGGACAGTTTCCCTTTTAGTAGTGCAGCAGGGTGGTTTCATCTTCAGGGGCGTGTTTTATATGGGCCAGGAGTGAGCTGCTCCCACGTCCGGAATCATCTGACGCTAAAACGACCAGTGTCATAAGGACTACACATACACGCATGCTTGCAGCCTCCACATTCATGCAGAAAAACAAGCGTTCTCACACGCATCATCGCCCTGTTCCTGCAGCTCAGTGCTGACTCACCTGCAGAGTCCTGCAGCGAGGGTGAGGTTCTGCAGTGAGGGTGAGGCCCAGTGTCACTCCTGCCGTGTTACCATGGAGACTGGACCACTGATGCGTGGACGGTGTGTGATTGGGGCTTTAGTGTGTTCGGGACAGTACAGGCCAGCACAGGCTGGTTATATTACAGGAACCGCAAGAGACGGGGCAGAGAGAGATGCTTCAGCAGGTCATCAATGTGCAATACTGTCTCAGACTACAGGATGTGATGTCACAGCTTCCTCCATGTGCATCTCTCTCTCTCACTCACACTCATACACACACACACACACACTCACACTCACTCATTCACACTCATACACACACACTCACACTCACTCATTCACACTCATACACACACACACTCACACTCAGTTCTCAGCGCAGTTGTTCTGAGAGCAGAGTTCAGTATCTGAGCATCCCTCTGTCTGTATGTCCGTTTGTCCGTCCCCTGGGTACAGAGTGAATAAATGTGTGAGGGTTTTGTCTGCTTCAGGTTATCATGCCACTGTCTTTTATGTTAATTATTGTTTTTTTATAATTCATGTCATGTGTAATGTACATAAAATGCCAAACTGCAATATTTGTACAAATCTGTTTCCTGTGCAGTTAAAGGCGCCATATTTTTATCTAGTGCGCAGTCTGTCATGGTCAGATTCCTAATGTTGCACCCCTTTCCTCCTCCTGAGAGAGCGAGCTCTTATGTTGTAGGCTGATTGTTATGTAAATTTAAACAGAGATATAATTGATGATATATTTACTACACGCTGATTATTCTCTGCTGTTAGGGCACTTTGTAACCTCTTTCCAAAAATAAATGTTGACATTGCGCAGTCTCTGTGATTTCAAACAGGGGGGCGGGGGGGGGTACAGATCCTCACACTGGTGGCGCCTGTATTCATTTGTCTAGAGGTCCTGATTATATCCCAGTCCTGCTCACAGGTGTGGATGTTCACTTGCCTCCTGTCTCTAGCCAGCAGTTGTGGTAATTGATCTCTGTATTAGCGGCTGGTGAGGACTATTATTGCTGATGGCCACAGGGAGTACCTTCACTGGCCCACTGATGGTTATTGTGTCACTGTTTGTGCGGATAAAAGCTCTGTAACCTCGTCAGTCGCTCCACAGACACTGAGTATCTGCCGAGGTGTGGAGGTGCCTGACCTCACATGGTCACCAGGCGGCGACATTGAGCCAATATATAATCTCTGTTTTCTGTTTGGTGAGATAAGTCTGGTTTTATGGCCTCGGTATGGGGTGGAGATTGTGTGTGGGGTTATTTTGGGGTTCTCTGTGGGGGGTGATGATGGATTTGTGTGTGTCCATGATCAGTGGTCTGGTGCTGTGCCAAACGGCTCTCCCAGCTACTGCTGCGTTCTCCCACCTTTGCACAGCGACCATTAAACCTTTCCTTCCCCCATAAACATTGCCCCTCCCTCTGTAAGGTGAGCTAAAAATTACATTTTATGACGTTAATAGAAGATTATACCTGTTTGTTTTTCCCTTGCCGGCCCCTTATCCCAGCTGTGCTGTGCTCCTGCAGTGGAATGGGGTGCTTTTTCCACGCGGCTGGCCTGGCTTTGGGGAGCAGCGCTGCTACATACAGCTGTGCTCCAGAGTTTGCTCTGCAGCTCCAGCTCTGCTCTGGGAATGCAGGCCTCAGTCCTGTACATCAAAGACAAAAACTAAAACACAAAAAACACACAGAAAGACAAACGAGGAAGGAATTATGACCACTGATTTTTTTTGAACACTGCTGGGTTTTTAGCCCAGAGGTCACAGTGTAGTGTAATGGTTAGGGAGCTGGGCTTGTAGCTCAGAGGTTACAGTGTAGTGTAATGGTTAGGGAGCTGGGCTTGGAGCTCAGAGGTTACAGTGTAGTGTAATGGTTAGGGAGCTGGGCTTGTAGCTCAGAGGTTACAGTGTAGTGTAATGGTTAGGGAGCTGGGCTTGTAGCTCAGAGGTTACAGTGTAGTATAATGGTTAGGGAGCTGGGCTTGTAGCTCAGAGGTTACAGTGTAGTATAATGGTTAGGGAGCTGGGCTTGTAGCTCAGAGGTTACAGTGTAGTATAATGGTTAGGGAGCTGGGCTTGTAGCTCAGAGGTTACAGTGTAGTATAATGGTTAGGGAGCTGGGCTTGGAGCTCAGAGGTTACAGTGTAGTGTAATGGTTAGGGAGCTGGGCTTGTAGCTCAGAGGTTACAGTGTAGTGTAATGGTTAGGGAGCTGGGCTTGTAGCTCAGAGGTTACAGTGTAGTATAATGGTTAGGGAGCTGGGCTTGTAGCTCAGAGGTTACAGTGTAGTGTAATGGTTAGGGAGCTGGGCTTGTAGCTCAGAGGTTACAGTGTAGTATAATGGTTAGGGAGCAGGGCTTGTAGCTCAGAGGTTACAGTGTAGTGTAATGGTTAGGGAGCTGGGCTTGTAGCTCAGAGGTGACAGTGTAGTATAATGGTTAGGGAGCTGGGCTTGTAGCTCAGAGGTGACAGTGTAGTATAATGTTTGTAGCTCTGAGATCTCTAGTATTGTAAGTGTATCAAGGCAGTGTAAATAAACAATGGTGGTATGGGTGTATAAGTGTGTTCATAATTGAGTGTGTGTGCTTGTGCATGTGTAGTGTGTACAGTGTGTACATATAAGTGAGTGAGTATGCGTGTAATGTGTGTGTATAGTGTGTACATGGTATGTGCATTGAAGCTCGCCCCTCTGGGACAGCGTGGTGGTTGCCATGGGGAAGCACTAGCTGTGTGGCGGGCTGGGAACGCCGGGTGGGAATAATCACCTTTAACAGCATCCTTCCTGGCCGCAGGGAGAGACCGGAAAAGCCTGGAGTATTCCAGGACTTTCCATCAGCATTCCAGCCAGAGGTCGTCCACTAGCACCTCAGGGAGGAGCACAAATCAAATACACGTCTGTCACCATCAGAGCATAAAAACATGCTTATCATCACGCAGTGCGAATACTGCCCTTTGCAGCGGGTAAATACAGCAGCAGGTTTGGGTTATCTGAGAGCCTCCACCCCCTCCACAACAACTCCCATCCGGCCTCCCTGCAGGAGGGTGTCACGGCCACGCATCAGCACTGAGGCTGTGTGTGTGCCTTCTCATCGTGTGTCTGAGTGTTAGTGTCTGTAATGTGTGTGTGAGAGTATGATTTATTTATTTATTTAGGATTAGACAGCATATATATATTTTTCCTCAAATAATAAAAAACAACAAAAATTATTTTTTTTTGTTTATGAATATATTGCACTTATATTCTTAATTTTAGTTTTTCTAACTGAGATTATCTTTGGTCTGAGGGAATCTCAGCCCTGGGTTCTGTGTATTGTTGAAATGCACCTATAAAAAGTGCAAATAAAATCAAATTGAACTGAACTGGTGAACATTCCCACTATATTGTGGGCAACAGCTGGTCCAGCCTCACCAAGAAAAGACTGAGGTAAAGCTGGTTAAGTTTGTTAGAATCATTGCTCTCCAGAAACCCCTCCTGATTGGCCAGGTACCTGTTGATGCACAGATAGATTATATGATGACATCATCATCCTCCGACAATGCAGGCAGTTTGTGATTTGTGATGTATCTGCAGTGTGTACCCATTCTGTGGATCACAGGAGTTAAGAGGAATGAGCTGGTAGACAGAGCAAGTTTGTTTTCTGGATGATAAGAAAAAGGGAAAAGTTGTGGCTAATTTTTTTAAAAAATGTTCTCAGCCCACTTACAGTACAGCCAAAAACTCAAACTTCATCTAAGGCCGGAGGTGATAAATCAGTCAAAGGTTAGCTGTCACAGCCTTATCTGGCACCATGAACCCAAACGCAGCAGACAGGTGTGTGTCGCGTGTGCGCAAGTACGGTGTTATGTTGACTTTAATGGCCTCTCCACAAGTGTTATCACTCAGAAGATGCTGGTGACACAACCTGCAGTCATGTTCAGCTGTGATACAATCTCCATAGCAGCTACAGATTACCAGAATACACATAGGAAGTGAACGTTTTTTCGGCACTACACACGGGAAGTGAGCAGAGCGATTAAGAGCAGGCAGATTTGCCATGGTTTTCAGAAGAGCTCTGCACCTCATCTCAACCTCCTCCTACAGCACAGATATTGCTTTATTTTTGCCTTACTGGAGAGGGACATACACAATCACACTGTCACATCCAGCAGATGGTCAACAGATACATTGCACCATACTCTAGTTCCCAACCCTCATCCCTAGATAAAAAATAGTAATAATAATTATGTTGCAGTGTTTCTCTGATTATTTTCTTGTGTGAGCTCAAAACCATTAGCAGCTGAATGCAATCAAAACCATCCTGCAGGTGACAGCCTCTTACCATCTATACAAGGACAAATGAAAACAGCAACGAAAAACTAGGGATGCACCGATGTATCTGCTTTACATCGTTATCAGACGATTTTTGTCTTCTTCATCTGGCAGTGGCCGATGTTTATCTGTTGTGTTGCATCAATTTTGTGCTAAATGTGAAAGAAGGTTATATTAAAGGTTGTTTCATACATTTTGTATGATTGAATTTGTGCTCATTCGAAGATACTGTAATGAACGGCTGAAAGACTTTTAAACAGTTCATTTTTTATATAATGAAGATTTCTTTGTTTCCTTGGCACAAAAGGTGGAATAAATAACAAAAAAAAAAAAAAACAGTGACATCGGCTATCGACCAAAATTGTTATTTTAAACATTGGTATCAGCCCAGAATTTCACAATTTATTTTTTTATTTATTTTACTTTTATTTATCCAGGTAAAGTCTCGTTAACATTAAAATCTCTTTTACAAAAAATACAACTGGTGCGTCCCTGAGTCTGACCTTAGGCCGATGACAATGTCCTCTAAGGTCAAAGGTCAGCACACTCGGGCAGCAGAGTGAAGTGCTCTCTCTGTCCTGCGCAGCTGCTGTGGAGAAGTACAGGCAGATTTCATTACCTTATTGTGCAGCCCAGAGAGACATACAGCCTTTCATTTTGCACACTGTCCATTCATACAACCAATTATTTTATTGAGGCAAGTCAGGCTTATTTTTTCTCAGGTGTGCAATGGCTGTGCCCTACCTGGGCACCATTGCTCTATGCTGATATTAGGCACCATTGATTCTGACACATAAAGAGTGTCAGTGTGCAGCAGACTGGGACATGCATGTGTCTCTGTGCTCTCTCGCTAACAAAGAAACCTATGTTCCAGTGATGGAGTGGGACTACCATACAAATATGATTAGGTATTCAAAATGGAGGGGTGGTAAGCACTCACACACACACAACTTTTCACTCCTGTGTCCCTCACACATTTGTTTCACACCTCCTTTCACAGTTATTGTGTGTGTATGTGAAATCAAGTGCACAACCCCAAACTGCTCATTGAGATTTCTGTGACCTGTTGGGACAATTAAGAATTTCACTGTGCTCCTCTGAAATCCACCCCCCCCCCCCTCCCCCACCCCCACCCCCACCCCTACCCCTCGCCTCCCCTCGCCTAGCGCAGCCCAGCCCAGCGCAGCCCAGCGCAGCGCAGCCCAGCGCAGCGCTGCAGAGAGGAGATGAGGGTTGAAAGACTCCATTTATAGTTCTCAGATGATGTCACCACACCACAATGCCCCGGGACTATGGAGTGATTAACATCCCTTGAAATCAGAATGTTTTTTCTTGGTCAGACCTCCTCCCCTTCCACCCCCACAACTCGGCCTGACAGACCAAGGTCAAAGGTCATCCAAGCAGACTTTCAGGAAGTGTACAGAACATGCACAATTCCCATTTGACTTTTTATTTAGAACCGATGGGAAAACATGTCTATCCAAACATGGGTGGCAGAGTAGAATAATTTGTAGTTTGTAATTCAGAGGTTGCAGGTTTGATTCCCAGGTGTTGCACTGCTGGTCTACCCTTGCACAGTGCTCTCCAGCAGAATTACCTCAGTAAATATCCCACTGTATACATGGAACTGGCACTTTGCAGTGTCTCCACAATGTGAATGTAAACATCAAAAAGCATTAGGACAGAAATCTCACTGCCTTCCGTAAATATTACCAAACATGATCTGAAGATATAAAATACAGCTAAATTTACAAATTATGAAATGTAGCTATACGCTCATTGGAACCCTCTGGATGTTGACTGAAATAAGACCAATCAGTATACATGATGGCTAGCTTGATGTACATTTCATTTCTGCTCATATTTACTTTGTTTGCCCAAAACCCTCTCAGATAGCTGATAACAAAATGATTTTGGCGATGATGGTTATGCCAGCGCACTGTTCACTCCCTAAAGCAGCATGAATAAACTTGTTAAAATGACACTTTAGAGAACCTTTCCCATCGTATAATTAGCTAAATATACCATAAAACTTGCAACTGCAAGTGTTTGGGTTTTCTTCGGCCACCAAACACACCTGGGTACTTCACATTTATTCCATTTGACACAGCTGCACAAAAACGTACAAATCAAGCTGGACAGTAAAGTTAGAAAATGTACAATGTCACTTTCTGAGGTATTAGCTACCACTGTGTCACACTACAACATGGCTATGTGGAAGATAGCAACTATTTTGCACACCAATGAATCTGAATGTCAATTCTGTATTTTTACATCCAAAAAAGGCAGTTCTGTAATGTCCTCTCAATACCCAAGCGATTACACCAATGAAGCGTTGCGTAGAAAACAAGATCTGGTGTCTAAACGCTGGTCTTGAAACTGTACAAAGATAAAAGGTTCTATGTTACAGCAACGGCAGTGATCACAGACCACTGCTTATTCGCCAAAAATGCTACTCACTTCCTGTTGATTACTGCTGACCGGCATCAATTGGAAGTTTTACAGGGATGCACTAGCTTGTGTGAAACTGCGTCAACTCAGAGAGAAATTATCAGGTCAGATTCACAGATTGGTTTACAAGCAAATCTTTACTTTTGAACTTACCACATGTTTGATCAAAAAGCTGGAACCCCATCCTGCCCCCCCCTTCAAGATTTAAAAATGTTACATGCAGGAGGGAAAACAAGAACAAGGATCCAAATGCAGATTTACTATGTGCTTCTACTTTAGTACATAACATTACCACTAAAATTAAAAATGACTAAAATGCAAGCCTGTGCTAATAAAAGATTAGAAAAAGATGAAATCCACTGGATTGTGGAAACTGGGTCCCATGCCCTGCCCCTTTTGCTCCTCCCACTAGCTGGCCATTGGCCAGCTCATTCTTCAGAGGACATCTTGAGCAGGTACTCCTTGTCAATCTTGAAGAGCCGCCAGCCCTCCTCCAGCGAGAGGTCAGACGCCCCGCGGCGCTTGTAGAACTCAATGGACTGTTTGTTCCACTCGGCCACGATGAAATGCATGCTACTGCAGCGCGACTTCACCGCCGTCTGGGGATGGGGGAGGGGGGTGACAGGATAAAGGTGGAATTCAAATCTAGGTGCTACACACTTCTGAGGACACAGGGGGGCTGATGTATCAAGGCGAGAGACAAAGCAATTAGCGGTTATGAAAACAGGCCCAAGACTGAGAGTTAAAGGAACAACCAAGGAGACGAAGACATGCTCATCACAGCGCACAGGTGCGTTGCACCCTAAGGCAGCGCTGTTCAGGGTGCGATGAGCATTAAAGTGGTGCTGCTCCGGGTATAACGTGCATTGGGGCAGCACTGTTCCGGGTGCGACGCACATTGGGGCAGCGCTGTTCTGGGTTTTGCTGAACAGAAGGTTAAATTGACTAATCGACCCCAGTTCCCCGGGTTCCTGAATGAACTCGCCAATTAAAGTGCAATCAGTGTACCGTAAGCCCTTTATAAAGGTAGTTTCTCTCCTGCAGTGGATTATGCTGGCATGTTCCTCCAGAAACAGTGACCAGCCAGCAGCTACACCTGTAATTTTATATGTTTGTACAGACTCCTGACTAGCACAGCCCACTGCAGCTCCCCAGCCCAGCCTACTCACATGACTGAGATTCTTCAGGATTTCAGACCCGATTCCAAAACCTGAGAAGGAAAATGTAGAATTTCAGTTTAACCCCAATGAAGCATCAGACCAACCGTGTAAAAGGCTGTGTGTGTTCGGTTACACTGCATCATGTGGAATGACACATGGGTTGAGAAAAACCCCTCTTGTTAAGTGCACAAAATTTACTGAGAAAATTATTTCATACATTTAGTAAGTCTGTGGCTATTGTAACACTGAGCAGAGTAGAATGTTATAGTTTGGAATGCAGTAACACTGAGGATAGGCAGTCACACGTCATTGTGTAGCAGTTTGGACTCTGAGGATAGATACCTCTGTACTCTTTCATCACGTAGAAGTCCTCCAGATACAGCAGTTTGCCAATCCAGGGATCGTAGGTGAAGTAGTACATCGCGAAACCAACCACAGTGTGGCCTGAAAGGAGAGCCAAACACAACCAACATGTCTTAAAATATGAAAATAAACAGATTTTGCCCAAGGTCAGGTAGTGTTACATCAAATATCTGAGAGGTGGGGTTGTGACATCACATCCTGTCAGTGTGTGCTCCAGTACACCAAAGCAAACACCAAAAAAATAAACAGCAGACAAACAGAAAGGGCTATATGAACTGCATTTTCCAACATTCCAGCTTGCCATTCAGGTCTTCATACTGAAATTGTGGCTTCAGAAACCATCAGACTGTAGGGCAGACTCACAGATCTGTGCTGTCCCCACCGGCCTGTATACATTAAAATGTGCTCTCAATACGAGGCCATTTCGTGCCCATGTTTGGATGTCAGTCAAACACCTCTGCCTTTATTTTTAATCGGTAGCCCCGCCCCCTGTCCACGTCATACGCACCTTCGGCATCCTGGTGGTCCCCCGGTACTTCCGCGATGACGCAGTGATAGAACGGGTGATCCCCAAAGCCGTCCTCCAGCAGATCTGCAAACAAAGCCGCACCAGATGTTAGCCTGCAGAACCACCCCATGGGCCCAAAGCCAGACGAGCCTTCACAACCGTGTCTCACCTTTCTCAGTCAATATAACTTGATCTTCCATGTCTTCGTATTTTGCAAGTTCCTGAAAGAAAGAAAAACATCTGAACTTTTAATTTAAAAAAAAAAAAAAAAAAAAAAAAAAAACTTTAAACAATATGCAAAAGAACACCTCACCTCAGACGTGCAAAAATTAAAAAAGAAATTTGGAAATGTGTAGTTAAAAAGGCTAAAATTCAATAAGGAAACAACAGAACTTGCAATAAAAACTACCCCAAGTTCAGCATCCCCTCCCCCTCCCCCTTCCCCCGGCGAAAGAAAGTGGGACAGTTGCCAACAAAAACAAAGGCCCAGCGAAATCCCCACCGGCCACTTCGGATATCCGTCTGAACTCTGCAGATTTAAATTACGTCGTATAAAACGACAGGCACCTATCCAAATTATTAATAGGTGGATATAGTATTTTCCAAATAGCCTGCGGCTAGGCGACACAAAATGTCATTCCAAGAAACGCAAATAAAGGTTTGGTACCCAAACACCAAACTAGCTTTAGACTTTTGCATCATTTGTCACAAGGTTCCTTTAATGAATGCTTTTCTGGAGTGCAAATATGGGAAAAGTTGCTAAACTGCTAACTGAGCAAGCAAACAAAACAAAAAGTTTTCCATTGTGAGACAATTGGTAGAACCAGGGTAGATAGCTAGCCATCTAGCTACCTTTATGAGTCGCAGTATGTCGGACACGTCCTTGGGCTCAGCTTTCCGCAATATAAAATTGGCCATTTTCTTCTTTTACTCTTTTTCCCTTTTCTTACAAGTCCTCTGTATGTGAAGTGAAGCAAAAGCTGTTTCTTCATTCGCTTCCCAGGAGTTTTCCCCGCAAGTCAGTCTGGGATCCTGACCGTCCTGTGCGCTGATGGCATGAAGAGCTGCGGTGAGTCGAGTCAGCTGTACTCGGCTTCTTTTGTTTCTCACTTCCTATATATACGCTCGTGGGGGACGGGAGTCAGTCCAATCACAGCGAAGACGAACAGGTACGTCACTGTTCCGTTGTTTACTTCGGTCACGAGTGTCGCGCTTGTATTCTTCAGAATCAGAGCAGACAGCAGCGCTATACGCTTGGGAGAGCCGTGGAAAAACTTCAACTCACAAAGAGTAGTAATGTTTTAGTTGTAGTGACCAAAATAACTCAGTAGACGTCGTGTACAGCGAATTATTATATTTTGTATTACTTTTTAAGTCATGTACAAATCCTGTAATTCCACAAGTTCTACGTAGCTGAACATTGCCAGTTACTTTTTTATTCACGTTGATGAGCACTTTCGATCTTTCAAACAAAACCACGAAGACGCATCCAAATACCGGGGATGGCTTATTATACAAAATAAATTTTAACAAGATGTCCTTGTTTTCTCCACTCAAGTAACATTTTCATTTCTTCCCTCTGTATATCGACGAACTAAGATGCACAGAGTAATCTATTGAAAATGTTTCTTATGAACATTTTTGGACTTCAGTTAATACATTGCAGACTCTGCCATGTTTATGTGTAGCATTATGGGTAGTGGCATTTTAACCCAGCAGAAGATGTCCCTGAACACACTGTACTTCTGCAGTTTCATCAGCTTCTGCATATCTGCCCTATCCATATTTAAGATATTCCCAGAGACTGCCTCATACACATAATAACTAACCGCATTATTAATGTCCATGTGTGATGTGATGATCCAGTGGCGTGAACTTAGTGAAAGTTGCATTTACTTTAACTAGAGTAATCCTCCTCTGAAGTTTCTTTGTTTAACCAAGTAAAATAACAACATATCATGCTGACTGAAATGAATTATGAGAGACATCCTGACCAGGCTAAAGCGATGAACTTCAGTGCAATACATGTCATTGCTTTGGACAGCATCAGGATTCTTCTGTTAGACTGTACTGCCCTTCCACCTGTACCAGGCTTCATATCCAGTCCCTCTAAAGAGCTCTGCTCACACATTTGAACTGTTATCAGAAACTCCACTGAAAATAATGCAATGCCAGGAGTTACTTGTGTAATATAATTTGAGGATTTGTAAGTGCAACTTTAATTGCTCTGCACACTTGAGTAAAAGATGTCTGATGACTGAATATGACTAATGAATGAAAAGTTTCAAATACTAAGGCGGCGGTGTTTGTAAGTTGAAACACCCTCACATACAATGTGCACATACAGCAGTACAATGAGGAAACAGTGGAAATGACCGGCTACGACTCTAACCCTCAGAAATATTCCTGTTTAAGCAGCGACTTTGACCCCATTAACCTTCCTGTCACAGTCAGGCCAACTCCCATCCGCTAAATGGGTGAAAGCAGAGAGATGGTGTGGTCAGTCTACTCCAAAATCACTTTGCCACAGACCCATACAATTAGTGTGGACAGTCTAGTCCAAAAAGCACCTTATTACAGACACATAGAGTTAGTGTGGTCAGCCTAAGAATGCAATTACAAAACATATGTGCACACACACAGCATATTTACACATGATATGAAATAGCAGAGGGTGTTACGCTATCATCAGAGTAAACAGGTATCAAAATTCCGAGCAAAATTCCGGTGTGATCATACCACTGATGGTAAACCTGTGTCTACATCGCAGAGACTGTTTTGGTGATTTCGTAACATGCTGAGGAGCTATAATCTGTTTACTCATTTACACTGTAGGCCAGTGGATGAACTTCTGGTCAGACAGGCTGTCCCTCCTACGGAGCAGAGTCCAGTACCCAGCAGGTGCTTGAATTTGTTTCATGGGCAAGAGCGCCCTCATGTGGCTGATAAGAAATGACAGCAATTGGATTTCATGATTTGTAATAAGACCACATTTGCTGCCAGTTTAACAAGTTGCTCTCGCACTGTTGGTACTCATTTGTTTGACAGCTCCAGCTGGCCTTCCGTTTTTTTTTTCAAACGGGTGAATAGAATAGAATAGAATAGAATAGAATAGAATAGAATAGATTGCCTTTTATTGTCATGGTACATAGAATATACAACGACATTAGGAGAGCTACTCCTGGACACTGCAACAAAAAAAAAAAAAACAAGTTTAAAAAAAAACACATTCAATACATCGTTAAATACCCATACAATACATAACATACCCATTCATACATAAGAGAACATAATTATGCACTTTAAATGTAATAAATACTTTAACTTCTAATTGATAATGAGGTGGCACACTGGGTAACAGAATTTCTCATGTTAGGGAGTTTAGAGACCAACAGAAGAAACTACACCTTGATGTTAAAATACCCAGATCATTGGTTTAAAGCAATTTGGTTCACATTATGTGTTTAATATTAAAACAATCGTTGACAGCTGTTAACTGGGAAATGGCCAATACATTCTCTGACGGATCGTAATCTGACTGTATATTCCCAGCACCGTGTCCATTGACTTCAATTGTAAGATGTCTGTCTTGAAATTCTACACCCTCGGGATAAGCAGAACGGTGACGTCATCAAACACGTCACATCGGTGCGGAAGTGTTTCGCTCAGGTTCGCGTTGTGGAAGATAACTCTGAGCAGCTCTGTGGGTAGTTAGCTAGCACAAGTCAGAGCTAGGTAGTAGATCTTACTCTTAGTACATTTCAGTCTAAGCGAAGAAATGCTGTCATCAAGGTGAGTGCGGTTCAGCTACAACCAAGATTCATTTATATTGTGGAGCTATGTGGTTAGCATGCCAAAATGTTGTTGCATGGCAAATTGGTATGACAAGTAGAAAGTAGTAAGCTGGATAGCTAACGTTAGTACCATGAGTAGAATTCTCACGTTAGCTATCTAGAGAATGCATTAAAATAATTATCCTGAATGTGTAGCTACATAGGAAATCACGGTTAGGTTTTATCAAGCGTTCTTACTGACATTACATTTCAGTTAACCGATGTAGAGCCGGCCTCACCACTTTCGCAGAGTAAGAGAGAACGCTCCCCAGTCTGACATTGGTTTATCTGAACGCTCCTCTTTCCCTGCCCTTGTGTAGCAGACCGGGGCTGTCGGGCGTGGTTGGTCAGGGCTCACTGGCGCCCTGGCTGATCCTGTCCTGCGAACAGCAGTTAGCTTAAAGCTAGGAACGAAGAGGCAGGGTGCCCTCTCCACGGATTTTCTGTCCGAAATCACTTTCAAAATCAGTCAGAGAAAGTAGTGTAGGGTTTCTGCTTTAAATAGGAATCCGACCATGTCTCATTAGCGCTGAATGAGACACTCAGCAGAATGTGTGTTGTTGTGCCAGGCTCCTGCAGGTCAGATCGGCCCCTGTGCTTGCAGTCCGGGCCCTCAGCCTGGGCACCACTGTCCTGCAGGGGAAGGCTCCGGACATGGCCGAAGGTAAACCTGCTGCTGCTTCCAAAGAGCAGAGACACAACACTGACCCTCTCCAGAGGAAAGCGCTGCCTCTCAGAGCAAACCAAAATAGCCTGATTTATATTTATACACATACAGAAAACATACAGGCAATGCTTCTGATCTACTCTAAGACTGCTTGTGGGCACTGTTTGCAAGAGCCCAGCATGCATGTTACACCCTTTTTAATTGAAATATAATTGATTGGATGTTAACTGAAGCAAATCAAGTTCCTCAGTAAAGACTGCAGCAGCAGTGCCCTGTCTGGGAAGTGAATCTCAGGCCTTCAGACCCAGCTCAGACACCACAACACTCTGCCCCTGGCAGCCAGTCCCCTTTAGTCACCGTGTGCCACTGTTTAGGTGAGCGCTGAAGAGATTCTCTGTGTTTACACTCACTCACACTCAAGCACACTTACAGGCACACAGCACAGTGTCTGTGTGTATCATCCGTAAGATGCGCTAATTCCTGCAGAGGGGAAGCGGTGTGATCATGGAACAGTAATTGCAGGAGGGTTAATGTGAGTGTATGGTGTTCATGTTGTGTGTGAGTAATTGCTTGTGTGAGGATCCTGTTCTCATGTCAGACATTAGCAAGATATGGGGACTCTTCTGTATCTGAGTAAATACACCTCTGGACAGGACTTTAATGAGAGAAAGTAACTTACCTTATGTCAATGATTTTGTTCTGAGCTTGTCTGCTAAGCATCTCGGTCCTGTAACATGTCAGTAATGTGATGCAGTGTAACAGCGATGACAGAGCTGTGACTGAGGTGACCATATTGTGTGTTTTTACAGGGAACTCACACTTGCTTGTGACCAATGGTGTGTTGGTAAAATGAAAATCCTGTTGAATGTGTTTTAACTGAATTCTGGTGCACTGGGGAGATGCACCCTGCTCTGCATGAAGCTTCTCTAAACTCGCACTCTCTGGGGCTCCACACACGCTCTGTCCTCTCACACCAAGCTTAAAGGATTAGAGTCTGACACGTTACATTCTTCCATGTGTTAGGTGTGTGAAGCTGTGTGACCGTAAGAGCAGGCCTTGCTGTTCACCTGGGCTCAGGTACCAGGTGCAGATGAAGGTGTTATTCACTGGCTCCTGCACTTAGGTAGGGGGCTGTAAAGAGCCACTCCATTGACCTATTATGGTCATTTCTGAGTCTGCACAGAACTTCACATACAGAGTTTTTTTTGGTATCCCTGTTTTTTTCCATCCTCTTTTCCAAATCCAAACTCAAAAAACAGTCTCCTGTTGTAGTGAGACTCTCTGCTTTGTAAAGGTAAGTGTAGAGCCAGCCCACAGTCGTCCAGAGCAGCTTGATGACAGCAACAGGTGAATGGGGGTGAAGGGTGCCGTGGCGACAGATGACCTGCAGCTGTGAGGGGTGGTTTGGGGGGAGGGGGTCGGGTCCCTTTTCTGTAGCTTGCGTTGTGCTTTGGAACCAGCCTCAGTCCTCAAACTGAATGTTTTTGTTGCCAGCCTCTGAGCCTTGGTCTTACTCATGCTTTTATCGAGTGTCAGTCTGCAGCCTCTCTACCTCCTGCTCATCTGGGATTCTGCTTGATCTCAACACTCACGAGGCACAACACCACAGCAGCTAGTGAAACATACCCCACACACACACACACACACACACACACACACACACACATATATATCCAGCTCTAATGTGCCAGATACACTGTACCATTCACACACT
Source organism: Albula glossodonta (assembly GCA_019788955.1). Classification (NCBI taxonomy): domain Eukaryota; kingdom Metazoa; phylum Chordata; class Actinopteri; order Albuliformes; family Albulidae; genus Albula; species Albula glossodonta. Next base: position 177,395 of record JAFBMS010000275.1, on the reverse strand, counting down.
CACACACACACATGCACCCCACTTTACAGTGCCTGGCTGCCCGGTTAACACCCTGTGTGTTTTGGGATGATGTGGAATTCCTGCCTGCCTGCCTGTCTGTCTGTCTGTCTGTCTGTTTGTCTGTCTACTGAACAGAACCATTCACACACACCTACATTACATTAACACAAGCTCACAACCAGAGTTTCTAACAAAAGACATGCTGTAGACTAGCACACCAGTCTCTACCACAGCTGAGGAAAACAGCCACATCTAAACCTCCAACACATCACTGAGTGCTCCAGGAAGTGGCGGGGCAACATGGATATTATCATGCATTTGGGTGTAGAGTGAGAGGTAGATGGGTAACAATGTAGTAAAAATAACACTTTCTCGCACACACACACAGACACACACACAGTAGACTGTTTGTATGTTGTCTGAGCAGCTTTTCTGGTTGTGTTCCAGTCAGAAACAGACTGAGAGAGACCGTTGGAGCATCCACCAACTGGAGGTAAGATTTGGCCTCCTTCTCTGCTCCCTGCAGTGCCCTGGGCTCCTGGCTCAGCTGGGTTCATTCTGCCATAGAACTGCCGGATAGATTAAACTCATCCACCATAGAGATTCATGATAGGTTAAACTCATCCACCATAGAGATTCATGATAGGTTAAACTCATCCACCATAGAGATTCATGATAGATTAAACTCATCCACCATAGAGATTCATGATAGGTTAAACTCATCCACCATAGAGATTCATGATAGGTTAAACTCATCCACCATAGAGATTCATGATAGGTTAAACTCATCCACCATAGAGATTCATGATAGGTTAAACTCATCCACCACAGACATTCCTGATAGATTAAACTCATCCACCATAGAGATTCATGATTGGTGAAACTTATCCACCACAGAGATTTATGATAGATTAAACTCATCCACCACAGAGATTTATGATAGATTAAACTCATCCACCACAGAGATTCATGATAGATTAAACTCATCCACCACAGAGATTCATGATAGATTAAACTCATCTACCATTGGCCTGCCAGATAGATTGAACTCATCTACCACAGAGTTGGAGAATAGATCACAACTGCTCTGCTAATCTGTTGCCATAGAGACCACCAGCAGGCGATGGCAGAAAGGGCATCCCTGAGCTCGCAGCTGGCCCCGTCCCAGGAGAGTCTTCCTGTGCGCAGGATGAAGGACAGCTACATCGAGGTGCACCTACCCCTGGGCACCCAACCTGAGCTGAGAGAGAAGTACCTGACCTACCACAACAGCGTCAGGTAAGACCTCACCGCAGAACCTGCCGCAGGTGAGACCGCGTGTTTGCACACACCTGCGTGTCCTCTGAGCGCCCTGCTCTCTGTCCCTGCAGGTTTGGCCGAATCCTGGAGGACCTGGACAGTCTGGCAGGTACGTTTGCGTGACATTAGCCCTGTCTAAGTCCGGCCTGAGCGCACACTGTCAGAACTGCCCGTCAGTTCAATGAGAGGAACAAAGTGGAGGACAGCAGAGACCAGCACATGGTAGCCCATGACACCACACTCCATTGTGCTCTGAAAAAGTGCGCACACACACACACACACACACTCTCTCTCTGTCTCATACACATTCCCATGGTCAGCCCTCTCTCTCTCTTTATATCTCTGCAGTTCTCATCTGTTACTCCCACACTAAGAATGAAGCCCTGCAACGCTCACCGCTGTCCATAGTCACCGCCCTGGTGGACAAAATCGGTACGTCATGCTGCATTGAAGGATAGAGGCTGCTTGCCCTGACTGCTGACGAACAGAGTCGGAGTTCATCGCACCCCACTGACGTGCTCATTTCTGTGTAGCAGTGGATTTACTGTCAGCTTTGGTAGCTGAGTACATTTGGTGTTCCCACAGACATGAGAAAACACATCATCTATCCAGACTGCGACATCAAGTTCACAGGTCATGTGACCTGGGTGGGCAAGACTTCCATCGAGGCCAAAATGCACATGTCTCAGGTAGCGCCACTATACACGCACATGCATACACACTTAAAGTACACACAAAACTTTACAAGTCATTGCAACCAACCACTGGTCACCACATGCTGTCATTATGGTGTCACTCATGATGACATCGTAATGTTGGTGGTGTTGTTATGATGTCACTTGCAATAATTTCACAATTATTTTGCCCCTACAGTTCCATGATGGAGCCTACAGTCCAGTGCTGGACGCCACGTTTGTCATGGTCGCCCGCGATCCCGAGAACAAGAGGTACGTTGGGGCCTCATAGCAGCTGGCGGGAGCAGGATGTATGCATGAAGGCATGCAAATGAGTCACTGTTAACTTCCTGTTCCAGAGCAGCCTTCGTCAACCCGCTGAAACCAGAGGGACCCGAGGAGGAGAAGCTCTTCCAAGAGGGAGAGGGTAAGAATGTAATCTGTGAGTGAGAGGGTGTGTTTATGTGTATCAGAGTGTGTGTGTATGTGTGCCTGCTTCTATTTGTATGTGTGAGGATGTTTGTGTGTGTGTGGGCGTGTTTTTTTTTTTTTTTTTGAGTTTGGTGTATGTGGTTTAAATCAGTCTCTCCTTCTCAGCCAATAAGAAGCGGCGTGTGGAGCTAAGCACCGCCTCCTTGCTGAAAGTTGCACCGATTGCTGAGGAGAGAAAGATCATTCACAGTCTCTTCCTCAATACGCTGGACTCCAAGTATGAGTGCACACTCACACACACACTCACATACATACACACACACACTCACACTCACATACATACACACGCACACACACACACTCACAGGTCATAAACAGTCCCTTACGCCACACACTGCGCGTGCACACACACACAAACTCACAGGTCATAAACAGTCCCTTACCCTACACACTGCACACATTTCTCAGGTGGTTGTTGGTAACTTCCTGTGTTTGGCTCCCCCTACAGGACGGTGAGTTTCCGCAGCAGAGTTCTGCCTCCAAACTCGGTGTGGATGGAGGACGCCAAGATGAAGGGGCTGGAGATCTGCCACCCGCAGGTATGCAGGAGTGTGAGCGAGCGGTGCGGTCTGTGTGTGTCTGTGCGTCACTCTGTGTGTGTCAGGGGTGTGTGACGGGCTTTGCGTGAGAGTGTGTGATATGTTCCTGTGGTGTGGATTTGAGTGTGTAATGTGTCTTTGCTGCGTGTTTGTGTCTCAGTGAGAGTGTGTGATATGTTCCTGTGGTGTGGATTTGAGTGTGTAATGTGTCTTTGAGGCGTGTTTGTGTGTCTCAGTGAGAGTGTGTGATATGTTCCTGTGATGTGGATTTGAGTGTGTAATGTGTCTTTGCTGCGTGTTTGTGTGTCTCAGTGAGAGTGTGTGATATGTTCCTGTGGTGTGGATTTGAGTGTGTAATGTGTCTTTGCTGCGTGTTTGTGTGTCTCAGTGAGAGTGTGTGATATGTTCCTGTGATGTGGATTTGAGTGTGTAATGTGTCTTTGCTGCATGTTTGTGTGTCTCAGTGAGAGTGTGTGATATGTTCCTGTGATGTGGATTTGAGTGTGTAATGTTTCTTTGCTGCGTATTTGTGTGTCTCAGGAGAGGAATATATTTAACCGGATCTTTGGCGGGTTCCTGATGAGGAAGGCGTATGAACTGGGCTGGGCTAACGCTTGCGCATACGGGTGAGAGCAGCAGTACCTCAAACCTCCAGGAGGGGGAGTGTCTCATTACAGACAATACAATGTGGGAGAGCCACAGCACTCAGAGAGAGAGGGGAGGGGTGAGGTTACAGACTGACAGCCAGCAGGAGGTGAGTCGATCCAATCAGGATGTCTGATCCCAGCTCATTAGACTAATGAATATATGAGCCATTCAGAGCTGATTGCTGACAGTAAAGACAGGCTCTGTGAAATGCAGTAGAGATCCTGCAGCAAAGCAGAGTAACACACAGCACTGTGGGTTAATGGGGAGTTGATCTGGGGAACTTTCAGTCATTAGTCACCGTGATTATGCGTGTGCTGCTTGCACCACATTTGCTGTTGCGTGTAGTTGAACTTCCTGTAAGTTGCTTTGAGTCAGAGGTGTCAGCTAAAACTCCGATGTGACAGTTATGATTATACGTGTTTATATGATTGTGCATATTTATAAGTATAAATTACAGGGCTGCCACCAAGTGTTACGTGAGCATTAGTTTAATGTTCAGTTCTGACACTGACACACTGCATGTGTCTCGCAGTGGGTGTCGCCCTAACCTGGTTGCCGTTGACGACATCCTGTTCCAGAGGCCAGTGGAGATCGGCTCCCTCCTGCTGCTGTCCTCACAGGTGAGACGAGCTCATACACCCTGAGACAGGTGGAGCTGTGTGTTGGCCTGTCACTCTCCTGCAGTACTCACCTGATATGGATCAGCACAAATCAGGGAGTCAAACTGTCACTCATCATGAGCTTCACATTAGAGAAGCAGGGGCCACCAATGGAAAAACAATGCCAGAAATTCATGTCCAATGAGATTAGTGATCCACTTCAATGAAAATCATAAAACCAAAAATACAGAGTGCCAATTGGGACATTGTAAATTTGTAAATTGTTTATGTTTCGCTTATCCCCCTCAGGTCTGCTACACACAGGGCAATTACATCCAGGTCAGAGTTCACACAGAGGTGCTTGACCCCTTGACCCGGCAGCACAATACCACCAATGTGTTCCACTTCACCTTCAGCTCCCCAGAGGAAGTGCCTGCGATCTTGCCCAGGAGCTACGGAGGTGAGACTCACCTGCCACCTGTGCTATCAGCAGGACGATATCACTGTAAAGAGCAGAGTCGGGATTGGCCCATTTTGACCATAACCCTGCAAAGAGCAGCTTCACAATTGGCTCATATCAAGCACTGCATGTGTGATATGGGAAGGGGCGGAGCTGCAGTGTGATGTCATGTGTCTGTCTGCTCCTGCAGAGTCGATGCTCTACCTGGACGGGAAGAGGCACTTTGACCTGACGCTGAGTGGACAGTGATGGAGGTCAGACATGACCAAACGATCAACAGAGCAGCTCACTGCCAAAGCCTTACATTTATCCAATGTCCACTTGCGTCCACTTGCTTACCTGGAGTTTCCACATGCTTTCCTGTGTGTGTGTGTGTGTGTGTGTGTGTGTGTGTGAGTGTGTGTGAGTGAGTGTGTGAGTGTGTGAGTGAGTGTGTGTGTGTGAGTGTGTGAGTGTGAGTGTGAGTGTGTGAGTGAGTGAGTGTGTGTGTGAGTGTGTGAGTGTGTGTGAGTGTGTGAGTGTGTGTGTGAGTGTGTGTGTGTGTGTGAGTGTGTGTGTGAGTGTGAGTGTGTGAGTGAGTGTGTGTGAGTGCCTTGGGGAATAGGGTTTTCTTTCTCTGTTTATAACATATTTATGCATGAGAACACTTTCATTTTGGCCACTAGGTTAGTCTGACCCCAGAAGAGTGTTACCAAGGGTTACACATGGGGCCCGCCCCTTGGCAACAGAGATGTCAATCATGGCAAAGGAGGTGGGGTAAATGCACCTCACAGGCTTGTCCCAGAATGCACTGTGGTTTAGCAGGGCGTTGTCCTGAGGCTGGGTCATCTTAAAGCATTACCTGAGCACACCTGCTCATTCTGACAGGGGTGTGGCCAGGAGGATTGTGGGTAGGTAGTTTGGCCAACAATCAAAGCATGCTGTAATTAAAGGGATAATTCATCCAGATGGAAGGTTTCTACATAACACATCTCACAAATGGTCTATAAACCAGGAGTGAAAGTATTGCTATGTATGATGTATTACAGGAATATGCACTGTGGGGGGACTGTACCTGTAACTGGACTGCAGACTGTTGCCCCAGTTTACAGTGCCCCGCCCCCCCCCCCCCTCCCCCCCCTCAGGCAAAGTCCTGTGTGGGTGTGTGCAAGGTGTGCCAGTTAGTGAGAGGGGTGTGGCCACACCCAGCTGTGTCCCCAAAGTCGGCCGTTTGAAGAATATGAGACAGTAACCTGGGCTAGGTGAATGTGGTAGGTTGACAAATAGACACCACAGGTTCCCTTCTCGACATACAACTTGCACTACTCTGATTGGCCCAGACATGTCACATGGGACCAGTCAGAATGCCTAAGGACATGCATGAACCTGGGGCATAGGCAATAGTTACATCACCCTGTTATATTTTTGTCACTGTCTCTCTGTTTATCATAAGTGCACTTTCAATAGTTTACATGTTTTATTGTTTGTGACACTCTACATCTGTTTCATCACATTACAGTCAGTGATCAGAGGAGAACCTGCCTATACTGCTCTTCTCTCACTGAACCGAACACTGACACACTGAGCTAGGCCTCTACCTTCTGACTGAGCGCAGTTCAGGAGATATCCACAGTGTACTTCCTCCTGTCATGCAGGCGCAGGAAATGAACCTGTGACATCCAGAGGAATCTAAGGAGAATGCCTGTCTGAAAGTTAAATCTGCGAGTAATATATGTCAGGTTATTGTGTACTCTGTCTAAACATGTATGAAAACATGTAAAATATGTATTTTATATGCATGTCTGGTGTGCTATGGCAACCATTATAAGCAAATGACAGAAGTCCCTGTTTCACGCTGAACACCGCTGCTCTCTCTGTAGCCGTTGTAGAAGCCTGTCAGATATTTTTGTGAAAAGGTTTGTGATGTTTTTCCTCATGTTAAATTCAGCCCAGTGTGTGCGGATCACTGTATCCCACACAGGGTTTCCTCATAAAACTGCTTACGTTCATGTACAGTCGAATGTCTTACAGGCCTAATGCGCACAAAACGCGGTGTTCTCTGCTGCTTATGTGTTTTATATACAATATTTTTTATACTCATGTAGAAATTATATATTATGCTGTGTGTGTGTGTGTGTGTTCATGCTTCAGGAGAAGGCCACCCCCAGCACCCCTTTGATGTTATGGCAGTAATAAAAGCAATAAACACAGTGACCTGTGTGTGTAACTCTGTCCCATGTGCTGAGACTGTCCGTAATCAGTACAGTGATGTAAACGCTGTGCTCAGTAACAGGCAAAGGTCATTTCAGCCCCGTTTTTGTGTGTTGATGCTTTGAATTCATCATGAAAGTCAGAGACTCAGAGCTCCGCCCATCCTGGTGTGGACCAATCAGGAGGTCTCATCATCCCATCAGGATTATAATAATGCTTAACCTCAGGAGGTTAGACAGAACACAGGCTTATGAAAACACTGATTTCCCAGTGACATGGACCTGGACTAGAGCGCACTAGCTTTAGCTTTCCTGACGGGCGAAGTATTGTCTGAGGAGAGGGTGTCGTTCTGTTATGACACCCTGTCATAAAAAGCTGATCTTTTTAAAAATATATATTAAGTCGCTGCGTTTGCTTTACCCAATATTTTCCACTTCGCTCAACAAAAAAAAAAAAAACTTCTCGTTCACTTAGTGCTGACATCTGCAGGTTTAAGTCATTTTAAGATCTAAGATTGATTTGACCAAGAACACCTAAAATCTCCTGGGTACTCGCATTATATTCCTGTTATTTGACAATCTATAAAATGACAGAAAATTCATAATACATAATTCCCTTTTACCCTGAGTTAATGTGATGTTACTGACATTTCATTTTCAGTGGTGTGGAATTTTGGTCTTTGTGTGACCTGTTTTGTGTCTGTGTTCATCTCTCAAGAATTGGCATTCTATATGTATACTTTTAATGTCATGATCATCTTGGTGTCAGGAAGTTTACCTCCACAGATAACACGCAGGCCCGAGGGTGAGGTGAACACCACACCCTCATCTACTCCATGGGTTTGATATACTCTCACAGCAAGGGGATCAGTCCATAATTCATGTCCTTATTCAACCATGGTTTGACCAGGTAAAGAGCACACCTGGGCAGCGCACACCTGCAGCTGCTGTCAGAGAAGCATGTGAAGCTTATTGACTCAGTGCTGGCTGGGATTTCATTGGCTACTGGACCATCTTACTCACAGCTCCTGTCTGGGCCACCAAGACTTCAGTGCTTCATCTGGATTAATCTGATTGTGCCAAAACACAGGAGGGGTGGGGTTTAGAGAGCTGCAAATCAAGACATTGATCCTGTGAACATGGTCTAGCAGTGCTACCACATAATACCCTGCAAGCCTAATGATCTTATTAAACACTAGTTGTCATAAAACAATAGTTATAGTAATGATACAAATGTTAGTCATTACAAACAAGAATATACCCAACTGTTATTAATAAATAAAGGTCTTGTAAATGTGTTGTATTTGAATGAGTTAGTGGATTGTGGAGTCCAGGGGTTGTGCTGTTACAGAGGAAGGCCTTGCAGCTGTGTTGCCGTGGTACGGGAGAGGGGAAAATGGAACTCACCGTGTCACTTCCTGGTTTCCAGCCAGCCGGACACACTGCAAGCAGACATTCATTACCATAAATACCCATGAACACACAGGAGCCCAGAACCCATTACAGTAACGCACACTGCACCCAGGGAATCCATCAAAAATACACTGCGGTGAATACATACACTCATTTCCACTGTGTTAGTGTGTGTTTGACTGCATCCTTCCTGAATTTGTTAGCGTGGTTTGGCCCCTAACTTCACCATGTTTGTTAGCGTGGTTTGGCCCCTAACTTCACCATGTTTGTTAGCGTGGTTTGGCCCTTACCTTCACCATGTTTGTTAGCGTGGTTTGGCCCTTACCTTCACCATGTTTGTTTGCGTGGTTTGGCCCTTACCTTCACCATGTTTGTTTGCGTGGTTTGGCCCTTACCTTCACCATGTTTGTTAGCGTGGTTTGGCCCTTACCTTCACCATGTTTGTTAGCGTGGTTTGGCCCCTACCTTCACAATGTTTGTTTGCGTGGTTTGGCCCTTACCTTCACCATGTTTGTTAGCGTGGTTTGGCCCTTACCTTCACCATGTTTGTTAGCGTGGTTTGGCCCTTACCTTCACCATGTTTGTCAGTGTGCTGGAACGCCTGGACCAGCCGCAGGGTCTCGTCCACAGAGCGGCCCACCGGGAGGTCGTTCATGGTGATCTGCCTCAGTATGCCCTTATCATCAATGATGAAGAGGCCCCTGAGGACGAAGAGGAGCAGACGGCCGTCAGTCTGCAGTCCTGCAGCTACACTGGCCACACCCGTACCACACCAACTGAACACACATTACACTACACCACATTCCAGTCACTTTACAGACACCGTTATCCACAGGCACTTATGATGCAGGAGAACATAAGTGCATTACTTAAGCACCTGATTAATGTAAAAATTCCACTGTGTATCTGAGCCGGGGCAGCAGTGTACCTGAGGGTGTGGGGTATCTGAACCGGGGCAGCAGTGCACCTGAGGGTGTGGGGTATCTGAACCGGGGCAGCAGTGCACCTGAGGGTGTGGGGTATCTGAACCGGGGCAGCAGTGCACCTGAGGGTGTGGGGTATCTGAACCGGGGCAGCAGTGCACCTGAGGGTGTGGGGTATCTGAACCGGGGCAGCAGTGCACCTGAGGGTGTGGGGTATCTGAACCGGGGCAGCAGTGCACCTGAGGGTGTGGGGTATCTGAACCGGGGCAGCAGTGCACCTGAGGGTGGGGTGTATCTGAACCGGGGCAGCAGTGCACCTGAGGGTGTGGGGTATCTGAACCGGGGCAGCAGTGCACCTGAGGGTGGGGCGTATCTGAACCGGGGCAGCAGTCCACCTGAGGGTGAGGCGTATCTGAACCGGGGCAGCAGTGCACCTGAGGGTGTGGGGTATCTGAACCGGGGCAGCAGTGTACCTGAGGGTGGGGCGTATCTGAACCGGGGCAGCAGTGCACCTGAGGGTGTGGGGTATCTGAACCGGGGCAGCAGTGCACCTGAGGGTGGGGCGTATCTGAACCGGGGCAGCAGTGCACCTGAGGGTGGGGCGTATCTGAACCGGGGCAGCAGTGCACCTGAGGGTGTGGGGTATCTGAACCGGGGCAGCAGTGCACCTGAGGGTGTGGGGTATCTGAACCGGGGCAGCAGTGTACCTGAGGGTGTGGCGTATCTGAACCGGGGCAGCAGTGCACCTGAGGGTGGGGCGTATCTGAACCGGGGCAGCAGTGCACCTGAGGGTGTGGGGTATCTGAACCGGGGCAGCAGTGCACCTGAGGGTGTGGGGTATCTGAACCGGGGCAGCAGTGCACCTGAGGGTGTGGGGTATCTAAACCGGGGCAGCAGTGCACCTGAGGGTGTGGGGTATCTGAACCGGGGCAGCAGTGTACCTGAGGGTGTGGGGTATCTGAACCGGGGCAGCAGTGCACCTGAGGGTGGGGCGTATCTGAACCGGGGCAGCAGTGCACCTGAGGGTGGGGCGTATCTGAACCGGGGCAGCAGTGCACCTGAGGGTGGGGCGTATCTGAACCGGGGCAGCAGTGTACCTGAGGGTGTGGGGTATCTGAACCGGGGCAGCAGTGCACCTGAGGGTGTGGGGTATCTGAACCGGGGCAGCAGTGCACCTGAGGGTGTGGGGTATCTGAACCGGGGCAGCAGTGCACCTGAGGGTGTGGGGTATCTAAACCGGGGCAGCAGTGCACCTGAGGGTGTGGGGTATCTGAACCGGGGCAGCAGTGTACCTGAGGGTGTGGCCCTGGTCCTCCAGGTAGACTCCGTAGTCCTTGGCGATCTGGTGTGTGAGGTCAGAGAGCAGAGGGACCTGCAGGGGGCCGAGCCCACCTTGTTTCCGGGGGGTGTTGATCCTGTGGCCGGGGAAGCACAGGTCACGGTAAGTCAGCAACATGTAGGACTGATCAACGCAACAAATCAATTATCAATACGCACAACCCATTAATGCATCAAATCACTAATAAAAATGCACAGCCCATTAATACAACAAATCACTAATGAAAACGCACAGCCCATCCACACATCCACCTACAGAAACTGACCTAAATGAGCCCTACTCTGCTGGGGCAGGCGGGGCAGTGGGGAGAAGCTGTAGAGGCATGGCTCTGAACTCTGTGACTGTGCAGCGATACATACGCTCAGGCCCCCACTGCTGCATGCAGGGAAGAGCCACGCCTCGTGAGCCACGCCTCGTCAACCTCTGCTCTGAGTGGCCGGCACATCCACCAATCGTGTTAAAGGACAAGGACACAATGTTGCCGACGATGGAGGAGAAACGTGTTCAGTGTTCCTGCTGAGTTTGCATTTTCGGTGAGTGTGTACAAAGTCCCCATTCCAATCAAGTGCAGTATCACAGATTTCACTTTTACGCTATTTATACATTCATAAAAAGCGTCCTTGCTCCTCTGTACAGGAACCCAGGACAGATGAGCATCCTCTCAGAGATACGTTTCAGCTGCAAAGTGAGGGGTGACAGAGAGCAGGAAACTGTGTTTAGGGTGCAGGAATGTGAAGGGTTAGAACCAGAGGAGACGACACTTTCCTGGGCTGCCGTGATGTGTTGTTCAAGTGTGGGTTAATCTGTACACACATAAGCAAGAGATGACCTCAAACTAAATCCTACAGCAACTGCCACTCCACAGACCACACAGACCAGTCAATATCTGAGAAATGTAGGAGTAGTACTGGTGCCAGCAGCAGCAATAGTAAAAGTACCTCAAGGATGCCAACATGTAAAATGACTTCATCACAGTACCCAGTACACAGTACTCCTTAACCTCTCTGAGGAAGGCATGTCGTAAGTACCCGAACCCCCATCCCCGTGGGGCGAGCCCTCACCAGGCCAGGTGTGTGAACTGCGAGTCCGTGGAGCACGCCACCACCTCCGCCCCGATGGCCCGGAACTCCCGCACGCGGTCGCTGAACGCCATGATCTCAGTGGGGCACACGAACGTGCTGCAAGACAGGCACACTCTATACGCGTTACGCAGTCCTCTGAGCTTCAGCGGCTAAGCACACATTTACAGATCCATCACAGGCCTCTCTTCAGGCTGAACCAAAACACAGAGGCTGTAGCTCAGCCCCCCCTCCCAAATTGACAGCACTGTCCCATTATTTCAGAACAGCTGCACACCTGAGGTTCAGTTAGAAGAGGTGCACACCTGAAGCTCAGGGCTGTGCTGTTAACAGCTTCACTCACCCTGAGGTAATCCACTCTCTCACAGTGCATGGTAACTCAGCATTGGAGCAGTCAAAACCTGCACTGAAGACTGACAATACTCACAAATCCATTGGGTAGAAGAAGAAAACCAGGTATTTCCCGTGGTAGTCCGACAGTTTCAGCAGTTTGAACTCGCCGTTGATGACCGCGGTGGCCTCCCAAACCGGGGCAGGTTTAGAGACTACACGGGCAAAGAGAGTCAGAGTTTATCTCACACCGCTACTCACGGGAGGAATTCCTGCAACTAAACTGTCACTATCACAGACTAGGTAGTAAAATTCCCTTAACAAGAAACTATACATGTAGACGGTGTGCAATGAGGCTAAAATGAAATTCGACAACTAATGCTGCAGGGCAGCATAATAGGTATCATATGGGGCAGTTGCCATGAGAGAAACCGCACCTGCACCTGCTCCGACAGGATTCCAGTTTAACCATGACGTGGGCCAAATTTAATCAGACCAATATATCATTCTGAAAAGTGTTCGCAAACCCAGATTCAAGCGTTTATGTACGCAATCAATTTAACGATTGGTTGAATAATTATAGTCGGAGTTGTTAATTGTTATATTTAATCTATAGCTCTGAGGTTGAGCCAGCTATCTGTCAACTGGCAAGCGGTGTAATTCTCACCATCTGCTTCCGAGACATGACAAATTATTGACAAATTAAAATGTACTGTAACTGATGAATGGTAGTTGGTTAGTTATCTACCTTGGATTTCATGAGTAATTACTCAGACATTACAATGAACAAAAATCATTACAGCTGCTCACATAATATTTGGTAAATCTTAACTTTTTGAAGTAAGGACTGCTGTGTGTAATTTGCCATCCGCGTCAGAGGCCAGGGCGATTTTGTGCGGGTGAGAGCGCAGGGTAACTCACTCTGTGCCTTGCTCAGGTGTAGAGAGTGATCCGATACGGCCACACGGACAGTCTCCCCCGGGTAAACGTGGCCGCCCGCGAAGTTGTGGCATTCCTGGTTCTTAGCATTTGAGCTCCCTTGCACATTACTCAAAAACGGCAGGAGTAGCATGACAGCCCGGAGAACTCTCGGAGCTGACACCTCACCGCTACGTCGGTCTCCCATTTCTAATACCTACTGCTCCCCGACGTCCCATCAAGCAGCGTGAATCTTGTCTAGCCTTAATTTAGGTAGTAAACCACTGATTTCCGGTTGCCATCCACCCAGAATAAGTCAGAACGCAAGCCAGGTGAATGACTCATTAGCTTAGAAATTATTTTCTGTTAAAAAAAAAATGAACGGGATCGTTTTTATAAATATTTTAGTTTAGTTTAGTGAACACCTGCAGCTGAATTTGACTTATAGTATAGTTATACACGGAAGGTGTAATGTTCACAAGGAAAGGGTCCCCGCACCACATGGACATAACTTATGAATGTTGGGAATGTCTGCGCAATGTTCGTGTAAAGCATAGCAAAACCAACACTTGTTGGTACATTTTCCCAACATTGTGTAGATTCTACAAATTCATCTCCTTTTGTAAACATGTCAGGGGAACTCTTTACAACGGGTACCATGAAGTGCAATGTTGACAAGTAAAGTTAATTGATATTATTTCAGAGATGCTAAACACACGATTCTCGTCTGTTTCAACACTAATGATAAAGGTTAAGAAAGTCGAAAATGTCCAGGTTTTAAATTAAAACATTTAAGCACAGAAATGAAATTGTTATTTCTATCAACAGATTTCATCGACTCCTTTGGCTGTCATGTTTTAATCATTTTAAAAATAAAAATACACACTTATAAATCCAGGTTTTTTTTTTTTTTTTTCATAAAAACAAAAGTGACGAGCAATGGAGCCCCATAAGATGGCGGCCGGTGGCGTCACGTCACAAACCAGCACGACCCGATTCCATGGTTAGCGGGGGTCAGTGGGATTTAGGAGCGGAAGGAGCGGAGGAGCAGTCAGTGCATCTCCGGTACCCAGTAGTATGCAAAATATGCTGACCATCATTACCAACGTTTTGAGGGGCAATTTCGGAAAAAATGTACGTAGCGTTTTTTTTGTTTACGGTTGCGTGTCTGTGATTTGCAATTATTGAATTGATCACTGTTAGCTGTGCAACATTGCGGTGTTGTGACATTGCGAGAACATGCCCGTGTCATTCGTCCCTTGGGCCGACAGCATTAATAGCTAAGGGCTATACATCATAGTCAGCTAACATTACGTATTATGTCTTACAGATGTAAGGCTGGTAAATGTAGGCTATATCTTGTACTTGCTCGGTTGTCAGTCGCCAGCCTAGATCATGTACAATTTTGTGTGTTTCAGAGTAGCTTGCTAATGTTAGCTGGCTATTAATTACCGGTAACCTGGGGATGGTGCAGATACCAGAAAAGGCCCGTTAGTTAAAATTCGCTTAAAGGAAATGCGTGGCTGTCCGTAGTGTGCTTGACGAGTCACGTTGAAAGAACCAGAACACTTAAGTTAACTGACAGAATGAATGAGAGAGATAAAAGACAGCCAAATAGAGGGAGAGAATAAATCTACAAAAATAAAAGTTTGAAGAGACTGAACCGAAAGATGTCACATTATGGGAAATATTTTTAATACCACTGATTGACATTTTCTGGTGCAACACACTGTTGGTTTGATATTTTTAGTTTTGTTCTCACTGGTGCTTAGGGTCACACACACACACACACACACACACACACACACACACACACACACACACACATGCGTACATATTTCTCATACTCAGCAGCTTCTGGTGTCCTGGATCCAGGGGGTGAGTTGCTCAAAGTTGCTCAAGTGTGGAGTAAATTATGGAAGAAAAATCTCAACAGTGCTCAGAGTGAGGACAGGTGTGTCCCCGAAATGAAGAGGGGTGCATTTCATACTTTCGTTAACAAAGGGGATGCCCTCCCCACTGTAACTGTCTGTACCCCAGCTCTCAGCACTGTACCCCGACTTTGAGCCTGTGGCTACCTGTACCCCAGCTCTCAGGCCTGTCTGACGCAGGCCCTCTCAGACAGTGCTGCTCAGAGCTGCAGTAATCTACAGGCCGCGTCTGAGCTGCTATTTTAGAGTTAATCTGCTGCCTGCTTAGGTGTGTGGCTAATCAGGGCCCAGGTCAGTGTGCAGCATAAACACTAGCATACCCGCTAACCTTCCGCACTACTGCAGATGGCTTAGAAGTAAACTGTGCTTTTAAAACATAGAGCAGCAGGTATCTGCAGTGAACTTTGTGAACTCAGTGCAGTGAATGAAGGATCATGCATCTCTCTCTCTCTCTCTCTCTCTCTCTCTTGCTCTGGCTCTCTCTCTGTCTATCAGTCTCCCTCTGGTCATTTCAAGTTCAAATTAGACTCATGAATGGAGAACTTGTGTCACAAAGGCTCTCATACATACACCCCTCTCCCTCTCCCTCTCTCTCTCGCTCTCTGATTGGCTGCATGCCAGGGGACTCAGGCTGTGTCAGAGGTAAGAGTGACACTGAAGTCACTGCTGCAGGTCAGTCAGTCACAGGCTGACCCCGCCCACCAACAGATTCTGCCCACATATTGGCTAAACCCCACATGCTCATGGGAGGGTGTGTGAATGAAAGCAGTGGAGCTCAGAGATTTCAGTCAGCACAAATGCATCAGCCATCGCAGACGGTGGTGGTACCTCTTGGGCCATTAGTTCTGTCATGAGGCGGCACACCTGGTGTGGGTCAAATGGCTGTGGCTCAAATGTGCATAGACCTGCTGGGTTACGAAATTAACCTTTTTATTCTCTGTATCTGTAATGTGTGTAGAATAATTCACTAGTGAATCCTAACAGGAATGTATTGCTGCTGAGGTTAGTGGTTATTGATTTCATGACGCTCTATACAGAGTGATAAACAGCATGAACATATGTGTGCAGATGTGGTGCTAATGGCAGGCCTGCAGCCTGCCCTGTGTGACGGCCTTAGAGAGGACAGACTTGTGGGCTTAGCCTGCTCCTCCTGCTTCCTCCCTGTAGCCAATCATCTGCATCCTAACTCTCTGCTGCATCCAATGTCCTTCCTCCTGATGATGCTGTAGCCAATGAGCTGTGTTCTGACTCCGCTGTAGCCAATGAGCTGTATTGTGATGCTGCTGTAGCCAGTGGCCTGCCTACTCTTCCTGTTTGCCTGCAGCCCTGATCTTAGGCCACACTCTCATGCTTTTCAAACCATATTTACAGTAAGCAGACAAAATAAAAGCCTTAAACCAGGGCATGACTGTGACCCGCTGGTGCTGAAATGCATGCTTGTACAGTCAATGCTGGGAGTTGTAAACCTTTTTTCAACATTTCTCAAAGTGGGCACTTATTCCAGGGTGCCCTTAAAGTAGTTTTTCCCAAATGTGTTATTTTGGGGGAGAGCCAAAATTCCATGTGAGGCTTGTGTTCCTTGCTTGGTTCTAGAACTCCCGTGCCCTGGCTTTCTGTTCTAGAACTCTCTAGCTTCCCGTTCTCCTTTGTTCTAGAAGCACTTGAGGTGCTGTACTACCCAGGTCCCAGCGTGTTGTTCCTTGCTTCAGCGCTGTCCTCATAGATCCTGTTTACTGCTGACCTGTGGATGCCCTGGTCTGATTGGCTGGCTCTTTTCAACCCCCTGGTCTGATTGGCTGGCTCTTTTGTCCCCCCTGGTCTGATTGGCTGGCTCTTTTCTCCCCCCTGGTCTGATTGGCTGGCTCTTTTCTCCCCCAGTCCTGCACATGGAGAGCTTTTCTCCAGCTGCTGGCAGTCCAGGCTGAGTATGCCGAGTTAACCTCGCCCCCTGATCTGTCTCCACCTCCTGTAAGACTTCAACCAACAAGCACCAATGCATTAAACACAGCCAATCCCCTGTCCCCTCCACAGAGCAGGCAGAGAGTGGCATGCCGGGTAGCTCATCCCACTGAAACACAGTGTGTGATTGGTCTAAATAACACCCACTGAAACGCATCATGGCTGGATCTCCCTGCTAGCCTGTGCTGACCCAGCTGTTAGCAGCATTGCTCTGGACTCAGCTGTTAGCAGCGCTGTTCTGGATCTGGCTGTCAGCAGCGTTGTTCTGTCCTGTGAAACTCATTAAGATTGTCTGGTCCCAACCAAAAGCAGATGGGCTCCCTCCCTGAGCTGAGTCCTGCTCAAGATTTCAGGCCCAGGGGCTGGGCATGGATGTTTTTGGGCAGTTTCCCTGGCATTGACCCTGCCTGGCCAGTCTTAATTGAAACTCAGACCCACAGAACTCTGACCAGACCCTGTGGTCACTTTAGTCTTGTTCTCTCTGCTGTCTCCTGTCCCCTGAGATGCTACTGTAGCCCTGTAGTTTGAATATTGTGACAGTGGACGGTCACATAGCTTAGCTACGCGCTAGCTCTGTGAGTGTGCTGGTGTGGGACAGCTTTA
>JAFBMS010000275.1:20000-157500 GCA_019788955.1 Albula glossodonta | reverse complement strand
AACACAGAGCAGAACAGAGGACAAACACAGCACAGAGAATAAACACAGAGCAGCAGAGAGAATAAACACAGAGTACCAAGAGAATAACCACAGAGCAGCACAGAGAATAAACACAGAGCACCAAGAGAACAAACACAGAGCAGCACAGAGAACAAACACAGAGCAGCACAGAGAATAACCACAGAGCAGCACAGAGAATAAACACAGAGCAGCACAGAGAACAAACACAGAGCAGCACAGAGAATAAACACCGAGCAGCACAGCATAGAGAATAACCACAGAGCAGCACAGAGAATAAACACAGAGCAGCACAGCACAGAGAATAACCACAGAGCAGCACAGAGAACAAACACAGAGCAGCACAGCACAGAGAATAACCACAGAGCAGCACAGAGAACAAACACAGAGCAGCACAGCATGTGTCCTGTATTCCATGTGAATAGCGTGATGCCAGTGTAAAGGAGCTGTAGTCTGCACAGGGTTTGGTGCAGAGACTCAGG
Source organism: Albula glossodonta (assembly GCA_019788955.1). Classification (NCBI taxonomy): domain Eukaryota; kingdom Metazoa; phylum Chordata; class Actinopteri; order Albuliformes; family Albulidae; genus Albula; species Albula glossodonta. The sequence goes on along the minus strand of JAFBMS010000275.1, from coordinate 157,000 downwards.
GAGTCAGGCGGTGGAGTCTTACGGCAGCACTGACTCATTCCCCACCCATCTGCTCCAGGGCCCTATTCTAATGGAGCTACAGACCTACCGTTACCATGGACACAGTATGAGCGACCCTGGGGTCAGGTGAGGGTGACCTGTGACCTCCCGACCCTGTGTCGGTCTCTGGGGCTGTGAGTGCTGTCCTTCCCTTAGCTGACCCTGTGTGACACACCCAGTGGCCCTTTAGCTGTGTCTGACACAGTGCTGTACTCCCTCTGTCAGTCACTGCACACCTTCTCTGTGTTAGCCACACCCCACTCACCTGGCAGGCCTGACCCCACCCCCTCTCTCTGTGTCAGCCACACCCCACTCACCTGGCAGGCCTGACCCCACCCCCTCTCTGTGTTAGCCACACCCCTCTCACCTGGCAGGCCTGACCCCACCCCCTCTCTGTGTTAGCCACACCCCTCTCACCTGGCTGGCCTGATCCCACCCCCTCTCTGTGTTAGCCACACCCCTCTCACCTGGCTGGCCTGACCCTGCCCTCTCTCTGTCAGCAACACCCCTCTCATGTGGCAGGCCTGACCCCGCCCTCTCTGTGTTAGCCACACCCCTCTCACTTGGCAGGCCTGACCCCGCCCTTTCTCTGCAGTTACCGCACACGTGAGGAGATCCAGGAAGTCCGCAGTAAGAGTGACCCCATCTCCATGCTGAAGGAACGCATGCTGTCCAATAACATGGCCAGTGTGGAGGAGTTGAAGGTGAGACCACGCCCCTGCAGGGTGTTCATCCAATCACAGATTCTTATGTCAAATGACAAAGTTATATCAGTTGCGCTCACGAGCATGCCTTCACCTCTGCGCAGGAAATGGATGTGGAGATCCGTAAGGAGATCGAGGACGCGGCGCAGTTTGCCACCAGCGACCCAGAGCCTCCCCTGGAGGAGCTCTGCAACCACATCTTCTACAATGAGCCGCCCATGGAGGTGCGCGGCACCAACCCCTGGATAAAGCTCAAATCCATCAGCTAAACCCAGCTGCCCACACACACACACACACACACACACTCACACACAAACACATGTGCACGCATGCACCTAAGGATCTGGATTGACTGCAACACCCAATTCCAGCCTGAAACTCCCTGTACACACACTAACACATACACACACATGCTTGCACACACACCCCAAACCCTGTAGTTAGGATAGTACACTGTAGGGCAGTGGTGGTGAATGTTGAATTGAGAGTGTATTTTTAATAAATGTAAGCCATTCAGTCACAGAGAGCCGTGTCAGTCAGAGCTGTGTCAGTGACAGAGAGCTGTGTCAGTCAGAGCTGTGTCAGTCACAGATAGCTGTGTCAGTCAGAGCCGTGTCAGTCACAGAGCCATGTCAGTCAGAGCTGTGTCAGTCACAGAGCCGTGTCAGTCACAGAGAGCCATGTCAGTTACAGAGAGCTGTGTCAGTCAGAGCCGTGTCAGTCACAGAGCCGTGTCAGTCAGAGCTGTGTCAGTCACAGCTAGCGTTTAATAAAGGGTTTCTGCTAAAGGCTTAAATGTAATGCGATATATTTTTATAAATTTTATATCAACTTAAATTATGCTCCATCATTTATTCAGTGACTTTACGCACAAAATACCCATGTCACATCTGTGAAACGAGCAAGAATGTAGCTCACAGCATGTGGGGAATTCAAAAGTCACAAAATGGACTTTTATGGCCAAAATACTTATACTCTAATAAGTATATCCATTTTTACTTGAATGTCAATTTTTGCACCTTGATGACTGTGAAACATAATTTTAATTTCAAAGGCTTTTATCACAGTAAGGTTTTATGTAAAATGGTATTTCTGCATTATTTTAATATAATTTTTCTGTCCATTTGACTAAATAAGTATTGTAGGGCTGCCTTGCAGACCTGCTGGTCTCTGCAGCTAAGTGGCCCCACCCAGCCCAGCCCAGGCCAGGCCAGGCCAGGCCAGACCACCCTGGCCACAGCATCACGGTCACTCTTCACAGGGACAGTTTATTCATTCGTACATCACAGGAGAAACGTATATCATATTTAACATGATTAGGTGGTTAAATTTGGCTGTTTATCCAGTGCTGACCAGATGGAGGCTTTAGGTGTTTTTGGTTTGAGACAGCGGGTGTTGTGTCATTTACTTCAATGGGGGTAACACTGGTGTGAGGGAAAACGGTGTACTGTGACAACACGTGTGTGTGGTTTAGATGAGGTTGGGAACCACTGTCGTAGGATAGAGCACACCCCACCCTTTGCAATGCAAGCCAAATCAGCTCACCCCAGAGAACCCCCCCCCCCAGAGACCAGCAAATGAGCCAAGACCAAGTTTACTTGTGTTTTAGTTACTGATGTTTATGTTTCTATATATTTGTGTTGTTCATTAAATGGATGATTCCCAATAAAAAGCAATACATAAGGGACAAAATCACTGTACTGTGTGTGTGTGTGTGAGAGAGAGAGAGGGGTGTGTGTGTGTGTGTGTGTGTGAGAGAGTGGGGGGGGTGTGTGTGTGTGTGTGTGAGAGAGAGGGGTGTGTGTGTGTGTGTGTGTGTGTGTGTGAGAGAGAGAGAGTGGGGTGTGAGTGTGCCAGTGCAGATCTCACCATGGATCCCAAATTTTCCATCGATCAACCGAAATCAAAATACATTTTTAACAATCACCAGCCAGTCAATGTGCTGACCTCTGGCTGTTGCTCAAAGGGGAAATGTGCGAGCACTGGACGCTTGGCTGGCTCAGACACAGAGATGAAAAGGTCACACGGCTGAAGCTGATCCAATCAAAACCTAAATCTTCCACTGATGTCACAAGACATAACGAATGGCTGACTAGCTAAAACAACAGAAGTACAGTACAAGATGTCTGGAACTCTTTCAACTCGGCAAGACTTATAACAATCATTCCACCTGTATGATGCTGGACAGAAATTCACACAGATACAGAAGTAACGCTGTTGGGTTCATTTGTTCAAGTTCATTAGCATTTGCATAGTTTGCACATTTCTTTAAGAAGTACAGTTAATTTATTACTTTTACAGTTTTGATTGTCCATTACAGTCACACAGACAGAATGGCAGCTGAAGTAGTTTGCCTTGAATGCATGGATGCAGAAAGTGCGGTTATACTCTTTGTGCTTGTGTGGACAGAGAGGAGGAAGAGGAGGGAACAGCACAGTTCAGCAGGCCTGAGACCTTCCTCAGCTCAAAATACAGAGCTCAACCCAGCCCACTGCACTGAACAAACCGCAGGAAAACATACAACAAGCATACAACATATTCCAATCAATCACATTCACAACATACAATCTGTTGCTCTTTGATCGAAAACATTTTATTTTCAAGAAAAAAATGACAGCCCTCATGTTAATTCACAATCAATTTTTGGGACAAAAACCCCAGATTGAGCAGAATGGCGGCTGATTGGGTTCCGTACAGAGGCAGAGACGGGCCTGTATGAACGGGCCTCTGCCCTCTGTTATCTGCATGTGTGCATGAGGAAATTATACCTTATATTTAACCTGGGGGATGGGGTTAGGGGAGGAGGAATAGGATCATACAACAATTTAAAGAGAAAATCCGTGTCTGCAGGGGGTCATCACGAAGCCATCCTGCCAGTCGGTCTATCTGGAGTGATGAGATACAGATTTCTGATGAGGAGAGAGACATTTTGTTTGACAGTGTAGGCAGCAAGCCTTTAACAGCAGGGAGGTGAGAGGGTGAATTTGCCACTCAGACTTCGGAAAAGCCTCAGAATAAAACACTGTAGCTACAAATACTGTTGTGCTGCTGCGTATATCCACGAGAGGGTGATACAGATCCATTAAAACCCCATTACACACCTGTATGATTCCACACCTGGCAATCTTTAGGAAACAGTCATTCTGCCTGCCAGGCTTTGGCACAGCCGAGTGAACGAAACTTCCATAAGAACACAAACATTACTAACAATAAAACGAGATGTGCTGACCTTAGAAAATTCTGGTTATCTTCCCATGGCTTAACGATAAGCTTGCACACAACCAGCTTTACCACAGAGATGAACATCAACAATTACTTAAAAAAAAAACCTTTTACATGGTTATGACACAAATTTTCAATGTTAAACTGAAAGCAGCTGAGCTTGATTTTTTAGGAATCTGAGCAGAAGAACCTGGTCAGCTTGGTGCATTTCCCCCATAACCCTTCTGTTTTACAGTATTTCTGCAGCCTTGATCTGTTTTACACCGGACAGATCTGTAGCAGAGTGAGTGGCATTCTCATTGGCCCATTCAGACTCAGTAAAAGATAAATTACAGGTGGAGGTAGCAGGTCAACAGCGTGAACACTCAGTGGCTTTTCTGGGGCCTGTGTTCTCGCTGTGATCTCTGTGACAGCGGGCACGCACTGCAGGACGCTGCAGATCTCCGTGACAGCGGGCACGCACTGCAGGACGCTGCAGATCTCCGTGACAGCGGGCACGCACTGCAGAATGCTGCAGATCTCCGTGATAGCGGGCACGCACTGCAGAATGCTGCAGATCTGCAGCGCATGGACACGCTGCAGGGCCAGGACATTCAGCTCCCTGGGGTGTGGAAAACTCCTCCTCCCTGCTAAGGTCATCATCGGGCTGCTCCGCCCAGCGTGTGACACCCTCTCTCCAGGCCTGCCCAGATGCAGTGTACCTGTGCCACACCCACAATACTGACAGAATAACGGTGCTTCTGCACTGAGCTCAGGTATTTCTGAGCACTGGTGCATGAGAGATCACAAAATCGTCCTTTTCTAAAACGCCTGCAGCCAGACAGTCAGGAGAGCAGCTCATATTTTCCCAGTGATAGTGTGCTTTGGTGCAGAGCGCATCCACCTGAACTGTGCCTTTGTCCTTAATGCTCTTTCACTCTTTCATAAGCAGCACCATTAAGTTTAAAATGTTATGATTTATGATTGTGCAGTCTGATATCTGTCACTCCAGCGGTGTGAGGCGTTGGGCTCTGTGCAGCGCCATGCACCTGTGCACGCTCACACAGGTGCAAATTCCGCAAGTGTGGCCTTAAGCTGCCTGATTAAACATGGTCTTTACTGTACACTTCTCTGACTACAGCTCAGAAACCAAAAGTCAGCTAGAGCCTGTGCAGATTCTCTGGAGTCTGTGCTTTCAGACATATGTCAAATTATCTTACCCCGATGTTTATTACCTGAGCTAACAGAAAATCTGTCTGCAGCCTCACTGGCTGAGTGGAGCGGCCGTTTGTATTCCTTGCTGCTGGCGCAGTGAATGATGCACTGTTTCAAACCTTCCCTGCAGCGTTTGAGCACGGCAGCAGTAACCATGTTTCAACACTGTATGCCATGCAGGTCAGTTATGGCAGCCCTTTGCCGTAGTGTAGAATGTGACTCCAGACAGACCAATCAGCAGGCGGGTCAGACAGCAGTGAGTGCTGATTGGTCGCAGTGCATTATTATTAGTAAAGGGGGCGGAGCGCCGTGATGCTTAATCACTGTTCACTGGTGTTTAGGGGATACGGGGGCCTCCTTTAAGTCTCAGTAGCTGCACACTCACCTGCCTGTGTGTTTCTTAAGATTAGCTGAGTGCTTTATGTAGTTATCTGTGTGTATAATTGCCTGTGTGTTGTGTGTTATTCCCTCACTGCTGTGTTATAGGCTTTTACACACGATACTCTCTCTGTGTTGTGCTTAGCCACATAACCCTGAGATCAGACAGCGTTGCAGAGTTCAGTGCTCAGTGTAAGAAGGGGCAGCTGGAGGGTGGGCAGGGCTTTGGGTGGGGCTGTGGGCGGGGCTGTGAGCAGGGCTTTGGGCGGGGCTTTGGGCGGGGCTGCGGGCGGGGCTGTAGGTGGGGCTGTGCCGTTTGAGCAGGGCCCTGTCTGTAGAGGGATGGACCTCTCAGCCATCAGACACCTTTAACCCTCTGTTGACCTGCGAACTTACACTCCCTTATTCCTGAGATCACAGTCCATTTGCTTCTGCCAGTTTCTCCATGCAGTCTGCCGGTCCCTCTGCAGGACAGGAGAATATGGGTGTGGAATGTGTGGGGACTCAACGAGCCACTGACCAGCACTGACCATCCTCAGCCAGACCACTGGGCACTGACTGTCCTCAGCCAGACCGCTAAGCAGAGCCCTTTCAGAGGTCAGTCAAACGGGGGTTCAGGGGGGCCGGGGGGGCCGGGGGGGCCGGGGGGACAGAGGAAGAAGATTGAGCTGAAGCAGCGAACGTGGAGTGAAGGACAGAGGCGCTGAATATTTCATGAGTGGAGCGAAAGGACATTCTCCATTTTAAACACCTGAAACTTCCTGAGTTTATGCACAACTTTCTGAAAGTCAGTCCGGACCGAGTCCCAGAAACCAGGCAAATCAACAAATACAAAAACAAAGTTTTTTGAACAAAGCATTGGGATGGAATTAGCTAAATCAACAGCAGAGCCATGAATTGGACAACTCAGGAAGACCAAAGCCATTATTGGACAGTTCAGGATCACCGGGGCTATGATTGGACGGCTCAGGATCAGCTGTCTTTCCTCTTGCAGAGAGTAGGTGTGGTCTCAGAGTGGGAGGAGTCAGTTTGTGTCACCAGAACAGTCACATGACACCATACAGTATGAGTGATGTCATTATCACCATCCCCAAATCCCTAACACAGTTACCTATGAGGTTAAGGATTATATGCACACATCTAGAAATCATTTATATATATTGATTTTACTTAATATATGTTCATACTCAATGTATATATCTCTAAGAATTCCCAAATTATATGCAATGCTTAAAACTCCCTTCCAAATAAAAAAGCCCTAAGGTCTCCCTTTTTTGGTGGCAGCAATGATTGTACAAGCAATGATTGGTTGGGTTTTGTTGATTGGCAAGGAGCAGAGCAGGGCTGTTTTTGGGGGGTTACCCTGCTCGAGTTTGGGGTGCGGGGCTCCTGCAGGAGCCATAGCTCCCTGTGGGGTAGGATGCCTTACGCAAGGCCACTGACGAGCGCCTGGCTAGCCCCCCCCTTCCAGAGTTCAGGAGGTCAGAGGTCAAAGGTCACAGAGCAGTGGAGGTCAACTTCTTCATGCCCCTGCGCTGGGCGAGCGTGGAGCAGCCCACTGGCTCCAGCATGGGGGAGACGTTCCTGTTCAGAGCAGAGTATGTGGCCGCCATCGCCCCCTGGTGGAAAGGAGGGAGAATGTGAGATACTCATAGCCTTCATTCTCCATAGCAACACAACTACAGGTGCAGGGCCTGTATAAATACCTGGCCAGAATACCTTACCTTTAAGGTAAGAAGCAAGAGACATTTTGTGAAAAGACCACATCCAGAGGAAAAATGCAATTTTTGTTTTGGTGCTTCCAGGTTTGTAAATGAGCTGCACAGTGACAGTGGTTCTTGGTGAAGCATAATCGTTGACCTACCTTGACAAGGTGGGGGGCATCCTGTCTGTTGAGCTGGTATTTGGGCAGGTGGTCCTTGTGGACGATCCAGGGGTGCCGGAGGACCTGGGCGGCGGTCAGTCTCTGGTGAGGATCCACGTGAAGCATCTTGGACACCAGGTCCTGGGGTCAGAGGTCACAGGTCATAGGTCATGATTCTGTACAAACGGAATCTGAATGCTCTGAGTGATTCCCACAGGAGGGCATAGCTTAGCCCGAGTGAGTGACTACAGTAAGGAGGCCTACCTTTGCTTCAGCTGAGACAGAGTTCCAATATCCGCCGGACAGAGAGAACTTTCCGCTTCCGATCCGCGCCAGGATCTCCTCCGGTGTGTCGTCAGGTCCATTGGCGAAAGGAGTGAAGCTAAGGAGGCAACAGTATCCTGCATTTAATCTGCCCCCTCCGCAAACTGTCCCCCCCCCACTAAGGCCTGCAGTCAGCAGTCTCAGGGCTGGGGAGGAACTTTGATTTGCTTTTACTCTGAAAGGATTAAATCCTAGAGATTGCCAAACAGGCACATTTACTGAGAAGAAAATAAAATAATATTGAAGAAAACACCTTCCTTTTGTTATGGAATAATATCAAATGATGTAATTCTGTGTTACACTAATTACATTAATAAGGTACCCCTTATGAGCCCTTTTCATGGTCCCCCTTCCTCTTCCCCACTGAGGGTAGATATTGGGGTGCCTACCCTGTCAGCATGGTGTACAACAGAACCCCCAGACTCCAGATGTCACAGGCTGCATCATAACCCTGCTTCTTCAACACCTGCAGGGTGGAACCACAGATCAGCTCGACACACAACACGGATCAGCTCGACACACAACACAGATCAGCTCAACACACAACACGGATCAGCTCAACACACACCACAGATCAGCTCGACACACAACACAGATCAGCTCGACACACACCACAGATCAGCTCGACACACAACACAGATCAGCTCGACACACAACACAGATCAGCTCGACACACACCACGGATCAGCTCAACACACACCACAGATCAGTTCGACACACAACACAGATCAGCTCGACACACAACACAGATCAGCTCAACACACACCACAGATCAGCTCGACACACAACACAGATCAGCTCAACACACACCACAGATCAGCTCAACACAACACAGATCAGCACAGCAGACCACAGATCAGCTCAAGACACACCCAGCTCAGCACGAGAGACGCCATGGATCAGCGCAACACACCCCAGGTGTGCTTGAGGTGAGCATAGGGGGCAAGTGAGTATCGGGGCAGGTGTGTATAGGGGCAGATGTTTTTAGGGTGTTTACCTCAGGAGCGACGAAGTTGGCGGTATAGCAGGGTGTCATCAGCAGGCCGTTCTCCGCCCGCAGCTGCTTGGCGAAGCCAAAGTCACAGATCCGGATGGACTCTGGGTTTCCGGACTCATCCACATACAGGATGTTACTGGGCTTCAGGTCCCTGTGCACCACCTGCCCCGGAAGGACATCAGAATTACCACAGTAATGAAGACAATGACATCATCATCACTGTGTGTGATATAATACACAACCCTCTCTAATGGAAATGACATCATCATCTCTATGTGTGATGTAATACACAACCCTCTCTCACCCCCTGCATGTGCAGGTACTCCACAGTCTTTGTGATGGTGGTGAGCACGGCGCTGGCCTCCCTCTCAGAGAAGAACTTCTGTCTCAGGATCTTATCCAGGAGCTCACCGCCCTTCATCAGCTCCGTCACCAGGTATACAGAGCGCCCGTCATCATACACCTGTGCGCACACACACACACACACACGCGCACACACACACACACACACACACGCACACACACGCGCACACACACGAACACACACACACGCGCACACACGCGCGCACACACGCGCACACACACATGAACACACACACACGCACACACACACGAACACACACACGCGCACACACACACACACACGAACACACACAAACACACACACAGACACACACACACACAGGTGTAAGTCACATTGTTCAGGATGCGCTGTCATACTGTAGTGTAACAGTGATGGGTTTCCTGTTGTAGTTCTGCCCATGATCAGCAGTTAAAAATTGTATCATAAAATAGTCATTTTTGATAAATACTCAATTTTTTCCACATGGTGTTGTGACGACGTTAGTTTCTTTAGGAGTAAGGATGCTGGTGTGTTATTGGGGTGCTTGTTTCAGTGTTGGGGTGCTGTAAGGGGGTGTTATCGGGGTGCTTGTTTCAGTGTCGGGGTGCTGTAAGGGTGTGAGACTCACGTCTTTCAGGGTGATGATGTTGGGGTGCTGTCCGTAGCGCAGAAGGATCTCCACCTCTTCCGCAGGGTCCCTCTTGGACTTGTTAATTATCTGCATAATGTCACCCCCATTAGAAAAGCATCGTTAATAAACACCAATCAATCAATCAATCAATCAGACTTCATTTATATAGCGCCTTTCATGCAGGGTTGCAATACAAGGTGCTTAACAGCACAATAAAATACAACAATTAAAAGAAGACAAGGAAAAAAAAATCAATGAATTGATGAAGAATGAATCAATGAAATCAATAGAAATCAATAAAGATGTGATATTGAATATTGAAGCCCACACAGAGTTCATGCTGATTGCCTGATCGCCATCTCTACCACCCTGCTGCTGTGTCATCACTCTGGGAGTGCCTGCACTTTCACTCACTGGGTCCATTACTATGGTCTCCCTGCAATTTTAACCCCCATTTCCCACTGTTTTTCTTGTGCCGCAGCCTGAAAATCTTTTCAGACTGTACCTTCTCTCTCCCCCTCCACCTCAGTTAAAAAAGACATCCATCTCTCACTCCACAGGCTTTAACTAAAGATTTTAATCTTTCACACCACAGCATGTCTTACTAAGATTATTGCACTTCCTGCTGAACTAATGCACTTCCTGTTTAAACTCTAAATGACAGTACTGTGAATGTGGCAGTTTAACCGCAGCTGGGCCGCACCTTCACGGCATATTCCATGTTGGTGCTCTTCTGGATGCAGCGTTTGCAGATGGAGTACGACCCCACACCAATGTCCTCCTTCACGTCATACGCATCACCAAACTGCAGAGCGGTCCTGTGCATCTGCTGCAGGGAGACACAGTCAGAGAGTGTGTGTGTGTGTGTGTGTGTGTGTGTATGTGTGTGTGTTTATAGTGTATAGTGTCTGTGTGACAGACTGCATGCTGTAGCTCTATAGCGGTTGTGTGTGTGTCTGTGTGTGTCTGTGTGTGTGTGTGTGTTAGTGTGTAGTGTATAGTACCTGTGTGACAGACTGCATGCTGTAGCTCTGTAGCGGTTGTGTGTGTGTGTGTGTATAGTGTATTGTACCTGTGTAACAGACTGCATGCTGTAGCTCTGTAGCGGTTGTGTGTGTGTGTGTGTGTGTAGTGTATAGTACCTGTGTGACAGACTGCATGCTGTAGCTCTGTAGTGGTTGTGTGTGTGTGTGTGTGTGTGTGTGTATAGTGTATTGTACCTGTGTAACAGACTGCATGCTGTAGCTCTGTAGCGGTTGTGTGTGTGTGTGTGTGTGTGTGTGTGTGTGTGTGTAGTGTATAGTACCTGTGTGACAGACTGCATGCTGTAGCTCTGTAGCGGTTGTGTGTGTGTGTGTGTGTGTATAGTGTATTGTACCTGTGTAACAGACTGCATGCTGTAGCTCTGTAGCGGTTGTGTGTGTGTGTGTGTGTGTGTGTAGTGTATAGTACCTGTGTGACAGACTGCATGCTGTAGCTCTGAAGTGGTGTGTGTGTGTGTGTGTGTGTGTGTGTGTATAGTGTATTGTACCTGTGTAACAGACTGCATGCTGTAGCTCTGTAGCGCTTGTGTGTGTGTGTCTGTGTGTGTGTGTGTGTGTGTGTGTGTAGTGTATTGTACCTGTGTAACAGACTGCATGCTGTAGCTCTGTAGCGGTAGTGTGTGTGTGTGTGTGTGTTAGCAGGCAGAGTTCTCCATATACTCAGAGTACTGTAGTAACCCTGTGTGTGTGTGTGTGTGTGTGAGAGTGTGTGTGTGTATAGTGTACAGTACCTGTGTAACAGACTGCATGCTGTAGTTCTGTAGCGGTTGTGTGTGTGTGTGTGTGTGTGTGTGTGTGTGTGTGTATAGTGTATTGTACCTGTGTAACAGACTGCATGCTGTAGCTCTGTAGCGGTTGTGTGTGTGTGTGTGTGTGTGTATAGTGTATAGTACCTGTGTGACAGACTGCATGCTGTAGCTCTGTAGCGGTTGTGTGTGTGTGTGTGTGTGTGTGTGTGTAGTGTATTGTACCTGTGTAACAGACTGCATGCTGTAGCTCTGTAGCGGTTGGCTCTGACTCTCCTCCTCTGAGCTGATGGCCACAAAGCTGAAACCCCTGAACAGCTGGTGGGCGTTAGCACTTGGGGGCACACCTGGCGAGTCTGCAAGACATGCCCACCAATCAATCACTTAATCAGCCAATCAGATATACTAACCCAGTGACATCCACCAATCAGATATAGGCACTCAGTCACACCCACCAATAAATCACTTAACCACCCAATCAAATACACCCACCAGTCTGACACACACACCCAGCACACCTACCTTTGGGAGTTTTTGCTGTAAATTCTGGGTCAAAGTAGAATGTGTCGTCAGGCCGCCCCATCGCGGGCTTGAATGGGGGATGAACTTCTCTCCTGAATAATTTCTAAAAAGGCAGATCAGAAACTGAGCTTGCTTCACAAACCTCTTGCAGGTCTGTCAGTTACACAAGGTAAAAAAGGACATCTTCACCGCAGACTTCAATCATGGAAATATTCCTGATTTTCCTTAAAACTTTCAATCATTTTACTAACTTAGAACACAAGCTAATTAGATTACTGTGTGGCCTCCAAACCTACTTAAGGCTATGTACCCCCTTTCATATCCCGCAATGCACTGCACCTCCTCTCTGGGAGATTTCAGATTAAAGAATATTCTTATGGATATAATGGAAACACACAGAGGTCACAACAGAAACACACACATGAATGCAATACACACACACACACACACTCGCTCGCGCGCACGCACGCACGCACGCACACTCACACACACACACACGCACACTCGCACACACACTCACACGCACTCACACACACACACACACACTCACACACACTCACACACACTCTCACACACTCTCACACACTCTCACACACACTCTCACACACACTCTCACACACACTCACACACACTCTCACACACACTCTCACACACTCTCACACACTCTCACACACTCTCACACACTCTCACACACACTTACATTCCAGTCTATAGTGGAGTAGAACGGGTGCCTCTTAATTTCTTCCACTCCATCTGGTCCAGCACCTGCAGGTCAACAACAGGGTCAGAGTTCACACACTTGTTACCTGTTAGGGTTGTTTCCCACCTTGTCTTTTAGCAGATTATTACTGTTTTATGTGTTCTGTTAGCAGCATTTACCTGTCTTACCTGGTCTATCAGCAGCATTGACCTGTCTTGCCTGGTCTGTGAGCAGGTTATCTGTGTCTTACCTAGTGTATTAGCAGCATTTACTTGTCTTACCTGGTCTGTGAGCAGGTTATCTGTGTCTTACCTAGTCTGTTAGCAGGGTTGCGCTTGAACAGGTTTCTCAGGAGAGACTGCGCTTCTGCACTCAGAAACTGAGGCATGCCCAGTTTGGCCCTGCAGACCGGGAGGACAGAGGAGCCGATGAGCGGCACTGATCAGGGACAGAGCTATAGCAGATAGCTTATGTGACATGCACACACTATACACACACACACACACACACACACACACACACACACACACACACACACACACACACAGACACAGACACAGACACAGACACAGACACAGACACAAACAAACAGATAGACACACACACACACACACACACACATACACACACACTGGATCTGTGTTAACGTCAATGAGGGCAGCAGGGTAGGGGCCTCACTTGAGGATCATGGTCATGGTCTCCTTCCGGTCCTTTCCCTGGAATGGCAGCGCCCCTGTCAACATCTCAAACTGCAAGAGAAAACAGCCGTGTTCATTCACCTGCTCCACATACATATATGTCAGGGTCAATCAGGTGCAGGAGAGATGATGTTTTAGCTACAGCAGCAGAGGCTGTAAAAGTGAGCAGGATGCCCCACCCCCTCACCATGAGCACTCCGTACGACCACCAATCAGCACTGTGGGTGTGTCCTCTGCGGTTCACCACCTCCGGTGCCATGTATTCCACCGTCCCACAGAAGGAGTACGCCTTGTTCTCGTGGTCAATAGACTCCTTACTCAGGCCAAAGTCTGAAATACACAAATCACGGTCAGAAAAACCCTCTCTCGGGGCTGTCTGTGACACATGCATGTAAATACACACACATTTACGTTTATACATTTAACAGATGCACGATAATTCAATCGCAGAAACCGACACGTCAGTGAAATATGAGTATTTTGGCAGTGACAGTCAATTTTCCCCCGTAACAAGTTCCCATGTAGCCATCTTGCCTGTTTTACAGACATGACAAAGCTATTCTGTTTTTACAGTTACTGAGCAAATGAGAAGGGCTACAACTACCTCTGTGAACTTCTACATCACCACTCTCTGCTGCATTCTATGACCATTCCTTTAAGTAAAAACAAAAGTAATTTAAGCTAAAGCATGACTTTAAACAGACAGCCTTCTAAAGCAATTCTAGGTGGTGCATAGTTTTCCAAGATTTTTTTTTTCTAAATTAGGCAAAATTAACGAGTGACAGTTAAACATTAGCGGCCTCGGGTAGCAGGTTGCAGCAGAGTGAAGCAGAGTGAAGCAGCTGGCTGTACCTGTCAGTTTGATGTGTCCCTCCTCATCCAGCAGGATGCTGAAAGCACACAAACGGCCATTATCGGTAACCTAACACCCGCGCAGCGGGAACACGGAACTGCTTCATCAGGTAAAACTGGGCTAAAATCGCAGCGCTGTGAAATTAAAACTGACAGAGCGGATTTCAAACTATCTTCAATAATTTATTTTTATTTCTCATTCATCTTCATAAATGACATTCACATCAACTGAGAAAAAAGGTACCTGCATGGTTGTGTGGTTTTTTACACAGTGGTAAGTATATGCAAGTATTTGCATTTGGAATATATGATAACAGAGAGATGTGTCTGTAGATGGGTAACAGACACAGAGACAGTAATGATGAACCTTTCTGGTTTAAGGTCTCTGTGACAGATGCAGTACATAGCAATGAATTATTTCTCTGGTCTGTAGTTATGTGTCTGAATATGACTGATAGATACAAATACAGTGATGAGGTACTTTTCTGGTTTGAGGTCTCTGTAGATGTGTGATATAGGTATAGAGACAGTTATATTGAGGTACTTTTCTGGTTTGAGGTCTCTGTAGATGATCCCCAGGCTGTGTAGATGGTCCAGGGCTAAGGCCAGCTCAGCCAGGTAGAACTTCACATCCTCCTCAGTGAACATCACCTTCAGAGGAGAGAAGAGATGAGTGGAGACTACAGTCACTCTACAGAGTGTAGCACAAACATGTGCAAGAACATGAGCACGCACACACACACACACACACACACACACGCACACACACACGCAAACACACACGCAAACACACACGCAAATACAAACAAACATACACGCGCGCACACATACACAAACACTCACACGCAAACACACAAACACAAACAAATACAAACAAACACACACACACAAACACACACGCAAACACACACACACACACAAACGCATGCACGCATGCGCACACACACACACACACACACAAACGCATGCACGCATGCGCACACACACACTCACACACCTCTTTGGACAGGCGAGTGAAGAGGTCTCCTCCACGGAGAAAGTCCAGGATCAGGTAGAGTTTCCCTTCTGTCTGGAATGCTGTAATAAGGGGCAGCAAACATCAGTCTCCTACATTACCCAGAGTGCCTCAGTCAACCCCTCTGACTCTACCCAGAGTACTCGGCCTCCTATATTACCCAGAGTACCTCAGTCTACACCTCTGACTCTACCCAGAGTACTCAGCCTCCTACATTACCCAGAGTGCCTCAGTCAACACCTCTGACTCTACCCAGAGCACACAGCCTCCTACATTACCCAGAGTGCCTCAGTCTACACCTCTGACACTACCCAGAGTACTCAGCCTCCTACATCACCCAGAGTGCCTCAGTCAACACCTCTGAGTCTACCCAATTTGCCATCAATGCGTGTACAGTCAGTTAACCCACAATCTCGCTGCAACTTCTACACAATATTCTACGACCATCTCGACTCATGACCATCTTTGCAAACCCCCCTGCATGTGTCACACTCGCTGTCGTCACATGGCTCACTCACCATAGTGCAGCTTAACAATGAAGGGGTGGTTCACCTCCACCAGGATGTCTCTTTCCATCTTGGTCCGAACCCTGTCTCGCACTGGAGGAAGCACAACAAACCTCTCATCAGACCGACCCAGAGGCAGAAATTAAACAGAGTCAGCATGTGTGGCAGAGTTACACCAAATGTGTGTGTGTGTTAGAGAGAGAGAGAGCGTTTGTGTGCGTATGTGTGTGTGCGTGTGTTAGAGAGAGAGAGAGCGTTTGCGTGTGCAGGTGCCTTTCATTTAAATCAGGAAAGGCAGTTTAAATTTTGTCTACAATCCAATGAACAATCAGAAGACTCCAAGCACTGATGATTCCACTCATCAGTCACTCAGCAAACCAATCGCATCCATTTTCAGTGCAGATTCGCCCTTGATGAGCTGCAGCAGCGACGTACCTTTGAGTGTGGCCTTCTTCAGCACCTTCATGGCGTAGAGCTGCCCTGCATCTGGACCCGTTATCTTCCTCACCAGGAACACCTGTGGCAGGTGAGGACATCAGGCAGTGTAAGTATAGTTCAGCAGAATAACGAGACTCTGCTATGCAGCTTCTCCTTAACAAGAACTGAACATCCTCACAAACGTTTACATGACACTCCCTCCTTCAGCCTGCCCCCGCTGGCCAGCAGAGTCATGTACAAAGCGCTCAGCTTGCTGAAGACATCAGAGGCAGTTAGCCAAGCTGTGTTCACCCACACAGCCACCAGGGGGTTTGAGTGCTCAGACAGAAAAGCACTTTGCCGTGCAGTTCGAAAAGCTTGTGTAGCTATTGTTCCCCCCCTGGGAAAGCTGCAATTTATCCATGTTAAGCAGCAGCTGCTGGTGCTTGGCCCTCTGTCATGATAAAGGCTTTGAAACAGTCATTGATTCAGAGATGCCTGATGAGGGCTAGCTTTTAGCTAACTGATTCATAAAAGTTACATATTAATAAAGGCTAGCTTTTAGCTAACTGATCCATAAAAGTTACATATTAATAAAGGCTAGCTGTTAGCTAACTGATTCATAAAAGTTACATATTAATAAAGGCTAGCTGTTAGCTAACTGATTCATGAAAGTTACATATTAATAAAGGCTAGTTAGCTGAAACTGTGAGCCATTCCATGGCACAGGAGCAGAAAAACATAGTTGATATCCAAATATTTTGCCAATATATTTTGAAATTTTAAATACATATTCTCACTGCGGGGACATATGTGGGAGTTTACCTTTCCAAAGGACCCCTGCCCCAGAACCTTGCGTAGCTCGAACTGCCGTGGGTCGGCCTTATCATACCCCTCTTTCACATGGTGCGTGATGCTGATCTCCTTCACTGAGCCTTCATCCTGAGAAAAAGTAGACAGACACTGTTACGATCCCAAACAGACAGGCACAGTCACAGTCCTGCACAGAGACACACAGTCACAGTCCTGCACAGGGAAACACAGTCTCACTGAGAGACACAGTCATAGTCCTGCACAGAGAGACACAGTCACAGTCCTGCACCGAGACACACAGTCACAGTCCTGCACAGAGAGACACAGTCACAGTCCTGCTCAGAGACACACAGTCACAGTCCTGCACAGGGAAACACAGTCTCACTGAGAGACACAATCACAGTCCTGCTCAGAGACACACAGTCACAGTCCTGCACAGGGAAACACAGTCTCACTGAGAGACACAATCACAGTCCTGCACAGAGAGACACAGTCACAGTCCTGCACAGGGAAACACAGTCTCACTGAGAGACACAGTCATAGTCCTGCACACACAGTGAGGCGGTGACTGGACTGATCGTGTCTCTAAGGCAGAAACATGGTCATAGTTTTGCTCACTGATCAGGGGAGGAGAAGACAGAAAATTAACAGAAGGGAAATAAATCACTGACAGACTTTCAAGGGACTTTTACTGGAGGAAGAGAAATGGCAGGGCTCAAAGCTGGCTAAAGTAAAGCCCAGGCAGCTGAAAGAACTTTCTAGACACCAGACACAGCAGATGGCCTCTCCGCAGCTTCCAAACATCCTCAGAATGTGGGCATTCATTCAGATGCAATCCAACATATTTAATCCAGAAAGTTCAACCACTTCCTCTCAGAAACCTGAACCTACTTCAGAGTGCTGAAATCACCATGTTTTCGTTCCGCTAATGCTCCGATGTCCAGAACAACAGCATCATGTTTCAGAAAAACCAGAGGCAAGTGCTCCCTCTGAAACATGGCACCAGAAGCAAACTGAACACAAACAGGGACTGAGCCAGACTGCAGGGCCAGCACACTGCTCATGGGGGAAGCACACTATTCAGCCAGTAGAGGGCAGCACAGTGCTCCCACACTGATCCATTCAGGCTCACCTGGCCCGAGACCCCCCTCACCCCAGGGTGGGGCTGACTGACAGCTTCCCACACAGTTGCCATGACGCACTCTCTGCTGACATCATCAGATGCATGTGGTTAAGTGTGACTAACAGCACTTTCCCTCCCTCCCGCTCTCTCCTTCTCCCTCTCTCTCTCTGTCTCTCTGTCTGTCTGTGGCCCTCCATCTTGTTGTCGCTGTATGGCTGCTGACTGCATCCGCAATTCAAACAGTTTTTTTGCGGGATGGAGAGGAAGGATTCGTAGGGCTCCATATGGCTTCCACACCACGCTGTTACTCTGGATTTGTTCTGCTGGTTAACTGTTAACCCAAATTTTAACACCTCATCCCCAAATACTCAAACTGTCCAGTCTTATCTCATAACTTATAATAACTCTTTTTTTAAGGGTTTATTTATTCAGACAGTTGTAAAGCAGAGAGGGGTACAGATGAAGAGGAAGTACAGTGAACAGAGTCAGAGCTGGGTCTTAAACCTTGGTCTCCCAGAAATCATATGGTTGGACAGTTGCGCTACCCACTGCGCTGTCCAGTCACACCCCAACAAATGTTTGTTGTAACAGCTGTTGTTCTTAACCACAAGAGTTTAGACACAGGTACTGGTGTTCTTCCCTGACAGGAAGTATGGAAACGCCACTGCAATACAGACGTTCACAGGAACTCTAAATCACACAACACCCACATGCTACCTCACACAGCTAGCAGAGTATTGATTCCTCTTGCCATGACTGTAACTGTGTCTCTGCTGCCAGCTGGGATGTCCTCGCGCTCCCCCTGCAGACGGAAGTAGTAAGTCTGCCTAACCGTTTTCCCCGGCTGCTGATGCTAATGCCATCCTAGAGGTAGGTAGCCAAGTTACGAAACACTATAAAGATGCTTTCTCCGTAAATAAAATTAATTCATTGTTTTGTACTAATATATTTATGTCTATGACTTTTGTGCCGTGTCATTAAGTTCTCAAATTTATACCGTTAAGCTGCTGTAGTTGCCAATCACCGTACCGAAACTCTCAGCTAAACTTTTAAAATTACCTCAGGTTAGCATTTACCTAGCTAGCTCCTACCACAAGTAATCATTCATTAGTTTTGGTTTTCGTGTCAGTGTTGTTCGGTGTTTCCCCTGTAAGTGTGATTTCTGACGGTCACACTTTAATGGCTGGGCCACATCGCAGATGGACGTCACAATAAACGCCAGATGCTGGGGAATAACCGTCTGCTCTTCAGTATATAACCACACAGCGCAGAGCCTGTCCAGGCGGAGCGGAGAGCAGCGACACCCCGCTACACGAGCTAGCTACCAAGATAAAGTGGCTTTTTTTTACAGGAATAGTAAACTCAAATTTATCATGTGCATGGATATTTTTCGTAATTTAAGATAGAAATAAATAAACTATTAGGAAGTTTCATTTTGTCTTCACCAAGACATTTGTACCTGATGGTTTCCCCTACTCACAACAAGCTGTTTTATGGACTGGAACTTAAAGTCTCGACATTACATAAACAGAACAACTAACCAATGAAAAAATAATTTCAATTTATTTGTAAGTAACTCTGGTCTCTCATTCTTTGTTTAGAAGATTTGTCAGCTGGTGAGCTTTTCTGTGTGCCTGATTGTAGCATACCGGGAAGTAGCCAAGCTAAGAGAAACTTAAAAGGGTTAAGGGAGGTGTCAATCAAATCAGTCCACGCCCACAGATTCCAGGCATTGGCCACGCCCATACAGCCCTGCTGAAATAGGCTGGCGAATTGAACAGCATCAAATCAAGCGTATTTTTATTCATTTTATTAGAGTTACTGACTTTAAGTACTGCTCAAACCTTGGCAGATGATTAAGATGATATCTAAACTGATATTAAATGAAAAATTGCAAAACCTTTTTTTAGTTCGTTGTTTAACTTTAAGGGGAATGGGCAACATGAAAACAACAGTTAGTGAGCTCAGAGAGATGCTCCATACATTGTTGGTTTTATCCAGTGGCAGTTGGCAGTCTGAACTCTATGCCCTATGGTCAGGTACATGACTCAAGTGCTGCTTCCTGTGCAACACATGCAGGCTCCAAGGGAAAAGAACTACACTACCCATCTCTCTCTATCCCTCACAGCCTGGCAACTTCTCTTCTATATTTCAGACCCTTTCATTTGCCTGATAAATTTACACATTTTGCAAAATGTATATGCATGTAACAAACACAATACAGTTTCACTAAACAGCAAAATAAAGGGAAAAGTAACTTTAATGACTTTCTGTTATTATTAACCTTTATAAACTACTGACCTCTATTAAGCTCTATCCCCTGTCCCATCCCCCTCTCCCTCTCCCTCCTTCCCTTCTCTCTCTCCCTCCCTCTCTCTCCTACCTGCTGATCCCAGGATGGGTTCAGAGGGGTTGGGCGTAGCGGCCGTTCCATCCTGGCCAGTGCCAGACCCAGCCGTTCCCAGTTCTGTTTCTGCCTGGGGTCCATCAGCAGAGCCGGCATGCTGCCATGGGAGACAGGATCCTACAGGTGGTACTGACCCGGCCGGGCCCAGTGCCCGTTTACTCCTGACACCAGACACAGTTCTCTGATCTCCTAGGCCCTATGGTGGCGTGATGGCAGCATAAGAGGGGCCCTGCAGCGGCTTTAGAGGGGCCCTACAGAGCCAGCTCACTCCTGCCCGATCAGCTCTGCTTCTACAGAGCCAGTGAGCGCACACAGCACTCAGCAACAGCTCATAAGCCTGAGTCAGACAACACTCTAACTGAGAGAGGGAGAGAGAGGGCGGGAGAGGGAGAGAGAGAGGGGGAGAGAAAAAGAGAGGGCGGGAGAGGGAGAGACAGGGGGGGAGAGAAAAAGAAAGGGCTGGAGAAGAAGAGAGGGGGGGAGAGAAAAAGAGAGAGAGGGAGAAAGAGTCGTGGATTCTGAGCAGGGGCTCTAAACCCTACAGCAGGCTTCAGCCCCCAGCTTCATAAACAACTCGTGGTAACCGTTTCAGCCCTCTGCTTCATTAACACCTCGTGTTAACCGTTTCAGCCCTCTGCTTCATTAACACCTCGTGTTAACCGTTTCAGCCCTCTGCTTCATTAACACCTCGTGTTAACCGTTTCAGCCCTCTGCTTCATTAACACCTCGTGTTAACCGTTTCAGCCCTCTGCTTCATTAACACCTCGTGTTAACCGTTTCAGCCCTCTGCTTCATTAACACCTCGTGTTAACCGTTTCAGCTCTCTGCTTCATTAACACCCCATGTTAACCATTCAGTCCCCAACTTCGCCTGCCAACCTTTCTGCATGTTAAAAGCAAGTGTGCGTACGTAAGGTATGAGGGGACAAAGTAAACCATGTATAAATCAGGTGAGACCTGCAGGGAGGGCTGTGGAGTTTATGAACTGTGGGGTCATCCATCATGCCTGCTGTCACCTTCCTCCATCTTCCTAATGGGATAAATCAGGTGAGACCTGCAGGGAGGGCTGTGGAGTTCATGAACTGTGGGGTCATCCATCATGCCTGCTGTCACCTTCCTCCATCTTCCTAATGGGATAAATCAGGTGAGACCTGCAGGGAGGGCTGTGGAGTTCATGAACTGTGGGGTCATCCATCACGCCTGCTGTCACCTTCCTCCATCTTCCTAATGGGATAAATCAGGTGAGACCTGCAGGGAGGGCTGTGGAGTTCATGAACTGTGGGGTCATCCATCACGCCTGCTGTCACCTTCCTCCATCTTCCTAATGGGATAAATCAGGTGAGACCTGCAGGGAGGGCTGTGGAGTTCATGAACTGTGGGGTCATCCATCACGCCTGCTGTCACCTTCCTCCATCTTCCTAATGGGATAAATCAGGTGAGACCTGCAGGGAGGGCTGTGGAGTTCATGAACTGTGGGGTCATCCATCACGCCTGCTGTCACCTTCCTCCATCTTCCTAATGGGATAAATCAGGTGAGACCTGCAGGGAGGGCTGTGGAGTTCATGAACTGTGGGGTCATCCATCACGCCTGCTGTCACCTTCCTCCATCTTCCTAATGGGATAAATCAGGTGAGACCTGCAGGGAGGGCTGTGGAGTTTATGAACTGTGGGGTCATCCATCACGCCTGCTGTCACCTTCCTCCATCTTCCTAATGGGATAAATCAGGTGAGACCTGCAGGGAGGGCTGTGGAGTTTATGAACTGTGGGGTCATCCATCACGCCTGCTGTCACCTTCCTCCATCTTCCTAATGGGATAAATCAGGTGAGACCTGCAGGGAGGGCTGTGGAGTTCATGAACTGTGGGGTCATCCATCACGCCTGCTGTCACCTTCCTCCATCTTCCTAATGGGATAAATCAGGTGAGACCTGCAGGGAGGGCTGTGGAGTTCATGAACTGTGGGGTCATCCATCACGCCTGCTGTCACCTTCCTCCATCTTCCTAATGGGATAAATCAGGTGAGACCTGCAGGGAGGGCTGTGGAGTTCATGAACTGTGGGGTCATCCATCACGCCTGCTGTCACCTTCCTCCATCTTCCTAATGGGATAAATCAGGTGAGACCTGCAGGGAGGGCTGTGGAGTTCATGAACTGTGGGGTCATCCATCACGCCTGCTGTCACCTTCCTCCATCTTCCTAATGGGATAAATCAGGTGAGACCTGCAGGGAGGGCTGTGGAGTTCATGAACTGTGGGGTCATCCATCACGCCTGCTGTCACCTTCCTCCTTTTTCCTAATGGGATTTACACTTTGATCACTGTTTACCTTCATGTTTGGTTTTTGTTTTTATGTTTATATCTGTGAGTTTGAGAATACCTAACCTCCCTGAATCTAACTGCCTGAAGGACGAGTATAAAATCATATCACAACCCACAGACCTACATAAAATCACTGGGATGTTTCACCTCCGTCTTTCAAACTCCAGGTAAAAGGATTAATAATGAATTGCATTTCATTTCCACACCAGCCTGTTTCACACTTCCTGTCATGAGATTCAGTGGCGAGGAAACAGAATATTTCTGTTTCTGTGACTCAGATCACAGATGGTGAGACAGCGAGAGAGAAAGTGAGAAAGTAAGAGCAAGAAAGAAGAAAGAGAGAGCAAGAAAGCAAGAGCAAGAAAACTGGACCCATTTCCTAACTGAAATAAGTGTTAAATGCTGGGGAGGAGCAGTGGGGGCAGCGTTAGCTGCTGTTTTGTTGGCCTCTCTCTCTGCTGTTTGTTGTGGGTCTCAGCCCAGCAAACTGTGTGCCAAACACCACTGTAGGACAGCGTCACTGAGTCTGTCACTCTCCACTGAGCACTGAACAAAAACACTAGCTCACATCTGCAGTGCCTGAGTTGCACAGCAGGGGGCACTAACAACACTTCCACATGTGCCACCCTCTGGCTGAACCATGACAGCTCTGATATGAGACACAGGCAGCCAAACCATATGTGGGCCCCATCTGCTATTATAGCTAAATTAAGTATTATGACCCCTCCCCCCCCACAAGTCAAGCAACAACGCTATGTAATCATGAACCAGTAGTAAATATAAATACAGACACTCCTATGTGTGTGTTTGTGTGGACCGAGTGACCACCTACATATGTATGAGTATGTGTGTGTGTGTGTACATAAGCGTTTGCAGTGTGAGCGTGTGTGTATGTACCTGAGGGCAGGTGTGTGTGTGTGTGTGTGTGTATGTACCTGAGGGCAGGTGTCTGCCCTCATCGTGCGTCTGTATGAATACAAAGCCGCAGTAATCAGGTCTCACAGTGTAAGCAGGACTCACCCTGTTAATCAGAGAATAAATCACCTGCATTAATCTCAGGATAAAGGCCTGGACAGCTGCTCAAAATTTCCACTCCTGCTCATCTGTTCACCTGCTCAGCTGTTCAGCTCCTGAAGAGGCATTACCCACCCACACCACCCCGCTGCCCCTGTCTGTACTTTGCCTCCCGGATTCTGAACACATATGTGGCCTGTTTTTAACTGTGACTGTGGGCCATGTTTAGCTGTGACCGCTTGTGGCAACAGTTCTCCATGACCATACACACCTCTGACAGTAAAGACATAAACAGTGGTGATACAATCACCAACCCACTGCTGCATGACAACACAGTGCTGTACAGAAACACAGAATCAGACTTACTGCTGTATTTCCATGCTAACTGACTAAACAATATGCACACATCCAGTCAAAACACAGTCTCTGATCTCCCAAATCACACTGCAACAATCACACACACTCCTGTAACAAAAACTCCCTCAGCTCAATAATTTGCTGAAAGACACAATAAACTCTCGGATCACTCATTCTAACCAGCTGAAAAACTCACATACTGAACTAAATCTCCCTGCTATAAAATACTCACACTCTTCTGACACACTACTAAATAAATACACTCTACTGAAATCCACTTACTCAAACACTACTGACTCTACTGAGACATACTCTTTGGGCACTGATACTCATCACTGCTGTACACACGGGTGCTGAACTGACCCCTATTTTGCTGACACAGCGGCAGTGTTTTGGGATGCTCAGGTACTCACGCAGCCGGAGCAGAAGTTCTGGTGGCCTGAGAACAGCCTCCCTGCAGCACAGAGGGTCCGTAGGGCCCGGAGTCTGAGCTGCAGCCCCCGCACAAACACCTCCTTCAGGGGGAGCATGAGGGTCTGCGCTGGGCCCCGTCTGAGGATGACCAGGGAGTCCCACTAAACTGAGCTGTGTGAGGTTCCAGCCAATTAAGAAAGTCCCGCTACACTCTGTGGAGCTGTGTGTGGTTCCAGCCAATCAGAAAGTCCCACTAAACTCTGTGGAGCGGTGTCGTGATCTAGCCAATCAGAGAGTCCTGCTAAACTCTCTCTAGAGCTGTATGAAGCTCCAGCCAAACAGCGGGACCAGCTAAACTCTCTCTGGAGCTGTATGAGGCTCCAGCCAAACAGCGAGACCAGCTAAACTCTCTCTGGAGCTGTATGAGGCTCCAGCCAAACAGCGAGACCAGCTAAACTCTCTCTGGAGCTGTATTAGGCTCCAGCCAAACAGCTAGACCAGCTAAACTCTCTCTGGAGCTGTATGAGGCTCCAGCCAAACAGCGAGACCAGCTAAACTCTCTGTGATGCTGTGCAGGGTGTCAGCTGACCACAGAGGGAGCTCCCAGCCTGCTAAACTCTGCCTAAGGAGTTGTGCAGGGTTTCAGCCAGACAGCGAGTGCAGGGTCCATCCAAGCTCCGTATGTGGGAGAGTGTGGGGGTTCAGCCCAGCAGATCCAGAGCCCACAGTCCAGTGACACCCAGAAATCTGACTCACACAGGGAAAATCCAGCGGGGAACCAAACCGAAACTTAAACACAGACCTGGAGTTTCCCTCCCAGAGAAAGTGCTGGGAGAGTGGGCTTGGAGATCCCCTATCCCCCTGCCTCACACACTCCCATCCCTCAAAACAAACACACGCACAGAGTGGAAACGGACATGGGGATTACAGGCACCTGCTGCTTTAAGCCTATCTCTTTCCCCATGAGCCATGAGCTGCGGCCAATCAGAATATCACACATCAGTGACAACACAAGGAGCCCTGGGATCTCTAGCGAATGCACATATTACACACACAGATACAGCTCTCTTTCATACCTACAACTACTAACTGCTACCGATTTCTGATATTCACAAAGTCATTGGTTGTTTACTCGTCCCCACACACACACACACGCACACACACACAAAACACACAAAAAACACAGTTGATCTAGAAACATCTCCTGTTTCCAGGAATGGCAAGGCTGGCATTCCCAGGGTGGCTGTCTCTAAACCCCTTATGCAATAGATAATTAACACTGTGCAGGCTGTGAGGGAGGAGACACCTTGAGCGTGCTCAGATTTACCCCGCACACTGCTGCAGCTGAGAAAACACGCCCGCAAGCTGAAAAACAGTCTCAGGAACAAAAGGACAGGAAGTTCAGCATGGCACCTGCTCCAAGAGCCAGTAAACAGTCTGCCCTGTGATTGGTTAGCTTGGTGAGGACCAGTAACCAGTCTGTGATTGGTGGGCTTTGTGAGGACTCCAGAATTCTGTTATCTGTGTCTGAGACATGGGGTTCTGAAAAACACTGCCCTGCCATGATAAATCACCCATTTTACCTACAATATGAAACAACATCACAAAAAAGAGTGTCACAAAATATAACAGAGGATGATGGAAAGGGAGGTCCAAAATCATCCTTTCTGAGTCTGTCTGTCTTCTGAATCTTATGTGTGTCTGTGTGTCCACGCATGTACATCCATGTCTGTGTGTCCAGGCACGTTTGTCTCTGTCTGTGTGTGTGTGTGCTGATGTAAGACAGGAGAAAGTGATCTATGTTGGGACAGTGAGCAGCTGCATGGTCTCTCTGACTCAGATTACAGGACAGTCCAGAGCTCTCAAGGTTATCAGGACAGCAGGAGTGCTGTGGGCTTGTGTTCCGTAGAGCGGAGAGGGGTGTCCGTTTCCGGATTAAATTGCCTATTTTCACTGTGACCCGAGGAGTCCCCAGCTACATGAGGCACAGATGCATGCTGGGATTAAATGGTGATGCTGGGCGGGATCAGGGAGAGGAGGGGAGGCCATGTCTGAATGACAGTTCAACACTGCAGCACCAAGACTGCAAACTGCATAACGCACATATAAACAACACAGCACAGTCACAGCCATGCGGCAGATAACCAGACTAAACTGAGTAATGGTAAGGCCACTTAAACTCTACAGCAATATTGCTCTCTAGCGCCATCCTCTAGTTGGCCAGGCACCTACAGATTAATGAGCTGGCCATATGTTGACTTAGTTAACTGGAGCAGTCATGTGTTTGCAGCTTTCTCTTCTATCTGCTTCAGTATTTCAGTTTGTTTATGTGGAGGTTGCGTCGGACTAGCTGTGCATTTTAATTACTGTTTTATTTAGTCTAAATCTTTTTCAGTTTTGTTTTTCATTTCCCTCACTAGGTTTGTGACTGTCAATTTTGTGATATGACTTTTGTGATATGTCACAAAACAAAAAACACAAATACATATGACACAAAAACATACTGTTATTTTAATAGCTCACTTCCTGTGATACATCACTAGCTTCCTGCTTTTACCCATTTCCCCCAGGCCACACCCCTCACTGCCACTCTGACCTTTAACCCCACCGGCAGAGTGAAACGGAGCTTAGAGGAAACCAGAATCACAAGCTGAGTTTGTCCCACATTGACTACAGGATTCACTGAGGTTACTCTCTACCTGGCATAGAAACACATAGTCACAGACACGGCCTAGAATAAAGCAACTCCTATGGTTCTGAAAACCACACTAAATCCCAAACAAACTCCCTCCAGTGCTGTTATACACAATATTCCACAGGACCAAACCCCAAACTAACTCTATACCTCATACACTAACCCCACAACATGAGACTCCAAAAAGAATTACACACTATGTAGCCATGTACACAGCCATGTGGTAGACACAATAAAATAAACCCCAGTGGGGACTGTACACTAAACCTCAAAGAAAAAATTGACTAAACCCCAAAGGCACCATTGACTAAACCCCAAAGAAACCACAGACTAAATCCTCAAGCAATCATACAATAAACCCCGAGAAACATACAAAACCCAGAGAAACACACAGTAAACCCCACAGAAACACTCACTGAACCCCAGGAAAATGCACCCTGAACCCCAGAGAAACCCCAGTGGAATCGTACCCGAGTGTTGGACCGGATCCACAGCAGAGCCTTCAGCATTATCAGCCCCTCATGCTGGTCGGGCAGTGAGTGGGGCGCCCGTATGCAGCCACGCAGGCAGGGACCCAGACGCCTATGAGCCCACATTGCACAGACAGGAAGGACCTGCCCAGGAAGAGCCCTGCAGCTGCTAGTGACCACTGCGATAAGAGCATGTCCTGTCCCGTTACCATGGTAACCCATGCACAGGAAGCAGCACATCTGTCCTCCCCTCTGATTCCATGACCTTCCACACACGCGCGCGCGCACGCACGCACGCACGCACAGACTCACACACAAAGACACACACATGCACTCACACACGCACAGACTCACTCACACATGCACGCACACACACTCACTCACTCACCCACATGCACATGCACATACACTCACAGACTCATTCACTCACACACTCACTGACACGCACTCACACACGCACACACTCACTCACACTCTCACACACGCATACACTCACACACTCACTCATACTCTCACACACGCATGCACTCACACACTCACTCATACTCTCACTCACGCACGCACTCACACGCACCCACATACAGTACATACGCACAGGCTCACTCATGCAGGCACGCACGCACGCACTCACTCACTCCACTCGTTCTAAAAGCAGGTTTTACTATGCCGTATGCATTACATATGTCCCTTGTTCACCCAACTCTGGTTAAGCATAAATCTGTGGCTCTTTCCCAGATTAAATGATCTCCATTGAACCCCCAGGGGTCTTAAGCACCCCTTTTACACGATTGAATACACCCTGCCCCTTTCAATCCTCGAACTCTAGTGACCCCCAAAGAGAGTGGGGGGCTTGCGGCTTCCTGGCGGCTCAGAGTGACAGCCTGCTTCCTGTCCTATATAAATGTGCTGATTGGTCAGAAACCGAGGCCAACGATGAGAGCGCTGCGTCACACCTCAGTCACATCCTGACTTGGGCATCTCCCCTCCCCCAGCACGTGGTCCAGTCCACAGTGGCCTCTGTGTATGCATTTCACAGCATCACTATGGACAGAGTATACCACTCTCATCAGGGCATGCAATATACCACTCTCAAGGGGAAGCATGCAGTACAGCCCTGCCACCAGCAGAGGGTGCTCAGTAACGTGTCCCACAAAGGGTGCCAAATGGAGTCTGGGAGGAGCAGAGATCGGCTCCAGAGTTTGAATGAGCAGGAAAACACATCTAAAAATGAGAGTCAGTGAGGATGAGAGTACGGTTGCCATGCCTGCACTCTGACGTCCGGATGAGTGGAAACAGAGGAAGATCAGCCTGAGAGCATGAGTGGGTGCAGTAAGCAGGACGGGACAAAGAGCACATTTTGAGCAGCAGACAGGGGGAAGGGTCCCAGCTGCGATGGCCTTGTGTAGATTACACGCCCATCTGGCAGCAGAGCGGGGGCCGCGGGGAAACATGGGGGGGCAGCTCCGGGGGGACGGGTCACAGGGCACAGTTATGACATCACAGCCCCATATGTGCCTAGGCTTCTGTCATTCAGCCAGTGACCACCAGAGACAAGCCAAAACACAGAGGGTACAGTGTAGTGTAATGGTTAGGGAGCTGGGCTTCTAGCTCAGAGGTTACAGTGTAGTGTAATGGTTAGGGAGCTGGGCTTGTAGCTCAGAGGTTACAGTGTAGTATAATGGTTAGGGAGCTGGGCTTGTAGCTCAGAGGTTACAGTGTAGTGTAATGGTTAGGGAGCTGGGCTTGTAGCTCAGAGGTTACAGTGTAGTGTAATGGTTAGGGAGCTGGGATTCTAGCTCAGAGGTTACAGTGTAGTATAATGGTTAGGGAGCTGGGCTTGTAGCTCAGAGGTTACAGTGTAGTATAATGGTTAGGGAGCTGGGCTTGTAGCTCAGAGGTTACAGTGTAGTGTAATGGTTAGGGAGCTGGGCTTGTAGCTCAGAGGTTACAGTGTACTATAATGGTTAGGGAGCTGGGCTTGTAGCTCAGAGGTTACAGTGTACTATAATGGTTAGGGAACTGGGCTTTGTAGCTCAGAGGTTACAGTGTAGTATAATGGTTAGGGAGCTGGGCTTGTAGCTCAGAGGTTACAGTGTAGTGTAATGGTTAGGGAGCTGGGCTTGTACCTCAGAGGTTACAGTGTAGTGTAATGGTTAGGGAGTTGGGCTTGTAGCTCAGAGGTTACAGTGTGGTGTAATGGTTAGGGAGCTGGGCTTGTAGCTCAGAGGTTACAGTGTAGTGTAATGGTTAGGGAGCTGGGCTTGTAGCTCAGAGGTTACAGTGTAGTATAATGGTTAGGGAGCTGGGCTTGTAGCTCAGAGGTTACAGTGTAGTATAATGGTTAGGGAGCTGGGCTTGTAGCTCAGAGGTTACAGTGTAGTATAATGGTTAGGGAGCTGGGCTTGTAGCTCAGAGGTTACAGTGTAGTGTAATGGTTAGGGAGCTGGGCTTGTAGCTCAGAGGTTACAGTGTAGTATAATGGTTATGGAGTTGGGCTTGTAGCTCAGAGGTTACAGTGTAGTGTAATGGTTAGGGAGCTGGGCTTGTAGCTCAGAGGTTACAGTGTAGTGTAATGGTTAGGGAGCTGGGCTTGTAGCTCAGAGGTTACAGTGTAGTATAATGGTTAGGGACCTGGGCTTCTAGCTCAGAGGTTACAGTGTAGTATAATGGTTAGGGAGCTGGGCTTGTAGCTCAGAGGTTACAGTGTAGTGTAATGGTTAGGGAGCTGGGCTTGTAGCTCAGAGGTTACAGTGTAGTGTAATGGTTAGGGAGCTGGGCTTGTAGCTCAGAGGTTACAGTGTAGTATAATGGTTATGGAGCTGGGCTTTGCGTAATGATGGAAGTTAGAATCTATGCAGTAAGATAGCATGGCTTGGTTCAGGTACATATTCATCCCCCAAAGCCCAGTGCATGGCTTAAATTAACAAATAACATGCAACAAAGAATCACCGTTACCTTTTACTTATTAACTGTGTGTCACTCTGACATTATTTACTACGTAATGAACGAATTACAGATGATAGTCACTCTTGTTGTGAATTCTTTATGAATTATTTGTGAATATAATACTTGCCAGGAATTTTTGACTAATGCTCATAGATATACATACTATACTACTTTGTAAACAGGAAGTAGGCCATGCTGCTGCTCAGTATGGCCCCAGTGCAAAATGAGTTGAGACACCCTGTCATAAGCCCATGACCTCTGTAACAGCAACTCCATCTCCCAGAATCCCCAAAAGGGGAGGAGATAACCCTTGACCCCTGTGTGATCAGGGCCTGTATCTCCACACAGACAGGGCGCAGCTGAGACAGCATCAGCACAACCCGTCTCGTGGGATCGGTCCGATCGATAAAGCCCATTTAGCGGGCTGCCAGTGCTCCTCAGAGCAGAGACTCACTGGCTCTTTCTGCAGCTGCAGGATGGACAGATTGAGTCTAGCACTGACCGCTTAATCCCTTGTTTTATAGAGTTGAATCCCCTGCTTCTTCACAACACACAGAAACGTAGAGAGAGAGAGAGAAATTATATGACTATAAGCTGCTCCTCAATAAATGAATTGTTTTTTTAGTTAAGTACAATGAAAAGTAATGACTACAAAATGCAAAAAGCTATTTTTAGCAACTTTACAGGCAGTGGGATATTACCCCCAAACCAAAGGGAAAAATGTAAGAGCAAGCTAACCAAATATGCTGCCATCGTACTGCAAATGAACACAATCGGAGAGGGCAGAAGATGTAAGCAGAGAATACAGAAATGGACAGAAACACCGAGAACACACAGAGAGAGACAGAACACTTACATCACACGGCACAGTGTCCTCATCCCCCATGGGCTCATCCATCACCTGCTGAGGGTCCTGCAGACAAACAACACACAAGTCACCACACACACGGATATATCCATGCACACACACACCACACACACAAACTCACACACCCACACTCAGACTCACACACACACTCACTCACTCACTCACAAACTCACACACACAAACTCACTCACACACATACACTCACACACACACACACACACACTTAAACACACACATTCACACACGCACACACAGGCACATATACACCCAATGCATTCATATATACACACAAGATACACAACAGCACAACACATTAACACACCAAACACACACATAAATACATTGGTACACACTGTGAGTGTGTGCCTTATTTCACCATGGCTGAGGTACTGTGTTCCCACAGACCGTCTATGCAGATGCTCTATGCTCACTGCTCCGCCATGGTGCCCTAACCCCATTAACCTCCCCGCTGGGAAGATCGCTTTAAATTCTGCAAGCTTTACAAAATTATGAGCGTGCTACAAGCCCTCCCCCCAAAACACCTTACAGAATACAGAGCAGCGGCCAAATCCAGGCCCCCAGGGAGCTCTGAGAATGGGGCTGAACTAGCCTCTACGAAAGCCTTCCACTGCAGCGGCTGGTGAAAGTTAGCATGTTAGCATGGCTACAAAGCTGTGGATGTCACCCCCGTAGCTGGGACAGCTACCTGCAGGTGTGACTATGGACGCAGGTGAGAGAGTCTGCCTGTCTGCAGTACCTTAATGATCAGGCTGTCACACAGCAGTTTCATAGAGGACATCATCTTCCAGAGGCAAACGAGAAACCAGAGAAAACTCAATTAAACCAGCCAAGTAAATGAGCTCAACTCCTGAAAGATAATGGGATGCAAACATTAGTAGCAGAGGGGTAGTGTATTAATCTGCTGGACACTATGTAGCCTTTAAACTTAAATCAGGATAATATGAGTAACTGTAGTGCAAACAGATAACCTTCATTTGTCTAACTGAAAACTGACAAGGTGATTCAGGCCTGAAAATTGGCCAGCTGAGCATGATTTTGGGATGCTAATGAGGTCTACTGAAACACAGCCTCTGTGTGGGTCCCGTGAGTTTCCTGAGAACATGTGGCTTCTTCAGGCACGGTCCACTTCCCTGCCCGAACACTTCATTTGTATGTTATACATTTTCTGCAATGCTCAAAACCAAAGAATGGGGAGGACAAATATAATGCCCTGCAAGAATTAGCTGTGCTTGCAGATGATGAAAAATAAGGTCTTGCATTCTCAAAACCAATATCATCACAACAGTGAACTGAAATGTTAAAAAGGAAATAGCACACTTCTCCATTTCTTTTTGTGTCTCCTTAACAAGAAAGTCATAGACTTCTTTCCATTGTAGGTCTCCCCTTTATACCAGTCTCCTTTAAATTCACTCCCTTTAAAATACCACTAGGACTCAAACTAAGTGTCTCATCCTGTTATGGCACTGCTCCAGTGTGTGGATGGGCCCCATGGTCTGCATCCTGTTAAGGCACTGCTCCAGTGTGTGGATGGGCCCCATGGTCTGCATCCTGTTAAGGCACTGCTCCAGTGTGTGGATGGGCCCCACAGTCTGCATCCTGTTAAGGCACTGCTCCAGTGTGTGGATGGGCCCCACGGTCTGCATCCTGTGAAGGCACTGCTCCAGTGTGCGGATGGGCCCCATGGTCTGCATCCTGTTAAGGCACTGCTCCAGTGTGTGGATGGGCCCCACAGTCTGCATCCTGTGAAGGCACTGTTCCAGTGTGTGGCTGGGCCCCACAGTCTGCATCCTGTTAAGGCACTGCTCCAGTGTGTGGATGGGCCCCACAGTCTGCATCCTGTTAAGGCACTGCTCCAGTGTGTGGATGGGCCCCATGGTCTGCATCCTGTTAAGGCACTGCTCCAGTGTGTGGCTGGGCCCCACAGTCTGCATCCTGTTAAGGCACTGTTCCAGTGTGTGGATGGGCCCCACGGTCTGCATCCTGTTAAGGCACTGTTCCAGTGTGTGGATGGGCCCCACGGTCTGCATCCTGTTAAGGCACTGTTCCAGTGTGTGGATGGGCCCCACGGTCTGCATCCTGTTAAGGCACTGTTCCAGTGTGTGGATGGGCCCCACTATCTGCATCCTGTTAAGGCACTGTGTATACTTGCTGTGTTTCAGTGGACCCCAACACAAATGCGTTATTGGGGTGGGGGGGGGGTGGGTCATATGATACACCTGTTTTGATTGGCTCTCTTTTCAGCCAATTTGTGCCTTCAAAAGTTCTTTTGTACCCTTGTTAGGGACTCTGAGGTTAATAACACAAAAACACACAGTTCATGGGAAGATTTTCTGAGCATTAAAAGAAAGAAGAAATAATTACAAAAAATTACATGAGTTCTGGGAATAAATTTGTCCCATCCCTTGTGTGGAGGGGAATGTATGCCCCATGTTTCTCCCTGAAGTCCTGTTGTTCACATTGCTTGTGTTTAAGGTTTAAAAACTGGGCAGGAATCAGAGTTTAGAGTGCTGATGTGAGATTTACAGCAATCACTGTCCTCTGCCCACACGCTTCCTAAATGTGCCACACTTAGACACATAGTCTGGCACCCACGGTGAGCAATAACTACACAACACTACAGAGGCAGAAAGCTGCCAGAAAAGCCGTAGTGCTGGGCCACCTGACAGCCACCTGTACAGACACCAGGGTCAGGAGGAAGAGCAGACCAGGATACACAAACAGAACTAAATCAGTCAAGTGTTAAGGAGAAAAAACAGTATACTGGTTCATGTACATATATGTTTTATTTTTTTCCACTTCTTTATGCAAACCCCAGCTTCTGTAGCCAAAACCAAACGAGTCGCTCAGTAATCATTTCTGTGCTGCCCTGTGACTGTTTGGCAGAGAGTGACGAGGTCTCACTGGTACACATTTTAAAATTCATACCATTCGGCATTTCAGAGTTTCATTGCCTCTTATGTTACCCAATGTGTTGCTTTGACTTTCTGTAAGATGCAGGCTGGGTGGCCCTTTGGCGCATGCACACACCAGTGTATCTATACTGATCTATAGAAAGGCCTACAATTCAACACTCTTCATCCAAAATGGCTATAATCACCCTAAAATTAAAGCTGAAAGCCGCCATATGACCTCATAGGCATTCTTTCATTTCAAATCCAATGTTCAGGAGTGAAGAGACAAAACAACAAAATTGTGTCTCTGTCCAAATACTTATGGCCTGCACTATATTTGTTATATCCATCTGTCTGGGATAAGCTGTGTTGGGAAGCAGTGATGTAACACTCTTTATTTGTCTTTTGTAATCTGAAAAATAAGCAATACCAGACCAGTTATGAGACAGACTTTTTGAATTTTGAACTAGACATGAAATTAGGTTTTTCCTGATGTACCACCTTATTGATGAGATTCATAATTATTTTTTCACAAAGTATCAACTGTTTTGATGCATGTCATCACATTTTTATCCTTCTCTTTCCTCAATGTGAATCATCTTA
Organism: Albula glossodonta; assembly: GCA_019788955.1. Classification (NCBI taxonomy): domain Eukaryota; kingdom Metazoa; phylum Chordata; class Actinopteri; order Albuliformes; family Albulidae; genus Albula; species Albula glossodonta. Next base: position 121,868 of record JAFBMS010000275.1, on the reverse strand, counting down.
GAAAACAGAATTTAATGAAAATGTCATTTGTTATTAATAGGATTTATCATGACCAGCTGTCTCCATAGAGAGCACCTTTCTACCGGATGCCACGCTAATAATTTGAATGTGCTCTGCATTTGGGGGATTTGTTTACTGTTGGCGGGGGGGGGGGGGTTCAGGGGGACAGGACCCGCGCTTTTGGGGCAGCAGAGAGGGAGGTCACACAGGGGTGTGCCGGGCTGCGGGGCATGTCTCGCCTCTCTGCAGCACAAGACGGAAGCCCTCGCTAACCAGGAATGCCGCCTTTCGATTCCATCCCGACAAACTAAACGCCTTCGCTTCCTTAACCGCAACGTGAATAAATACACAGCAAACCAGCGCTCCTCGGGTATTGTTTAGCATTACTGCAGAATGAAATTCTAAAAAAGCGGAGCTAAGAGATAGCGAATATAATATATTTTTATGAATAGTTACACATCATTCGAAAACATGTTTCCAGTAATGCATAAAATCCGAAAAATAACAGAAAATGGGAATTTTCAAACGCTAAGCTTGTCTTCCCATCCACTGCTCACAGCATGACAACAGAAGAAGATTGCGCAAGGCAGGGATCAACCATAGCCAGGCCCCCCACCCCCCTCCAACCCAACTCAATCAGAGTTCTTCCGTTTCTCCTAGCGTGGTCACTCGGGTGCTTTGGTGCCGCAATCAGTGTGCAGCTTTAAATACACAGCGCGGGTATTATCGTTTTACAGCGTCCTGGAATTCCTGTTCTCTTGTCTTCAATCGTGGCCTACAAAGAGTCTGACAGCTTCTCTCGCCCCCTCCTCCGAACTTTCTCCTCCCCTTTTTGCAACTTCAAGAGCCTCTAATGACAGCCCACGCTACAATACACCACCCTACAGTTCACCGTAGCCGAGCAAACCAGACCCACCCAAATCCCGGGCAACACAAACAAAGCCCAGCCGTGTCTTATCCTCTAGTGAAACCGAGAAATCTTTAATTAGTCACCGGATACCAGAAAGGAAAGAGCTTAAGCTGTAGTTAGCCCGAGTTCGGGGTCAGGCTGACACGGTGCCTCAGTTCTGACTCACGCGGGATCTGTCGTGAATTTCAAAATCTACAATCAGGCTCGTTTTTATCAAAATCATAGAGGAACAGAATGTAATTCGCTTCATTTGTGTTCAATTGTAATATGAGCACCTAAGGCTGTTTTTTTTTTACTGTCCTGCGTATGCAACCAGCTTCAGCATTGTCATGCACATCTACCTCTATGGTTTCCCCAACAACAACCAGAATCACCATACATTAAAATACTCCTGTCATTCTTAATAGTCCGTTCATTGAAGGGCAACAGCTTAACTTATATTACTGAGAAAATTCAGAAACTATTGTTTCAAACTATCTATGGACTTGGCGATCACATTTGACTTCCCACCCAAAATTTACGTCATCTTCAAAAGACATGTTATCTAGTGAGATTCATCAAAAGCTCAGTGACCAACAAACTGGCGATTTCCTATTAACGTTAAAAGATAGTGTGCGAGTACTGTAGCCTACAACATGATGGAGAACGCTTTTATTTTATCTTGTAATTATTCAAGCTTGAAATCAATAGCTAGAAACAAATAACTTATTGAGGTCGTTCTTGCTCCGCCGTTGTCGCGGTCAAAGGTAGCTGAACTTAACTTTGGTTTGTTCTTCGGTTTCTGTACAAAATAATTTCCGTAAAACAGCAAAATGATGTGCGGCACCGACAACTTGCGCTTGTCCGGACTCACCTCGGTCACCGCATTACCCAATGTCATCTTCTGCCAAGGGTCCGCCAACTGTGCCAGCGGCATCTTCGGGAGCTCAAGTTGCTCTTTACAATAGGGATAGTTGCGGTCTGAGCCTACTTGTCCCAGGGAAAGAAAAACGAAAAATGGGTGAAATGTAATACAAAAATGATAATTTTGTGATCAGCGCAGGAAAAGTAAAGGTATATTCCAATGTGATATTCTGAATCAATCTTTGAAACTTTCACCCTCCCCTCCCCCCTCCGCTTTGCTATTTCTGATTTCTGTTCCTTTGCTCGCGAATAGGCTGCACGAACTCACTTCCGTTTCTCTCAATATGGCGCCTTGTCTCGGCTTACCTGTGTGTAAGATCGAGGCTGGGAGCCGAGTCAGCCCTGCGTCACGGGCGAGGGGAGGCGCTTCGGACCGGAACGGCGGGGGTGGGGGGCGGGTCGGAGACAGGTGAGAGGGACAGACCGGAGCGGCACAGCTGAGTCACAGAGAGCCGCCTGTGCCAGCCACAGGCAGACATCTGCGGGGCGCAGGCAGCAGAAGCTCGCTCCAGGCGGCGGTTAGTATAGACCTCATACACTGTGACAGATTGTGACAACAGATCAACGCAAGTTTCTCGTCATACTTCCTAATATTAGTAGACAGTATCACCCTACATCTCTGTATGAGATTAAGTAGCACAGTACAAAACATGTATCCAGTACGTGTGGCAGAAATTTAGGGCGAAGTCATGTTATGTACTTTGTTGTGTACGTTTTCCCATTGTCAAAGTACGTCCACTAAAAACTAAATGAATGTTTACTACAATTTATGCAGTTCATACGTTTCTACAACTGAATAGAGATTAAGTTTAGTTTGAGATTAAATTTGTTAAATTGGCTAATTATTAATTTAGCAAGAAATTAAAAACAAAATAAATTGTAATGTGCATACATTTCTGTCAACATTTTATTAACAAATATATCACTCATTTGACTTTAGAATAGTTCAAATTTAGTGGATCAACACCGCCTTAAATTCCAGGCCAGCGTGAAGGTTTACGGTACACTGATCCACTAGCGACATCTATTGGTAAAAATGGGGAAATGCATCTTGATTCAGGACAAGGCATCGCAGTTTTGTGCTTGTCGTCTCTTCGTCTCGTCCGTGTGCCAGTGATGCAGCTCAGTCTCGGATATTGGTTGTTCCTCTTGCCAAAGCACACAGTGAATTACAGAATTTCAGACGTTAACCAGCAATTTATCAGCAACCGCCCAACTGTTTGAGTAAGCTGGCGGAGCGCATGTGTGTAAATTGAGATGAAGGCTTCTGTATGTGCAAATGTGTTCCAAAAAAAGATTAACTTGTTTTGGCCTCATTGCATGATGTTGATCTGGTCTTAACACAGAGTTGCCATTTATCCCAAAAGCTGTTTGTGCAGGAGGCTCAGGGCACCAGGTGCTGGAGCTCAGATCACCTGTGCAGGTGCCAAAGACACACCCACACAGCCTCCACCCTCACCCCAAACTCAGACTCCACCTGAAAGTGTCCCCACCCGCCATAACATCAGCCCATAGCGTTAGCCTCATCCCCTCCCACACGCCACCGCAAGCCCCACCCAAACTCCACCAACAGCAATGGTTGTCAAGACTTTTTTTCGGCTCACCACCTTACTTTTACATCAGAAAATGATCAACAACCCCACCAGGCTATCATACAGCGTCATACATACTGCATGCTGCTCTACCCTGACACTCACATTATAGTCATCTAGCAGATGCTTTTGATTCAGCAACTTCTAGTGCCTAATAACTAAAACATGTGGATCATTTCCTTACGCTGTAATAAGCAAACATTAGTGGCGCACAGTAAGTTGCGCGTAGTAAGTTGCGCGCGGTAAGTGGCACGCAGTAAGTTGCACGCAGTAAGTGGCATGCAGTAAGTTGCGTAGATGAGCCCGTCTCTCCCGAATGATCTTCCCGTTTGAGCCGGCTGTCGTCCCTCGGCTGTTCCAGTAGGTGACCTTTGCATTCCCGTACCAGCGCTTTTCCTACATCTGAGGTTAGCTTCAATCTCCCTCCAGGAGATGCTGAGGTGCTGCAGCTAGCAGGTGAACAATGCAGTGTCCTAATGATTATAACCCATCTACCACAGCAGGAGATGCTGAGGTGCTGCAGCTAGCAGGTGAACAATGCAGTGTCCTAATGATTATAACCCATCTACCACAGCAGGAGATGCTGAGGTGCTGCAGCTAGCAGGTGAACAATGCAGTGTCCTAATGATTATAACCCATCTACCACAGCTATCCCCAGAGGACTGAATCTGACTGATGAAATATATCTCCACCATAGAAGCACACAGACTGCAGGCAGAGGTATGGAGCAGGGCCTTTATTGAGTTTGAGTCGCGTAGTTTCAGGACACTGCCATGTTGAACATGTCCCTATGAGGAAACTACACTGGCTGCAAAGAAACACCACAGAAACAAAACAAACTGTGCAGGGGAACAATATCCATAAAACTATACCAAAAAAAGTTCTGTGGAGATAATACATTCTGGTGTGTTTTGACCTTTGGGCATCTGTCTTTCCTTCTTGTCCTTCCTTCTACCAGCTGGAACCTGGAAGAAAAGTGAAATGAGAGGTTGTGATTGGGTGATTGTGAAGAGTCAAGGTGCATCACTGCCAGAAAGCTTTGCATCTTTGTGAGAACACGGCTAAACTGTACTGAAGCCTCTCACTGTCTGTGTTACTTCAGCTTCTGCTGTAGGTCACACACTCCATTACAACCAGTTACTGCATGCATTTCACTGCAGGTCCCTGCATTTAATCAGCATTATAATGATGAGATTTGGGGCTCAGAGTTAGAGCACAAAGCCTGTTTACCTAAGAAAATAAACATCCAAATTAACACAAATGATATCTGACGATATCTGTAGACAGTATTTTAACTGAGCTTTCTATTGTTTACATTTTAATGCACTCGTCACATCTGTAAATATGTAAGAAAATATTTTTGTCGATACAAAATTGTACTTGCTTACTCTTTGCTTTGGTAAAATTTTTGCCAGCAAACCAAAAATGTGTTTGATTTATACAGCAGTATGTCTGGTTTGCAAGTTTGAGCAATGCCCACAGTTCCCTGAAAGATATCTGTGATGTTCTTATAAAACGCATTACGAGCAATATTTATTTCAGTATAGCACAATTACTGTAGTTAAAATGAATGGCAGTTTGATAAAAGCAGCATGTCATAACTAAAGTAACTGCACTGACAGCTGCGACATAATTGCTGTGATTAAGCACTGCAGTCGTGCCGAGAGTGCGGTCAAGGCTGGGTGAGAAGCCCATTTCAGAGACGGGTTCCTCTTCAGAACTCGGTTTCTACTCATGCAGCTCCTCACTGCTGTTCTGAGGTTAGCAGCTCCTCACTGCTGTTCTGAGATTACCAGCTCCTCACTGCTGTTCTGAGATTACCAGCTCCTCACTGCTGTTCTGAGGTTAGCAGCTCCTCACTGCTGTTCTAAGATTACCAGCTCCTCACTGCTGTTCTCACCCTCACTCCAGTGAGAGAAACACCTGATCCCTCACGCTGAGTCTGTAAAATTCTTACAGCTTCTGAATATCCTGTATGTGTGTGTGAGTGGCGGGTGGGATGATGCTGAAGGTGTGTGTGAGTACTCTTTAGCCGCGCTGCATGGTGAGTATCAGCACTGTGTTTTTACCCAGCAGCCTCCAGCACAGAAACGCTTCCGCTGCTCAGATCTGAGCTCTGTGCTGAGACAGCAGAACAGCTGCTGTTCCACTTTTCCGTTACAAATGCAAAGTATCACCCCCTCTTCCGGATCTTCACCGCTCACACAACCCATACATGCAAATAATCTGACGCTTCGCTGCACTGAGAACAGCCTATCTAAAAATAACAGCCTGTGCACGACAGCATAAGAAATGATTGTTTTGGTCTTGAAAAGCAAGTTGAGGATTTGAATACATATAGAGTGAGATTCTGTGGCTCTGAACAGCACCCCACAGGCGAGTTACAGTTTCGAACCCAACCCAAATAACTGCCGGTCACAGACTGCAGACTGACCCAAACTCACCCTGTCTGCTGTTGCTATGGCGGGCCTGCTGCCTGTGGCGGTTCTGGGGGCGGATGGGTTTTCCCAGACCACCAGAACCTTGTCGGATGAAACCGGTCCTCTTCTGCCCCATGCTCCCCTGTGTGGACCAATCACAGTACATCACAGCAGGTCAGAACATACAAGAGACCAATCACAGTACATTACAGCGGGTCAGAACATACGAGAGACTAATCACAGCACATTACAGCGGGTCAGAACATACGAGAGACCAATCACAGCACATTACAGCAGGTCAGAACATACAAGAGACCAATCACAGTACATTACAGCGGGTCAGAACATACGAGAGACCAATCACAGCACATTACAGCGGGTCAGAACATACGAGAGACCAATCACAGCACATTACAGCGGGTCAGAACATACGAGAGATCACAGCACATGACAATGGGCCAAAAAAGAGGATGCTCCAGTCATCTCTCTATCCAGTTACAATGCCAGTCCTGATAAACACAAACTTCATCATATGAAAATTCAGAGGAAATGCTAACCTGAAGACTAGTGGGGGTATGGTCTTACCGTCTCTCTGTTCCAGTGCCCTGCTGGCCTCTCCTCCTCCTCCTCAGGCCAGTTGTGTCCACCTTCATCATCATCATCCTCCTCTTCCTCAGTCACAACACTGAAAAGGGAGAAGAGGGAGGGAGAGAGTGAAGTAGCAAAGAAAGAGAAAATATGGCTGCAAGTAGCTTGTTCAACACCTCCTTTGATTACAAACCAAACTGCCACCTTATCGGCAGTTACCATTATTCAAAATGGTAATTTGGCTGTCAAAGGTTAACCTGCTAATTTCATTTTTATGACAATCCTGAATTAGTGGGTCATGAGGTATGTGTGATCGTTTAAAAAAAAAAAAAATCAGATTGTAGATCAATTCCCTGGAGCAATAACTATCATGGGAAGTAGTTCGAGCACCTGACCTCCCAGGCAGTAGGGGGCGCTGTGAATAAATTCCTCCAGGAATTGTGATTTTCACGCCTTCTAGGCGTTCCTGTCTCCGGCGTTCCAGATCATGCCGCAGGTCACCCGGGTCATCAGCGACCTGCCGCCTCCACTGCTGTGGCGAAAAAGAAGCCCATTACACCTGCTATACCCCAATCAACTGAACCTTTTACCAATTAACAGATCAACGCTCAGCCTGCCACAGAACCAATGTGAATGTGTGATTAAAAACCCATCCATCTACATACCTTCATCCTCCCAACCTTCTGCATCGGCTGCGTTTTAAATTCTGACTGGGACAGATCAATCCGCCTGCAACACAAACAAGTGGGGAAAAAAAAAATTAATCAGGTACTCAATCCATCTGCTGTCAGTACCATCATTACCCTCTAGAGGGCAGTGAGCCAGACCTTGTGTTGATGAGTATACAGAGAACATTAAGAAGGGTTCTCAACCTCCAGTCCACAGGGCTGCAGTTTTGGTAGCTGGTCAGTTTGTCAGAAATGCTTACAAATACCTCAGTCTGTACTGACCATCTTCTGAAACTCTCAAATGCTTTACTTCTTAGTTTCTGGCACAGGATAGAGGATAACTCTGTCAGCTTGCCTCCTGCAGTGTGACTCTCGGCCCAGACTTCCTACAGTGTAACTGTAGCTGCTGTGACGTTTTGGAGGTTTTCCTTTGACATTTTGAAGGTTTTGCTGTGATTTTTTGGAGGTTTTGCTGTACCTGTGGATGCGGGGGCTGTTGGGGGCATCACTGTCCCCCTCAGACTGGCCGCTTTGGGGAGTGGAGAAGCGCTCATTCAGTGTGAGGCCTTCTCCCTTAAAGTAGTCTTCTGTGGGGAGGACAGAGTGACGAAGAGAGACAGACAGGCAGGAAAACAAGGACAGGAGAAGAGGGAGGAGAGAATTAATTACAGCTCATCATGATGTAACAGGTTATGGTTCTACTTCTGGGAGTCCCCTCTGCCCCACAGAGCACACTACTGTCTGAATCCCCTCTGCCCCACAGAGAACACTACTGTCTGAATCCCCTCTGCCCCACAGAGCACACTACTGTCTGAATCCCCTCTGCCCCACAGAGAACACTACTGTCTGAATCCCCTCTGCCCCACAGAGCACACTACTGTCTGAGGCCCCTCTGCCCCACAGAGCACACTACTGTCTGAATCCCCTCTGCCCCACAGAGAACACTACTGTCTGAATCCCCTCTGCCCCACAGAGCACACTACTGTCTGAGGCCCCTCTGCCCCACAGAGCACACTACTGTCTGAATCCCCTCTGCCCCACAGAGCTAACTACTGTCTGAATCCCCTCTGCCCCACAGAGCACACTACTGTCTGAATCCCCTCTGCCCCACAGAGAACACTACTGTCTGAATCCCCTCTGCCCCACAGAGCACACTACTGTCTGAATCCCCTCTGCCCCACAGAGCACACTACTGTCTGAATCCCCTCTGCCCCACAGAGCACACTACTGTCTGAATCCCCTCTGCCCCACAGAGCACACTACTGTCTGAATCCCCTCTGCCCCACAGAGCACACTACTGTCTGAATCCCCTCTGCCCCACAGAGCACACTACTGTCTGAATCCCCTCTGCCCCACAGAGCACACTACTGTCTGAATCCCCTCTGCCCCACAGAGCACACTACTGTCTGAATCCCCTCTGCCCCACAGAGAACACTACTGTCTGAATCCCCTCTGCCCCACAGAGCACACTACTGTCTGAGGCCCCTCTGCCCCACAGAGCACACTACTGTCTGAATCCCCTCTGCCCCACAGAGCACACTACTGTCTGAATCCCCTCTGCCCCACAGAGCACACTACTGTCTGAGGCCCCTCTGCCCCACAGAGCACACTACTGTCTGAGGCCCCTCTGCCCCACAGAGCACACTACTGTCTGAGGCCCCTCTGCCCCACAGAGCACACTACTGTCTGAGGCCCCTCTGCCCCACAGAGCACACTACTGTCTGAATCCCCTCTGCCCCACAGAGCACACTACTGTCTGAATCCCCTCTGCTCCACAGAGCACACTACTGTCTGAATCCCCTCTGCCCCACAGAGCACACTACTGTCTGAATCCCCTCTGTCCCACAGAGCACACTACTGTCTGAATCCCCTCTGCCCCACAGAGCACACTACTGTCTGAATCCCCTCTGCCCCACAGAGCACACTACTGTCTGAATCCCCTCTGCCCCACAGAGCACACTACTGTCTGAATCCCCTCTGCCCCACAGAGCACACTACTGTCTGAATCCCCTCTGCCCCACAGAGCACACTACTGTCTGAATCCCCTCTGCCCCACAGAGCACACTACTGTCTGAATCCCCTCTGCCCCACAGAGCACACTACTGTCTGAATCCCCTCTGCCCCACAGAGCACACTACTGTCATAGTAACATTTACAGGTTATCAGTGGGAAGCAAACCTCTGACTTGGTGCACCAAAGTAATAATTTCCTGGGCAAAGGTCCCAGAGTGCAGTGTGGTCTCCCGGCTGCTCCCAGAAACCTCTAACTTTGGCAGGAAGTCAAGGCGCTGCCGTCCGACATTAACGAGGTCCAGGGACAGCTGCCTGTCAGAGGAGAAGCAGGAGGGGCTGCGGGGTATGGGGTGGGGGGGGGGGGGGGTGTAGGAGGGGGCGGGGGGTGTCGGTTAATCCTTTGTGTTCAGATCAAGGCTGGAACCTGAACAAATCCATCTAAAAAAATATGCATTAAAAAACCATCAGTCAGAAAACCTCACCTTACCCCACTTACCTGGAGGGACTGCTGTGGTTCTCTCAGACAAACACAACAGCTTACATTACAACTGGGCATGAGAAGCAAGGCTCGCACCCACAAGATCGGCGTCACGGGTGAAAACTCAGTTGCACTGTATTTCATTTACATTGGTTTAATTACATTTTGGGCTACTTAGTAAGCGGCTGCACCAAAAATGCACTTAACGAAAACCTGAGAGCTTTAATACAGCCCAAATAAAACTGTGCCCAGCGGCTCGTTTCACAAAAACCATCTTTCATAAGATCCTTACTGTCGAAACTTGTCATTAAAGAATACATCCAAACAGCATGGAGGTGGAGAAGTTGTGATGAATCTTGGATAAATACACCAAAAAGGAAGGCAGACAACGAACACATTTTGGACAGTAACTCACATACAGTGACTTTTGTGAAACGTAACCAGGGATGTGAGGCTCACTATACTGTTTCTATACCCATCCCACATCCCAGACACAGAGAACCTTTCAATACTCTAACAGAGCAGAAAACAGGGGGAAAATTCATGCTTCCTTTCTACAGTTGCTTTTCTCTCTTCCAATGAGTACGGCAACTTTCCATTCTCTTCCAAGGGTCTTTGGGCTTTTCAGTCTTCTGGAGTGAGCACGGATATGAGAGTGGAGTGTTCTGAGCCACTGACAGAAGTGGAGATCATGGTCCCTCTCTTCCCTGGCATGCTGGGAAATGTAGTTCAAACAACTGCAACAACAAGGGGGCCAGAAGCCTGAGGGCTTTGTGTTTTTTCTTTTTGATTGGGGTGATTTCTACAGTGCCGTCTTCATTTAGGAGTTCATTTTCGCATCTTCAACATCCTGACGTGAAGCTGTCCTGTTCAGTCCACTATTGCACAGGAATTAGACTTGACCTACTCTTAGGGTGTGTGCGGGTCCTGGGGTTGCACCAAAAGTTGAAGCTGAGCCTGTACCCCACAGAGGTGGAGTCAAGCCATTGGTCTACAATCCGGGATGCAGCAGTGACACACAGTTAGCTTTGTCAAGCTGGAAGTTGAGTGGGTTGAGGTTGGCTAGGGTCCCTTAGGTAACCACTGTGCCATGGTGCTTCCAGCACCCAACAGGCTGATAGGGGTACTCCCAGAATCCAGCTGGATCTCTTCTGTAGGACCATGGGGACTGAATTACTTACTGACTCACAAGGCTTGTGCATCAGAGTTGACACAGAGTATGTTTCAGCTGAGGGCGTGCTGCAGTTTGGATTCCCTCTCTAAATTATTTTGTCAAGTTGAAGTCCTGCTGTATTTCTGAAACGGTCATTTTTGAGCAGTCCCTCTTCTCTGCGGTTACTCCTGTGTCCAATCCCATCAGAAACGATGTCTGAGACGTTAGTTGTAGAACTCTATTCATGTGTGCCCATTCTCCTCCTTCCTGCTTTTTGTGCATGGCTCTTCTGCGTATGTGGCTCCTCTGTTTAGGCATTTCTGCTCTTTGTGTGGCTATTCGTCATGTGCAGCTGCTCTTCATGAGTCCTGGCTCTGCTTGCATTCCTGCTCCTCATCTCTGCCTGTCCTCCATGTCGTCCTGCTCTCAATGCAGTATGCCATTAAATCCCAGACGTTGCACCTGATATCATGAGTGCTATCAGAGAACAGCATGTTCTAAGGGTAGTGGCCACTTTGTTCCATGGCATGCTGGTAAATGTAGTTCCAACAACACTGACTCGCCCTGTAGTTTTCCAGCTACAGATCACACCCGCGTTTTTAAATGACATTGCACGATCACTGACATCAGTCCAATTATGACAATTTCAGCCCATACGTCTATTTCTTCCTCCCAGTTTCCAAGGACACCGGAACATAGGCCCTGCATACATATGCGACACAGATATACTGTCTGTAAAGTTACTGGGAAGAATTTGGGGACTTGGTTTTCGCAATAGTTCCATAAACTCGTAAGTCACCACTCTTTGCTTCCATCTTATGAATTTTTCTTCGTTTAAAACCAGGAAGTAAGTTTGAGTTTGAGTGAAGTGAGCTTCACGGCCTCAGTACACTCCTAGCTAGGACTGGTTTGACTTGTTAGAGGAGAAGCAGGAGGGGCTCCTGGACTTGTCTCAGAGATGGTTACAAATATCAATGCAATCCTCTAGGTAGCTACAACCTCTGAATGGCTTCAGGTGATTTTTCATCAAAAATATTAATTATCCAGATTGAAATGGAAAGCTGTAAATGAAAGCGACTGTGTAGCTCCACACACATTGGCAGCTGAGTAGTTGTTTTGGATCAGCAAGCTGGAAACAGCAAACAATCGAAACTCCTCCCACTATCACACCAGCCAATTAATGAAGACAGTGATCTGTCTAACAGATGAATCTGGTTCTCCTGTTCTATTCAAAGTCAGAAAAAAACACAAAACAACCACAAAAATGCCACAGGGAACGTGCCAGAGCATGTGAGCACTTTACTTATCTTCCTTTCCTCTAGTGCACTTTGAGATATGGATTCCATCTTTCATGATCTTTGGCTATGACCTACTGGCATGACCATGCTCAAATGGCAGGCATTCAGTTTGTGAAGGAGGTGCTTGCTGCCTTCTTTCATTGCTAGATGTTCCTCTCACAGTCTACAAAAAATGGTAGACTTGGCTGTTGCATGGATTCAGAGTGAGGGAAGAGGTTTAGGCTGTCGCTCTGAAGTTTTTGGTTCTGATTTGAAGAGTGGAAATATGAGATGTGGTTCTGATTCAAATGGTATTCACTCATTCAGGGGTTCCTACTGGAACATCTGGATTTTGCTTCTTCTACCAGTTTCAGCCGGTCAATTCACTCATCAACTCTCTCCTTTCTTTAAAGCTTACACAGTGGTTTCCTCCAACACTGTCATCTGAACATCGAGGCATTTCAGATCAGTGTCTGCAGTTCTCCAGGCTGTACTGCTAATTTACACAAATAGAGGAACGTATGATTCACAGTGAGGGAGTAACTTTGGGGAAAACCCTTAGAGACTGATTTCCAGTTGTCTGGTACAAGGCATTCTCACAGTCTATTGTCTGCGACAGAACAGCTGTTCCCAAACTAACAGACATTCGATCTGGACCAGAACTGTGTGACTGGGTGGGTACCCATCAATGACCTGATGAAAGATCATGATTTTCTCCATCAGAGTCTCTGCCTTCAGTTTCTCTGTTAACAAACTCATTCAGTCAGTAGTAAAGACTCAACACTTTTTCTCAAAGCAGGATATTACAGCAGTTTCACTTTCCCACGGCTCACAGAGTAAGAGTTCTGCTTTTGGTTCAGATGTGGATCCCAGCATTGGGTGTTCCAGTCCAAGCCACGCAATTTCCAGCTATGCCTAAATACTCACAATGATGAGGCAGCCACTGGCTCACCCTTGCCTGGGTTCAGCTTGGCTATGCCTAAATACTCACAACGATGAGGCAGCCACTGGCTCACCCTCGCCTGGGTTCAGCTTGGCTATGCCTAAATACTCACAACGATGAGGCAACCACTGGTTCACCCTCGCCTGGGTTCAGCTTGTTAAACCCTGTCTGACTGTTCTTTTCTCTGCCTTGTGCCTTCAAAAATTGGGAAATGATCATTTGTTGACTTCATGTTCATCTGACAGCATTGGCAATTAGTGAGTGAGGTTACATCAGCAGTGTGGAAAGAAAAGTGAATTTTCAAGGAGCCAGTTGGGTACAGCTTCCTCCTCCAAAGTCTGTGAATGGCACTGTTTGGTAGGGCTGATGGAAGTTCAGTTTGAGCAGGAAAACGAATGGATAATGGTAAAGGCATGAGCTTAAAAACTTACCTTTAAATGGGTTTAATAAAACAAATGAAATTAAGCATAGATGCTTTAACATTTCTCAGACAGACTGGTGTTTTGGAAGACGCATCCCCATGTCCATCTTTGGGATAGTCGGGCAGAGAAGAGGTGGGGATGTAGTCATTGTCACTGGCTGAATATTCCATGGGGATATTTTCAGTAGATATATGCCACCATTGATTATTCATGCGTGGGGTTTTTGGGGCTGCTGGTTTAAATCGATTTTGCAAAGTGCTCTGGGAGATCTTGAGATTTCACCAGTATGTAGCTCCAGTCAGAAAACTGGCATTGTCCCTGTCAGGCCAGAATGGGGTCCAATCAGTCACATGCCTAGCTGAAGATCACACATTCACATTCATGAGCCTCCCCTCTTCTGTGATGGAAAAGGGAGGTTTTCTGCAAATACAAACGATACAGGACCTGAATTCCATGCCACTGACACCTGGCAATGTTAACTGCAGTGAATAGGGAGCTTGGGTAGAAGGTTTAGGTGTCCATCTTTACAAACCTCCCCAGAGCCAACACCCCTCACTCTCCTCATGCATGTGTGGTGCACAACACCGCCTTTCACATACTGCCTCTCTGTGGTCAGTGCAGGCTCTCCCCATGGGCCCCAGAGCCAGACAGCAGGCCACACAATGGATCCAAGACCAAAACCTGGAGGACTCTCAAAGCAGATCTATAAGTGGAGCAGGTCAAAATATCAGGATGCCAATGCAGAGGATCCATCTCAGGTTTGACTCACAATGCTCCATGCGTGTTTAGAGAAGAATCTGTGAGAATCTGTCAGGGGTATGGCTCTCAATACTTTGTGTCGTTACCAGGGAGAGTCCATTTCAGGTGAATTACATTGTGTGCTTATTGCAGAGAATTCATCACAGGTGGAGCTTCTAGAATCAACTTCCCGTGATGCAGGAGTTTGGTTGGCTGTGAAAACTACAGAGAAGCATGAACTTTCCACCCGTCCCCTGCACAGAGCTGCCGGAAATACCATACCTGTTCTGGGCCACTGGCCGCTGCATGTCCACCTTGATTGTGAGAGTCTCCTGAGGGGTGGCCCTTACAGCCGCAGGGAACCGAAATCCACCCTTCTGAAACACCTTCTTCTGCTTCACCTTCCCACCTTGCTCACCTCCAATGGGGGGTCTGTGGGGAACCCCCATTTCTCTGGGCTCAACAGGCTCCATTCGTCGAAGGTCAACATCTCCATTTGAATCCTGCCCCAGCTGCTCCTGAAATTGCTGAGAGCGGGGAGGTCGGGGAAACATTTTTGGGGCTGTCCCACATCGGTCTCCACTCAGGGCTGGGCTCCTCTTGTGTAATGGTTGCCCTTGGCTGCCCACATCCCGGTCAAAGCTGGTCTTGTCTCGGTAAGGCTGACTGCCCACCCTATGATACCTGTCAGATGGACCTTCCCGAGTGTGCATGCGGTCGCAGGTGGAAGCCCGTCGCTCACCATTTGCCTCCCTGCTTGTTCCACAATTTACGTGTCCATGATCGTGCTCGACAATGAGAGGGGCTCGCTCAGTGCTCCTGCGCCGCCCCGAGGGCACATCCCGCACATCCAGCCTCCTCTCTGAAGAGTGCCTAACCCGGGGCTCCTCCGCACACCTGTACGTAAAGCAGGTAAGAACATTCAGAACATCAGCGGTCAGTTTTACGCATGCTGTCTGCTGAGCATAGAGCCACAGCATAGTCACAATCACTATAGCACAGTCAGCCAATCCCTTCAGCACACTGCAGCGACAACCTACTCTAATCATCTGCATAGTCTAAATAGGGAAACGACACGATCAGGCCTACTTATACAGCCTGCACAGTATGAGCTACTGACTTTGTGACTGGGATATGAAAAGCTTATTATTAAAGACATAAGGAGCATATTTAATAAACTTCACACAGAACTTCACACATCCACTCATACAGTACAAAGTAGCTTAGAAGCACTTTGAGGTAGTATGTGATGATAACAACAGAATTCTTCTCTTCTCTGCTTGGCTGTCGATATATCCACAAAGGATCACTTCACCCCTGTACCTCTCTGAATAGGGGCTCCTTCCATGATACTGAACTGAACAGTGAGAGGCTTCTGTGTTAGAGACACTCCCAGGCACTTCATATTCCTCCCCCCAGGCAGAGCGCCCTCGCTTGGGCCTGGGGCTGTCACGTGAGCTGCTCCAGCTGGCCCGGTCAGGGACAGGCTCTGAACCACCGCTGTGCTGGGCTCTGTGCCACTCATGGGTGGGTGCCCTCTGGCTGAGGGAGGACTCATGGCGGGACGGATGGGTATCTCTGTGGGAAAACCTCAGTGGTGATGGGGGCGCCCTGTCCTCCTGGAATCTCTGAAAATCTTCACGAGATCTTGATCTGAAGCTGTCACCTCCGCTGGGGGTATGGAAGCGCTTTTTGGGAGACAGCCTCCGCCGCTCTGCGTAGCCCAGCTGGGGCTCAGGCTGGAGACCCCCCCGGTGGTCCCTGAATTCTGAAGGGGTGGGAACTCCTGGGGAGAATGAAGAAACGTCACACCACTGACTGGGGGACTGAGTCCGCTTCCAGGAGCCATGCACATGCTTTTCGCTGAACTCCGGCCTGTGGGTGGCCCTGCCCCACTCGTCCCATCGACCTGGATCTGCTGGGCCTCTCGGGTTGAAACCCACAGCATCCTGAGGGAGGCCACTGCTGTCGCGCCTGTCCCCAACACGCCCTGGGCTCCTTCTGTACAGAGACGAGGACCTGTTTCAGGGAACACAATGCATTCTGCCATGAATATTTACATACACTGGAAGTTTAGCAATGAATATTCAGACACAGACAAAACAGGCATAACCTTTAAACTCATATATAAAAAAGAAAAACTCAAATGTACCTGAAGGGACGCATTGGAGATCTTGAACGTGGCCTTGACATTATTCCCACCTTGGAGAGAGCACAGAGCAAAGCGATGTATAAGACGGCATCTGATGCCCAAACAGATTGATTCTGAACAGAATCACTTGGTGCCAGTCTATGTTGTAAAGACGCATTAATGTCAAGTTCAGCTTTATATGGACGATGTGTTCCATCATCTTTACTGATACTTCCAGGAAAGGCATTTTATTTGGTCACATTTTTAATATACGTTACCAATCCAATTAATATATTTAATGTTAAGAATGAGAATTGTCCTTATTTTGCTGAACTACTTAAATTAGGTTTTTGGTTGCTGTTGCCAGTTCAGTTCATAATTTTATGAATTTGTTAATTTTCGATTTTTGTAATCCAGCAATATCAATTTTATTTATCACTCTTCTCAAAACAGCAGCAAATACACTAGACCTCTCTACTTTCAACAGCAAGATGACTGTAGACTAAGCTTTAAAATTGCTGGAACCAGGTTGGATATCTGAGTCCACTCTGATCCTGGGCAAAGCAACATTATTTCACTGTATCAAATTTATACATATTTATTCAGTAACAATTTTTGCAACAATCGAGAAAATCACAACAGAAAATTCATGCTTGTGAAGATGCCTGACAGGACGTTCCTACACAACGCTAGCCACATCTGCCAGCTTCACAAATCTCATATCACCCCTGTCTTACTGAAGGAGTCAGACTGCAACGAGAGGATACCATTAACCACACAGGAAAGTGCCATGCACGGAACCACAGTACCATTAATGCATAAGAACTAAAGTTAAGTTCCAGAGATAAGTACCGAGCCTCCTCCACGTCATTTGATCTCTTAAGGGTAAGGATTGTAGGTTAGTTTAGTGTTGGGATATGACCTCGTTTGACAGAAACTAGCTGTCTGAAACTTCAAATGAATCAAATTGCTCATTTAAAAATCCACAGATTAACAGGACAGCCAGTAACCTTAGCTGTTTGGCTTGCTGACAAAATGAGTGCGCTGATGAATAATGTTGTGTATTTGGTGGCAAAGGTACCCAGCTCGGTAGCAACTCAGAGAACTAGTGTTTGAGGTAACCAGTAAGTTACCGAATGGCCGTAAGAAAATGAGCTTTCACTGTCGTGGAATATACTAGAGATATAACAATCTATGAGGTAGAACTTATTGTAAAGGTTGTGGAGAGAATATCTTTATGACTGCAGTCTCCTAATCTTTACCCGTATCGAGGTGCCAATGTCTAGCTAATGCTGCTACGTTTGCTAAACATGGCTAGTCTTACCCCAGTACACACGCAACGCAGAAGAGGAGGATGCGTCCACCAAAACACCAGTCTCAAACGATTGCTTGGCTAATCAATTTAATCAATTATTTCAGAAATAACGCCTGTGCTTTTATGTCATACGAGATTACTGATTGATTAGATAATTTCCTTCGTGGCTATTATTACTTTGGATTCAATTCCATAGTTAGGGCTAGAAGGTAGCTACGGACGGAAGTGATGTCACACTCTCGCTTCTGAATCAGTCCTGTTTGTTGCCACAGTTAGTAGCTCTGAATTTTTGCAATTTGGTTGAAAAGGACAACAACTCAATGACTAAGATGGCTAGGCTAGGTTAGTGTGGCTATGCTAGAGCTCCAGGGGGCGACCATTCCGGAGTTTCCTACTACTTTTTGGTGGGGCGAGCAAATATTCAATCTGGTCGAAGCAGTGCCACCCATTTGGGACCTTTTCAAGACAGTTACGTCCCAGTTAAGAATCTCTGATTTGAGCACTGAATCTTTGTTCTTACCCAGATTTGAGCGCTAGAGTACTTGAAATCAGCACTCCAGAAATGGAATGATGGAATGCTCATAGACATGAATGGAATATAAAATGTAGCACTTGACTCAATGTTCATAAAGTTTATTCATTTTGCAACACCCCAACACATGCCTCATCTGAAAACTCAAGTGTTGTATAAAGATAAATACGCTGTGCAGTACTCCATAAAATACCAGTGTCCTCTGGTTTTGTTATGGTGCTATTGATATTTCACTTTTTAAAACAATCAGGGCAGTAATAATTTCATTATTCATCATATGTTGACTGTTAAAGGTGTCAGAATAGGAAGGTAGTTACAGAACATGAATTTGCTCATTTCCCCATCATTCTCACTTTTTCTATTAAAATCTGATAAACAGTTGTAACAAGGGTGAGCTTTGATGGTTTGCCCTGCATCAACTTTCCTGTTTGTGTCCTGTAGTGTAAATTACAAATAAAGTTTTTTTAAATGAAAAGGTTGTACTGCGCACGCGTTGTGTTCCAAGCGAGGAGGGGGAAAGAAGCGGACGCCGTGACGATATAGCTCTACAATTTTCTGTAACACTAATACCTCTCAGACAACACGGGATCAGGTAGCACCGCACAGCAGCCAATATGCCGAAAAATAAAGGTAAGACGTCAAGGAATCCTGGAAACACAACTGCGTTCTGAGTCTGTCAGACTAAAGCCGGGTTGAAGCCTACCACCGGCGTAGAGACGTGCATTTCGGAAACGTGACTCAGAAGGCACTTGGTGTTCATTACCGTTTCCCCGTATTGCCTGACCTGACGTGCTGTAACGGTGTGGGTCAGACGACCCTGTGTCGTTGAGCACGAATTGACAGCTGTATAGTTACGATAGTTATCGTGGTGATACTGGCACTGGTATGGTTTAGCGCTAGCGTTTGCTAACTCAACTTTACCTCCTTCCCTCAAAGAACTCGTGTTCATCGTAGTAGTGCTGATTCCAAGGCGGACAGGCCCAGTGCGCAGCACTATTTAGAAATCGGACATCGTCAATTAAACGAGCAAATTTGTTACTGGGGCTGAAATTCGTGAGAACAGAGCACCTGCTTGTTAAAAGTTAACACGAATAGATTTACTACTAAAGTTGTACAACATAATACCTTTAATAGATGAGCTACACCACAGTAGCACGTTACTAGGTGGAGAGTTTACATGCTTGTTGACTTTCAAGATTGATTTTGCTGTTATGTGCTTATGTACACAGCTTGTGCCTCAGATATCAGCCGCCCGTCCCTCCTCCCTCCTGTCTGAGACAGCTGGGCATGTAGCTGGAGTCACCCGCTTTGCTACATAGCTAGCCACCTGGCTAAAGCGGGAGGTAGGGGAGGTGGATGGCGAATATCGGGAAAACAGATGATCCTCATGTCCTCTTCGGCTTTTTACCTCATGAGTCGCTACATTTTGAAATTTGAAGTGTCCGAAATGCTTCCAAAATATAGTTATATATGTGTTGTTCTCTTGTTTAAACCAACTCATGTATTTCTGAAGTCAAGTCATGTTTAATATTCTGTCGCAGTTCTATTTACAAAAATGCAAGGCAACTGAAGCTCAGAGTCGATTAGTGGAAAAGCGAAAGCTTAATGTCGGAAGGGTAGGTATGTCACCTGTCACCTTTCTCGTTGGTGGGTCCCATATTTACAAAGAAATGGCCGTAATGAGCTCAGAACCTCGATCCTTACAGGCCTTGGTGCTGTACTCTGATCCCATTCGAATAAAATTACTTGAGATGCAGCTGCACCGCTGCGCAGCGCAGACACCAGCTTTATGTTCTCTCCCTGAATGGTTGTGCCAAATGCATAATTTTATCTCTTCTGCTCAAGATTAAAATCAGTTTTAAAGATAAGTAGTTCAGGTTTTTTTGGTCACCTCTCATGGCCTATAGAGCCGCCGCCATGTTGAAATGAAGTCGATGTCTGTGTGAGGATATTACAGCTTTAGCTCTGTATTTTTTCTGAAGAACTGCATGTTTAGAAAGTCAGCTCAGAGTATCCCTGAGAAATGCTAATTTAAGCATTTCTGAAACGGACAGCCTTATCTTAGTAAGATAGACACATTTGTCCCATTTCTTTAATAAGCTGGGCAGGGGACTAGCTGTGCAGTGTTTCATTAAAACCACAATCTAGCAAGTGTGTAAGCCATTTGTCAGTTACTCTTTCCTCAATGTTGCGTAGGTGGGACTGCCAATATAATTGTCTGTTCAGAGCTGAATAAGTCTCTGCTGGCCCTTCTGGGATATTTAGCAGCACAGTCAAAAGTCTCAGTTTTTCTGCTCTTAATCCAGAAACCCTGGATCATGGTTAACTAAAGGCGGGGAAGGTTTGCTTTGAGCGCTAAATCAGGTAATGCAGCTCATTAAAGGAGCCCCTGTATGTAGCCATAGCTATGCTCAGCCCAGACACAGGCAAACACTGCAGCTTGAGCTGCTTCCCTTTTTCCATAAACATGTCTGTTTTAAATGGAGCTTCATCTCAGCCCAGGTCTGTGTTTTGACCTTGTATGCAGCTGATTAAAACTTTTCCTTCATAAGTTTCTCTTGTTGTAATATAAAGGGCATCTAACCCAAACTGTAGCTGAGCTCTGTGGATAAGCGCGTGTCAAACTGCCCGCCGCTCAGACCAGGCCTCATAGATCTGACTCTTCCCTCGCCCCGCAGACAGACGGGCCCACGGTTTAGAAAGCAGTTTTCTAACAGGAGCCTTGAAGTGGCAGTATCAGTTAGCTTCTGGAGCTACTGCCCTTAAAAACACCAACAAGCCTTCAGTCACATAACTACAGTTACAGTCCGTCCACAGAGGTTAACTGGTGTGACATATTCATTAGTACTTAAAAACTGCATGATTATCTCATCCCTGCCATGCCAGTGTAACTGTGCCTGATGGATCGCTTCCATTAGCAGCTGCTCACTGTTTACCTTTCAAAAACAGGTGGCCAGAGAGAGGCAGGTGGATGCGGTTAGGGAGTGTGTGCGGCCAGGTTTCGCGTGGCTCGTCCTGTCGTCAGGGAGGCCAGAGCCGCATGCGTGATTGATTTTTGACTCTATTTTGCTGCAGCTTCAGGGTATACTAATCCTGACAACAGAGGAAGCACACAGGAGTCTGGGGTTCAGGGTGTGCGCAGGGTGTGAGCAGGGTGCACAGGCCGGGCTGGGCTGGGCTGGGCTGCCACAGATAATGGTGTATGGGTTAGCTTGTGTCATATTGGTAACGTAAAAGCACATGTGATGGTTGGCTGGGCCTTGGGTCATGGTACAGGATGTGCAATGACATGTTTCCCAGTTTCAGTCTGCGTTCCCTGTTGCTAGTTTTCCATGACACCGCTAGGACTCCCACGGGGAGGGGCCTTAACTCTGAGCCACACAGCAGCCCCTGTACTGACCCCCCCCCCCCCCCCCCCCCCCCCCCCTCTGTCACAGGGAAAGGAGGGAAGAATCGCAGACGTGGTAAGAATGAGAACGAGTCTGAGAAGAGAGAGCTGGTGTTTAAGGAGGATGGCCAGGGTGAGTATCTCAACAAAATGTTTTAAATCTAAATCAATCGATCTCTGTCTACAACCGGTCAAAGTAAGAATTTTAACTAGCGCCAGGATTGGCTGAAATGCTCCTCCTCCTCTCTGTGTCAGAGTACGCCCAAGTGATCAAGATGTTGGGAAACGGCCGGCTAGAGGCCATGTGCTTCGATGGGGTTAAGAGGCTGTGCCACATCAGGGGGAAACTACGAAAAAAGGTACCTGAACCCCTGAACCCCTGCACCCAAAAACCCTGCATCTGCATATCCCCTCACTCCATGCCCCTGCACCCCTATGCTGCTTCACCCACGCATCTGCAGCATACCTGGGTCACATACAGACTCAGAAATCCCTGTAAACCTGCACTCGGCTGTGGGCTGAAGTGTGATTTGCTCACTCTGATTATACAGGTGAATATTTATTTACTCACTCTGATTGTAAAGGTGAATATTTACTGAGAACCTGTTTTCTCTCCCCCCCCCCATCACTGCCCCCCTCCCCCTCTCCAGGTGTGGATAAACACATCAGACATCATTTTGGTGGGACTGCGAGATTATCAGGCGAGTTCGTGTCTCCTGGGTCACTGAGAGGTCCAGTGTGTTCAGCCTTGAAGCCTTTTGAGTACAATTTTCAGACGTTCAGAAAGTGTGATTATACTGGTTTAAGGAATGCAGATGTGAAATGTCAGAGAGAACCACCAACCTTAGCCACTAGACTACATGAAATATGAAATTTCAGACAGTCTCTTCCTAGTTTGGAGTATAACGGAGCGTCTCTGCTCTCCTTTCAGGATAACAAGGCCGATGTCATTCTGAAGTACAACGCAGACGAGGCCAGGAGTCTGAAGGCGTACGGAGAGCTTCCCGAGCACGGTGAGCGCTCTTTAAAAATGTGCTTTAAAGTAGAGTGGCACTGATCTGTTTGTACAGAATAAACACGACACAACAGCAGGAGAAAGTATGTAAAGCCTCCACACCCTGAGCCGTAGGGCTGTTGCTGAGCATTGGCAAAATCTATGTAAATGTACTGTGCGTTACGTCATATGCTCCATACAAACATGTACACACACACATCCGTGCTATGGCAAACACACGCATGCATGCTCGAAAGCACTCATACATACACACAAACTGATAATAGCTTGTGGCCTTTCTTGCATGCATAAGTTTCAGGTCTTTACACTTGTACCATTTTGTCCTGTCATCCTTCTCATTCTCGTGCTTTTTCATGCTCCTCCGTCAGCTAAAATCAACGAGACGGACACGTTCGGCCCTGGCGATGACGATGAGATTCAGTTTGACGACATCGGAGATGATGACGAGGACATCGATGATGTGAGTACTTATGGCTGCTGTGGTGCGCTGTTATTAGCAGATTCAGAGTGGGGGCCGTAGCTAGCGCACTGAGCTAGTAGATTCGGAGTGGGGGCCATAGCTAGCGCGCTGTGCTGGCAGATTCAGGGTGGGGGCCGTGGCTAGCGCGCTGTGCTAGCAGATTCGGAGTGGGGGCCCTAGCTTAGTGCGCGCACTGTGCTAGCAGACTCAGTCTAGGTTTATACAACAATCATTTTATAAGCTTTTTGGTGCATAAACACTGATTTTACCAGACAGTGGAATATTATCAGATGAATGATGGCTTTGCAGCTGACCCTGTTACTAGGACTGACTGACATTTCTCTCTCCTCCTCCAATCAGATCTAAAGGACTCTTGCCTGCCCCGCCCACCCCGTATTCTACAACTCACTGCGGAGGATGAGCTCTGCGTTCTGGGGAGGAGGCAGCGGCCTGCGCCCCTCTCCCATGGCCCTGAGCAGAGACGTTTTCCTGCCCCCCCAGTCAATGGCCAGCCCACGTTCAGGTGCTGCCTCTTGGTTCCACAACATGGTCAGACATGAATATTATTTTTTGTTAACTTTTTAATGTATTTATATTTTGATTTCACATTCTGTGAAATTTAGGGTCAAATGCAGAATACCTGGATTTACAATAAAAAAGAAACATTAAACCATTGTAAGTGTGGGTTGCCTTTATTTTCTGTTATTGAAGTTTACCCTGTAGGTTCATCTGCAGTTCACATTACATTTTTACTCTGCTTATTTAACATCTTGTTACAATATCTCTTGTATTTGGTTTAAAAATCACATACAATAATGCATGTGAAGTAATACATTTCTGGAACATAATTAGACATTGTTTGCCATGCACTTTCTGACCTACAACCCCTGGCCTCTGGCCTCTGAGCTATGAATATTACGGTGCCATAGATATAACAGTCCTGCCCCCAGCTCTCTGGGCCTTAGCTGCTTCTCTCTGTGCTTTCTGCCCCCAACTCTCTGGGCCTCAGCTGCTTCTCTCTGTGCTTTCTGCCTCCAGCTGCTTCTCTCTGTGCTTTCTGCCCCCAGCTGCTTCTCTCTGAGCTTTCTGCCCCCAGCTGCTTCTCTCTGAGCTTTCTGCCCCCAGCTGCTTCTCTCTGTGCTTTCTGCCCCCAGCTGCTTCTCTCTGAGCTTTCTGCCCCCAGCTGCTTCTCTCTGAGCTTTCTGCCCCCAGCTGCTTCTCTCTGAGCTTTCTGCCCCCAGCTGCTTCTCTCTGAGCTTTCTGCCCCCAGCTGCGTCTCTCTGAGCTTTCTGCCCCCAGCTGCGTCTCTCTGTGCTTTCTGCCCCCAGCTGCTTCTCTCTGAGCTTTCTGCCCCCAGCTGCTTCTCTCAAAAAGTGAAACTCCAACAAAGTTCCATCTTTCCCTTTATTCCCGAGAGCGGGTGAAATGGTGAATACACTGCGTTGTGATTTGTGTGTTTGAAGTAAAACAGATGGCTGATCTCGTTTTTGCTCCTTTGTTTAGATAAGCCTTGTGTGTGTGAACTCTGATCTTTGTGCAGAGCCCAGCACCAGAGCTCCTCTTAAAAGATCCAGTTTCTGCCCCTGGGGTGTTCCTCTATCATCTGACCATTACTTAATCTGATGGTTCTTAAAGTTAAAAATGAAACACGCAAAATTCCTTTTTAGTATACCATGGAAGAAGTGATATCTAAATTGGTAAGTATTATGTTCTGGTGTTGCAACTGAGATGGTAATCAATAGACACAATGTCCCCACCTGGTGGCAGCATGGGAAACTGCAGTGCAAAATGGCTGCCTGGTCTCTGGGAGCTGCGCAGCTGTGGTCGCTGGAGGGCACAGTGTGCTGATGCAGGGGCTCTGATCTCCGGTCACGCAGAGGGGGAGGTGGGACTGCCCTGGACTCGGAGGGAAACACAGGCATTAAAGCACTATTAAATGCACTGTGGCATTAAAAGCCAGTCCATGGAGGGCCTGGAGGAACTTCAGACTTGGTTTTTGATGGTTTTTATTTTTGACTTATAAAATTCTATATTATGAGTTTCAAACTTGGCAGCAGGAAGATGAGCATGCAATAATGAATTCACTCTTTAATCGCTGAGCTTTAATGGAATCTGTGGTTTAAATATTGGCGATGATATCACTGCTGATGAAAATTTGTCTCTGTGTCTCAGACACTACTCCCAAAGCAAAGTGAAACTGAGAGAGCAGCAGCTTGCAGACCTCTTCATGACCTCAAAGAGAGAAACTGAGCCATCTCAGCACCAGCTTCGTACATTTTGACATTTTCAGGTGGTATATCAACTGCTGTAGTTTGACAATGGTGCTGCACTATGATGTAATCTTAGTAGTAAACTAGTATCAGAATTACTATATCACTGCTCTCTGTTTTGTATATTTTTCCCAAGAAAACGGGAGGTGAAATTGGATGGTGGGCCTCCTGCCCCGATGCTGGATGTGTTTTGTATAGCTGATACCTGTATACCTTCTCCATGTCACATGACCATTTGTGACGCTTTCTTTATGAGAATAAAAACTCGCTGTGCGCCTCACTGTTAGGCAGACTGTAGAGTCTCTCTGAACCTCAGCCTGACAATGGGGATCTGCACATGAAGTCTTGACCTGTAAAAATGAGATAAAATTCAGACAACACATGTAATTCCCTGCTGTTTAGGCGGTATTTAAACAAGGGGACCTAGCTGGAATAGGCTGTGTTTGCGCTAATGAAACCAGCCAGACGGACCTGGCTGCAATAGGCTGTGTATGTGCTAATGAAACGGGCCAGACGGACCTGGCTGGAGTAGGCTGTGTATGCGCTAATGAAACCAGCCAGACGGACATGGCTGGAATAGGCTGTGTTTGTGCAAATGAAACGGGCCAGACGGACCTGGCTGGAGTAGGCTGTGTTTGCGCTAATGAAGCAGGCCAGACGGACCTGGCTGGAATAGGCTGTGTTTGCGCAAATGAAACGGGCCAGACGGACCTGTCAGCTGAATTTAAACGAGCGGGATCTGCCACATTTCACTCAGTCATCTTCCACTGTGGAGTTTAACCTTCCTGCTGCATTGGGGACTCCAGGCCTATGGGTTTAGCGGGTCAAAAGCCTCTTTCCATTCTGGGAACCCCAGAAGGGGAGGGCGACTCATGCCTGTGCTGATTGTAGCCTGTATTATTGATGCTAGGGCTGTGACAGACAGGTGCAGCTTGGTCATGGTGCTACAGTAGCTGCTTTTGAGAGGCGTCTTGGTCAGCTTTTTTAATCAGCCTTATTTCTGTAGATTTTTGGCGGCTCACTGCAACTCTAATGTTTCTATAAACAATACAGGGAGATTTTCATCGTGTCATTATAGCTTGCCTTCATTCTAGCCAAGAACCCTGCCGATATATTTTCCTTTCTTATATATCTTCCTGTCCCTATCCGCTAAGAGAATGTTCTTCATGTCCTTACCGCAGTCCCAGGAACACGGCTGTAAGACAGGACAGAATCTGACATCTTACATGTATATAGTTGGATAATTAGGGCCTGCTCTGGCCTCGGGGTTGCCTCGGCCGGCCGTGCTTGCCGTAGCCTTGCTCATCCGTGGCACGTTTTCAGAGACTCACATGTCCTCCTCCGGCTCTGTCCTCTCTCGCATGATGATAGTAGGAAAGATGCGCTCCATCGCCCTTACGCTTTGTGCTCTGAAACTGTGTTGGGTTACTGTTGAGTCAGTCACGCTCGGAAACGATGGAAATAAACAGTAACAACAGTTACTAAATTATCCTAAGATGTTGTAGCGTGTCCAGATATGCTTTATCTGTGAGAGATCCTACAAGCTGATTAACACATGAGCACAACTGCAAGGCAAACAAACTGAAATCAAGGCTGCACTTAGGCACTGGGGTTGTTCGCTGAACGTTTTCAGCAAACCGCATACTGGCTGGATAGACCACTGTGTCTTCCACGGACAGCATGTCTCTTACCCACATCAGTTCTGCCTGGACAGACTTTAGCACAGGCATCGTTGGAGCTCATTGGTGAAATTGGATTAGTTTAAGTGTAAGATTGGTGAAAAACATTTGCATATCACGTCATAGGTCAGTGTACAACAATGTATCTCTCAAAACACATGTAAAAGGTAATTAGTCAATTCACAATTATCTTCATCTATTAATATTGAATAGCTATATTTAGATCACACATAACCCCGTCTCGTGGTACGGTTACCAATCATTCCACGTGCAGCTGTCATTTTTATTGTGTTCATGTTGTCTGTGATGTAATGCAGCGCCCGGAGGGTGCTCCTCTGACGCACCAGTTCGTATTTTCATCATCCTACAAATTTCCGTATTGAAATTTTGACGAAAGGCAAGAGCGCATTCTCGGGTCTGGCTAGGAGCAATTTTGGATATTAAGACAAAAAAAACATAAAATTCAAAATTGAAAAAAAAAATGTCATACTGACTTCACAGCACTTGAATTCACCTGAAATACCCTTCCACTAAGAGCATCCAGAGCGCGCGCATCAGAAGAACCCCCGGGCTCGTTTTGCCCCTCTCCAGTGCTTTATTCAGACGGGACTCTGCAGTGATGCTGTCTCTTACAGCCTGATTTTGGGGAGCTTTGGAGGTGACATCACGGGTTTTCGGATTACAAGGAAATGGAGCTCACAGTCGAGATAGCAACGGATACCTCAGCAGGTAAGAGTGGATTAACATAAATACCTTGCGTGCTGCGAATTTTACAGGCGATTCACAGTTTGTTCTGTTGCATCCATACAGTCAGGATGAGTTTTATCCAAGTCCAGGGTCTACGAATTTAAAGCGGCGTTAATTCACGCATCATCGACGTTTTAAATGTTACATTTACAACCATGGCGTTCTAAAAACTTCACTTTGCAACATTTCTCCGATGGCAATGTCTACTGGTTGGTATTCCCAGACTTGTGCTCCTGCGCTGGGACTGGAAGTGCGCAGTTCCCTGACACGACCTGACTTGCTGATGTTTTCTTCCCACTCTGCTACCAATTTGAATATAACTTCTTAACAGATGTCTTCTTTTGTAAGTAATTATTGGTAGTGAGTGTGCATTCAGACATGAGTGAATGCGTTTCTTTTATTTGACACACTTTTCATCTGTAATCTGACATTAGTTTTCAACTGCAGGTTGATTCCACCAATTTATTACTCTGCTACATGGTCAGCAAATTTAGAGGTTTGAATAAGAAGTATTCATAAATAATAATTTTGCATTTAAGTTCACCTAATACTCTGTAAAACATATACATGTCCTATAGGGGTCTTCTGTCCCCTTTGGTGATTGTTCAGAGATTAAACCTGTTACAAAGGGATATTTAATAGTTAACTACAGCTGGAATCAGTGCTGCAACAACCTAAATTTGACGGAATCTTAGTTTCCCATCACCGCATTTACTACACATGCCAGTGGAATCCACTGTGCCCGGACGCCATTCTGGCTCTCTCCTGCTCCAGGCTGCTCAGTAAAGATGGTATCTGGTGTGTTCTGATCTGGATTTGGCTGCAGTCGGTCTGTGGAAAACATTGGGCTCCGCGAGTTTCCACATCCCTGTGCCTCCCTCTTCAGCTCCAGCTGTTTTTCTCAGACATGATGGCTGACCTTTTGCAGTTTAAGCAGGTAAAAGACAGGCTTGGGGCCCCGTACACCCTCCTGCATGGGGGCTGTCTGTAAACCCCAGCAGAGGCCAGGGGTGGGGGGTTTGGAGTCAGGGCTATGTGACTGCATTCAGCTTTCATTATGAGCAAATGTGTCGTTTTAACTGCCTCAGTTACATGATCAGCAATATGCATGAAAGTCCATGTGAATGCACACAATCTAAGCAACAGTTAATCAAGCGACACAGATAACAAATATGTGTTTATATGCATTATGTCCAAAGTAACGGGTAATTAAAGAAAACACTGGAAGCGATTGGTTAAAAGCAGAGATTGGAGTAAATCCCAGCATACATACAGCCCTATATGTTTGGCACCACTGCCTGACAGCAAGACCCTCATAAGCCTAGGGTTATATTATGTTATTCTAATGAGGGCATGTGAATGTGAAAGAGTTAGAGGGTGGGGTGCAGTACTGGGGTTTAGTGATACTGCATTAAAAATGTATGAAGTGAGATTGTGGAGAATAAGAGAAGGATGAAGGACAGTGTGACTTCAGGAGTTCTGTGACAGACAGACAGGCAGGCAGACATGCAGGCAGACAGACAGGCAGACAGACAGGCAGGCAGACAGACAGGCAGGCAGACATGCAGGCAGGCAGACAGACAGGCAGGCAGACATGCAGGCAGGCAGGCAGGCAGGCAGACAGACAGACAGGCAGGCAGGCAGGCAGGCAGACAAGCAGGCAGGCGCAGGGGCCACAGAGACGCTGGGCAGCAGTAAAGTGACGGAGGACTCCACATTTTAACAGAGCTGATGGTGGTAGTGTTGCAGCTGACTGTTTTTCTACAGGCTTACTGTACATGTTCTTACAAGTGTGACTAATACATGGAATATCTACTGTCATATTTGATTAGAATTTGACCTTGGAAGAACAATGGAATAAATGTCATGCTTATTTTTGATGGAGGTGAATACATGGTCTTATGAAGTGTATAAAATATGTTTATTTTTATTTTTGCTGAAGGTGAGCTGTGTCAAACACATCTAATGTTTCATTTTTACTCGGGGACAGTAGTTGACCCTGCTGGTGAATATTGAACTGACCTTCAGCCACTGGTGTTTCTGTAGCGCAGTCACCTACGGGCAGGACTCCGCACGGGGACTGGGTTCTTGGGAAATCTTCATAAATGTTTTTTTTTCCCCCAAAAAAAGCAGAACACACTGGGCTTTTGTGTGATAGATGTTGTTAGAAATTAATATACAGTAAAATTTCAGTTAACACCACATTTACACACCAGACCTCGCTCTGCATAACACAACTTCACTGGTTTAATCACGTGGCCGTTTTGAAAATATCCTTTTTCTCAGGTGTGCTAAACAGTTTTATCATGGGTGTACCATGTCAGGAGCCTCTGTGGTTATACTTCTCATCCTCCCCACAGCCATGTTTCAGCCACACAATAATCAGCTAAAATAAACACTTCTCACAGTGAACAGCATAAAACTGTCCTCTCAGGAGATGCAAGTAAGGAAAAGAAAATAACAAGGACATGTGAAATTACATGGTTCACTGACCTGGAAGTATTTCTGAGTAATCTACATTTATTCTCATTCGTGAGTTTTGTGCAGTCATTGTCTTTCTTGAATCTTCTCACTGTGGTACAAACTTTAGAAGAGCTCTGCAGGGAGATTTTTTGACTGCATAACAAGAACAGATTTTTAGTGAGAATGTACGGCATCCTGCTCCGGCTTCTCGCAGGTTTCTAAGTTTTACATGCAGCCGTGTCAAACAGAATAAACGCCAGTCTTAAATGAACAAATAAAATAGCCAGCAACCTGATTTTTGGGGAGAATGGGGCTTCAAAGAACTATTAACTCCCAGGGTTTTAGCGTACAACTTCAGGCGAAATACTGAACTGTACAGAAGCCACTGTTTTGTGCTGCTCTCTACTTTGGATGTGGTGTAAAACCCTCCTTCGTCACTGTTTTCTCTGTCCAGATCCCCCTCTGCTCTGAACAGCTGATCTAGGTCAGGTTACCCACCACTGGTATTGTCTGAGACTGTCACCCTCTTTCATTAAGAGGTGTAAACTGATCTGGAATCAGTTTAGGCCGACTGTAATTTGTGCTGCGTCTATGTATGTCTGCAGAAAGTTTTTGAAAAGAAATCTTGGCAGTGTGGTTTTCAATACCCGAAAATGCAAATACTTTTTGCCATGAAAGTGGCGAGCTGAAGCCGCGGCTCGAGGTGACGCGTTTGAGGTACTGTCTCGCGCCGCTTGGGCTGTTTGAAAATGAGGCCGTTTATCAACGTTCACCGCATCCCTGCGCTTCACTAACATGTAGACGCTGTCTCTTTTTAAAATAGGCTACCGACGTGGAGCAGGTCATTCTTACTGTGGGTACGTAACAAACCGTCACTTGAATTCATTCATCGATTAATACCTAGCCTTTGCAGGTACTCACCCTTCACTAAAATACATTCACCTGCGACTACTACACAATCTTTGGTTGTGAACGCCGCGTTTTTAATGTTGAATGAAACTGCCCAGCCAATTCGGAACAGATAAGATTAAGGACATTCTTGTTATAATATTCTCGATATGCTTGCGACTTATCACGAACTTTAACAAACGTGTTTTTACAGGGTTTTTTATGTAAACAACATTAACGACCGGTTTTTAAGGTGATTGGAGGCCCTCCCGCACACGCCGTCGGAACAGCCATGTTTTTGACACACCGTTAAATTATGGTGTACCACAGTGAATTTTCTGGAAGGAATAACGGAATGAAAAGATAGAAAGCGCTCAAGCCTGTTCCTGGGTCTGTAGGTTTCCCTGCGCACAAGATGCCCACTCTGTCTCAGCCGCAGAGTGTCCCTGCGTGTGTGTAATGTGGTGTGTGTCTCTCAGACATGGTGCTGTTTCTCTCTCTGCAGTGTGTGTAATGTGGTGTGTGTGTCTCTCAGACACGGCGCTGTTTCTCTCTCTGCAGTAATGTCTCTGCGCTCGGTCACAGAGAAGAGGAACAGGACCAATGGCCACGTCTCCCCTGCTCGCCTGTCACTCAAACCCATGTGCACTGTGGGTAAGCAGTGTTGGCAGTGATGTCATATTACTCCGATATCACTGATCTCATTTACAATCGGTCTCTTTCACTGTTGGGCTCTCTATCTCTCTCTTCATTTTCTCTCTGCCTCCTTACTTACTTTCTCATTCCTGCTCTCCTTTCTGCCTTTATTTCCTCATCTCAAGACCTTCTTCATTCCTCTGTTCCTCTTTGGCTATCCCCTGTTTATGAGATTGTGTGTGTGTGTGTGTTTTTGTGTGTGTGTGTGTGTGTGTGTGTGCACATACATGTCTTTGAGGCCCTTTGTCACAGTCCCTCTTTCTGCTCTTGGCTCTGTTTCCACTCAGATTTGGATGCAGAGGTGAAGATGGACCGACTCCGCTTGGCCAGAGAGAGGAGAGAGGAGCGGGAGAGGAACCAGGGTAAGGAGTGGGCCAGGTCACAGACATATAAACACGGACAAATACACACTTAGCCACACCCACATACACACCCACACACACACACACACACACACTGATGATATTTAAACAATGTGTATGCACTCACATGTGGTGACCTATACAGTTGTAAAGGGTCAAGCACTACCCTGAGCACTAGCAAGACTCAAGGACCTCAGGGTGTTACCAGAGCTCTCAATGACCCATAATGCCCCTGGGTCCTCCCCCATTACCCATAGTCCCTCTGTCTGTTCTCCGTAGTGATGCAGGAGCAGGCGCTGCGTGAGCGGGATGAACGGGCCCGGCAGCAGTATGCACGCGCGCTGGAGGAGCGCAGCCGCAGGATGCAGCAGCAGCGACAGAGGGCGGAGCTACGCCGGGCCGCCGTGGAGGAGAACAGGAGGATGAGGGAGGAGGAGGAAAAGGTCACTAAAACAGCACCCCCTAAAACAGCACCCCTCTCTCCTCCACTGTGCTCTCCCTCTGTAACCCCACCCCCTAAAACAGCACCCCTCTCTCCTACACTGTGCTCTCCCTCTGTAACCCCACCCCCTAAAACAGCACCCCTCTCTCCTACACTGTGCTCTCCCTCTGTAACCCCACCCCCTAAAACAGCACCCCTCTCTCCTACACTGTGCTCTCCCTCTGTAACCCCACCCCCTAAAACAGCACCCCTCTCTACTCCGCTGTGCTCTCCCTCTGTAACCCCACCCCCTAAAACAGCACCCCTCTCTCCTCCACTGTGCTCTCCCTCTGTAACCCCACCCCCCACCCCCTAAAACAGCACCCCTCTCTCCTCCACTGTGCTCTCCCTCTGTAACCCCACCCCCTAAAACAGCACCCCTCTCTCCTCCACTGTGCTCTCCCTCTGTAACCCCACCCCCTAAAACAGCACCCCCTAAAACAGCACCCCTCTCTCCTCCACTGTGCTCTCCCTCTGTAACCCCACCCCCTAAAACAGCACCCCTCTCTCCTCCACTGTGCTCTCCCTCTGTAACCCCACCCCCTAAAACAGCACCCCCTAAAACAGCACCCCTCTCTCCTACACTGTGCTCTCCCTCTGTAACCCCACCCCCTAAAACAGCACCCCTCTCTCCTGCACTACCATACACTTAAAATGCACTCCTCTTACCACACCCCTAAGCCTATACCCTAAACCCCCCCCCCCCCCCCCCACACACACACACACACTCACCCATCCCTCTGGTTCTCTGCACTGCTCGCAGCCCCTTCCTGTACATTAGTAAGCCTGTCTCTGGCGTTTGCCATAGGGCTGGTGGGGAATGAGGAGCTGAGGCAGGAGGCCGCTCCTCTCCCCTGCCCCTCCTCCATCTCTCAGTGAGTCAGCGATTGGCGTCCCTAGGGAACATGGCAGGTGACATCACTCTAGAAGTCTGTCAGGTGGTGACAGAATAGTAAATTCTCCCTGCTGGTCCAGCCCTGCTTGTAGTATTGCTACAAGAGTGTGTGTGAGTGTGTGTGTGAGTGAGAGTGTGTGAGTGTGTGTGCGTTTGTGAATGAGAGTGTGTGTGTGTGTGAACATGCATGTTGTATGTGTGCTGTAAACCATCCCCCATTGGCTGATCAAAGAAATAGTACTAGTAGGAATTTACAGGTGTGTCATGCTGTGTTTGCCGCGTTCCTAAGCTTTAAGGCCTCGCAGATGTGGCCAGAATGAATGATGTCATACAGCTGTGATGAAGTCACTGCACTGTGCAGCTTCATAGCCATGGAGCATCTGCACTGCATGGGGCCACAGCTGCTGTAATAGAGACATCGCCATGGAATTTGCTAACTTCATCACTTGCCCACCTAAATGCCTGTATCCTAGCCAGCACAAGGGTGTGAAGCCAAACAGTTCTTGTTCAATGGAAAAAAACAGCAGAAAAAGCATTAGAGAATGTGAAACATGCCAGTCCGCCTGGCTCCTGCCTGGTGGGATAAAGAAAGTGCTGGTGACATAACCATGCTATCGTCACAAGAGCTGTAGAACTGAAAACATTTTCACACTTGCCAAGTCAGCAAAATGCAGAACATATTCAGGCAAAGATTGTAGGTTTGTGTGTCTGTGAGGGCACTGCTGTAGTTTTGTGTGTCTGTGAGGGCTCTGCTGTAGGTTTGTGTGTCTGTGAGGGCACTGCTGTAGGTTTGTGTGTCTGTGAGTGCACTGCTTTAGGTTTGTGTTTTTGTGAGGGCACTTCTGTAGATTTGTGTGTCTGAGGGCACTGCTGTTGGTTTGTGTGTCTGTGAGGGCTCTGCTGTAGGTTTGTGTTTCTGCGAGGGCACTGCTCTAGGTTTGTGTGTCTGTGAGGGCACTGCTGTAGGTTTGTGTGTCTGTGAGGGCACTGCTGTAGGTTTGTGTGTCTGTGAGGGTGCTGCTGTAGGTTTGTGTTTCTGCGAGGGCGCTGCTGTAGGTTTGTGTGTCTGTGAGGGCTCTGCTGTAGGTTTGTGTTTCTGTGAGGGCACTGCTGTAGGTTTGTGTGTCTGTGAGGGCTCTGCTGTAGGTTTGTGTGTCTGTGAGGGCTCTGCTGTAGGTTTGTGTGTCTGTGAGGGCACTGCTGTAGGTTTGTGTGTCTGTGAGGGCTCTGCTGTAGGTTTGTGTTTCTGTGAGGGCACTGCTGTAGGTTTGTGTATCTGTGAGGGCACTGCTGTAGGTTTGTGTTTCTGTGAGGGCTCTGCTGTAGGTTTGTGTTTCTGTGAGGGCTCTGCTGTAGGTTTGTGTTTCTGTGAGGGCACTGCTGTAGGTTTGTGTGTCTGTGAAGGCTCTGCTGTAGGTTTGTGTTTCTGTGAGGGCACTGCTGTAGGTTTGTGTGTCTGTGAAGGCTCTGCTGTAGGTTTGTGTTTCTGTGAGGGCACTGCTGTAGGTTTGTGTTTCTGTGAGGGCACTGCTCTAGGTTTGTGTGTCTGAAAGGGTAAGAGCTGTGGGTCTGGCACAGAAGGTGGGATGCAGACTTCTGTTGATCCATACTCCTCTGCAGTGTCAGGGAACCCCTTGGCCCCCCCTCGCTCTGCACTGTCTCTGTGTCCTCATTCACCCCTGGCTTCTGATCAGATCCTGGGAGGAAGAGAGAGGGAGGTAAAGGCAGAGAAAGGGACTGAAAGGAAAGAAAAACATTTTTGTATTCCCCCCTGTGATAGTTTACAGTCTTGCAGGGGACCACACCCAAATTCATAAAGACACAATGAAGACTTATGACACAAGCTGAGACACAAACAAACAGCTGCAGGATCACATCGTCCCTTTCTCCATCACCCACCACAAGGCCAGGAAACAGAATAGCAATGAACATTACAATAATCATATTTTAGGATGCCAAATGGCACCACAATGTTTTGCAAATTGTTTAAAGTTGCGTGATGCACAATGTTGCTCTTCTATCTACATATATAAAATGAGTAACTGAGTGAAATTAGGAAAATATGTGATGATACCTGTAAGACATAATTAAAATAGCATTTAGAGAGAGCATCAGGGAACATGATTTATAGACAACAGTCACATGCACATGCAGGGGTGGAGAGAAAGAGGGAGAGAGAGAGACAGAGATAGAGTGAGAGAGAGGGGGAGAGAGAGAGAGATGCACAGGCAGGGGCAGAGAGAGAGAGAGGAAGAGAGAGAGATGCACAGGCATGGATCTGAAGCCTCTTGTGCTACAGCTAGTGTCTTAACCAAAAGAAAAACACGGAAGTCCTGTTTCTCAAGCATAAACAGTTTATAATCTTTGTGCAGCTAATGGTGTACAGTCATTTTTAAAAAAGAATTCAGCTGTTCATTTTACCTTGAGATCAGTTTTCAAGACACAGACAAGTATGTCACACCAAATATTTGTATCTACACTTTAGTGCATGCCATGAGAAAACACCAGTTTGCATGGATATGTGGATGCTTTGCAGCACTGTAAATTATGTTATGCATGTTAAGTTTTTGAATGGTTTAGATTTATTCCGCTGTGCTTTGACAGTCCTTCAAATGTACCCTTTCCCAACAGAGCATTCTGAATTGAATTTAATTAAAATAAGAGAGAGAGAGAGAGAGAGAGAGAGAGGGAGGGAGGGCTAGTGGTATAGTGTCCATTCTATGGGCTGTTATGGACAGGCTGGAGGATATAAATATGCTGATAGCAAGGTTGGAGAGAGATGGAGAAAGAGGGATGGAGAGATAAAGAAATAAAGGAGGGAGGAGGTTGTCTGCTCTTTGTGATGTAGGAGCAGAACATGGAGGTCATAATTAACATAAGTCGACCCTCAGGGTCATGATGTCATGTGCTCATTTGTCTTCCCTGATGCGTACACACACACACACACACACACACACAATCGCATTCATTTACACTCACTCACACGCATGGCCACACCCTCACACACACACACTCACACACACTCATTCATTTACACTCACTCACACGCATGGCCACACCCTCACTCACACACACTCGCATTCATTTACACTCACTCACACGCATGGCCACACCCTCACACACACACACTCACACACACTCGCATTCATTTACACTCACTCACATGCACGGCCACACCCTCACACACACACTCACACACACTCGCATTCATTTACACTCACTCACACGCAGGGCCACACCCTCACACACAGAATCACACAGCCACACACACATACACACACACACACACACCCCAGTCCTTCACAGTTCACACACATGCCTGCTAGCATTCACACATGCACACACATATACACACATACACATTCTCAAACACGCTCACATATACACACACACATGCCCGCACCCTCACACACATATACACACATACATGCTGGAGTGCAGTCACACAGTATTAGGCAGACAGTGAGTCAGTGATAGCCCTGCTGGTATGTAGTGTTATAGTGTTCAGTCTGAGCTCTGAGGAGCACATGGGTGTAAACTCAGGGCAGGAGGGGCAGCAAAGGGTTAAACTCCATGGACAGGAAGCATCAGCAATTAGGAATGGAACCTGTGCCTTTCTCTAGTCTGTGTGTGTGTGTCAGAGAGAGAATGTGCGTGTGTGTCAGAGAGAGAGTGTGTGTGTGTGCGCGCGCCGCTAGAGGAGGAGGAGTTAAGTGCTGCTTTGCTCTCTGTCTGCCTGCGCTTTGAGACAGACACCTGCGCTGGAACGGGAGAGAGAGAGAGAGAGAGAGAGAAAGAAATACAGACAAGAAAGAGAGAGGGACAGAGAGGAGAGACGCCCTCTCCCATTTTATGTAGGGAGACTGAGAGAGACAGAGCGACAAATAGGGAGGTAGACAGGGAGAGACAGCGAGCGGTGTACCCTGTTTCCCTGTGGAGAGGAGGGCGGTGGCCATGGAGCAGCCTGCCCCGCGTCGCCGTAGCGACGGCTCGGTGAGAGAGTGTCTGTTCTTCCCGGTGCTGGAACGGAACGAGCAGGAGCGGCTGGAGGCCCTGATGAGACGGTCCGTGGAGCGCAGTCTGCAGCTCGACCATCGGCCCAAACGCTGGACCTGGGGGGGCCCCACCCCCGCCCCCGCCGCCGGCCAGGAAGGTGAGTCTGGGGTCCGGGAGCAGGCGAGGGAGGGAGGGAGAGGGGGAGAGGACACGGAGGAGAGGGTGGGGGAGGCTGCATTGCAGGGAGCCATCAGCTCAAAAACAATTTGAGTGCTGGGGGGGGCAGGAATTGGCAGACCCCTCTTTTGGGAGTAGCACTTGTAGCAGGATTGTGCCGGCTCTCTATTTGGCAGCATCATTGCATCATTAGCGGGCTGGGACCGCTCTCTATTTGGCAGCAGCATGATTTTGGCTTTTACCTCTGTGGCAGCAGTGTTTTATAGCAGGACTCGGGCAGGTCCTTTTGTGGCAGCATCAGTGGGAGCAGAATTTGGGCAGGGCCCATTCTGGCAGAATCAGGGTCAGTCGGGGCTGTTGTTTACAGGGTGTCGCCTGCCTGAAACAACCGAGGTCCTCAAGGTTAACACTGCGGCCTGCCTCAGAGTCACATTCCCCCCCTCCCCCGATCCCAGAAACCACTGCAGGCCGCTGCCTTTCGGTTATTTTGGTAAACTCAAACAGCACAGAGTGGGATGGAGTGGGCCCCTCCCAGGTCTTTATCTGGCAGCTGATCAGACACCACGGCTCGCTCTCCTGTGTGACGTCATCGCCGAGTCCTCGGCCCGCAGTCAGACCCCAAACACAGGATCCACTCCCCACACACAGGAGAGACAATAACGGGCTGGGGTGCTTTATGTTTGTGTGTCGTCATTTTCAGGGTGAGGATTTGGATGACTCTGTCTGAGAGAGAAATAGGGAGGGAGGGAGGGAGAGAGAGAGAGAGAGACACCTCCCTGCTGCATTCAGTGAGACATCAATTATTTAGAGCGCTGGGACTGTGGAGGCACCTGCCTTGTGTGCCGCTGGCCCAGTGTGTGCCGCTGGCCTAGTGTGTCCCGCTGGCCTAGTGTGTGCCGAGCTCTGGCTCTATGCGGCCCTGCCATGTCTCTGACACATGTGGGGGATGCAGCGTGCTGGGGGGCTCTGCCTGTCCTGCTGTGTGATGCGTGTGCTGGGGGGCTCTGCCTGTCCTGCTGCCTGATGTGTTT
Source organism: Albula glossodonta (assembly GCA_019788955.1). Taxonomy (NCBI): domain Eukaryota; kingdom Metazoa; phylum Chordata; class Actinopteri; order Albuliformes; family Albulidae; genus Albula; species Albula glossodonta. Next base: position 83,238 of record JAFBMS010000275.1, on the reverse strand, counting down.
GGGTGTGGGACTGCTGGGACTCCAGCACCACTGCTTTTATCAGGATGGTTTTTCTCCTGTCTGTTGACCTCAGATAGCTTTGGCGTGTATGTCCCAGACCAGCCAAACCTGTAGGCTTCAGTTAGAATGTGGTGCAGACTTGCCACCTGGTGGCGCTGTAGAGCGCCAGACCCTGTGTCTTCTTTCACAGAGTAATACATTTTAGTTCAAAGGTCCCACTTCTCAGGAGGAAGAAATCTGTTTTAGACGTCATTGATCTCTGCCATCATCCATTTTCTGCCATTTTGACTCAGACGTCATTGATCTTTGCCATCATCCATTTTCTGCCATTTTGAATTTTTGAGGAGCTTTAAAAATGCATCCCCAAAAAAATTTATAATTCACCAAAATCTGGTGTACATCATGTTCAATCCTGCCTTTGTAATGGTAATAACACATGGTGGAAAGTTACTTGCAGTGAGTGCGGCTTTATAAAAATGCATGTACATCTGAAACAGTTGTACATAAATTGTTGACGCTATCAATTTACATCAAAAATCTTCCCAAGATCCTCTACCAGAGAACTGGCCCAGTCAAAACATATTGCAACAGAGAACAAATGATAAAAAAAGAGAATAAATGATCATTATTTAAACAAAAACCCTAACCTTATACAGAGACTTTAAACTTCCTATAGTGACGTATCCTTCACTAGCCATATATATGTCCCCTGTGATTTGCCTCCATCTTGAACTGACCACCATTTTGGATCGCTGCAGTTCTCCCACCTTTTTCAGGTCTGGTCCAACTACCTAACTTATTATGAAGAAGCTGACAGAGCAATGGTTCATGTGTCAGAAATAATGCATTTATGGAGAGTAACTGTGCAAGACTGTTGGCTGTTTCTAGTCTGGCTAAATACTGGCAAGTGTCAGTGGAAATCACAAAGCGTAAGATTCGCCTGCCCTGTTTGAGCCCGAGGCTTGAGAGTGAAGTCAGGAGCAGCCCTGGATCAGGAGCGTAAACCTTACCTCTAAACTGACATTGGCTCAGCCTATTCTAGCTTATATTCCTTAATGAAACGTATACCAATTATCTGAATTTATTAGAGTACCATTAATAAACCGCAAAGCTCTATTATAATTAGCATTCTTTGTTAATGGCACAATAAAATAATGTAAGCAACAAACGGAGGGTAGTTAAATTAGGGGGTAGTTACATTTTATTACGCCTTTATTTAAACAAGGCATGCCAACTGAGAGCTCAGTTCTCTTTTGCAAAATGGTGACCTGGGGAATAAAAGTGGGCGGGCACTGGAAAGGATTATCTAACCAATCAGATATGGGGATGTCTAGGCGACAAGATGTAGAGAGATAGTTTTTATGGGAATTTACCCAGGACCGTAGGGTTAAACCCTTTGGAACTGGGCCGTGCGATCTGTAATGGCTGTTCTGCAAGTCGGGACCTCGGTTTAACTTCTCATCCACTGGATGAAGTAAAAATCAATTACCGTTAACAGATCTCCTCCAAAACTGTGCAGTGCTGTCGTTCTGAGTCTTTGAGTGCAAAGCACAGTAAAGCTTATAGCAGACAGCCCTCAGTTTTGATGGGAACTGCTGCACTGAACAGATTGGGCTAATCAATGTTTTCATTACCAGAATCCTATAAATATTCATTGGCGTAGTGATAGAAATTTGTATTTATCCAGGAGTCCAAACAATCTGTACAAAATGGTACACTGTTTTGTGTTCTAAAAGGAAAATTAAAAACGAGAAGTGATACCTATTTGTATTGATTATTCAGTTAATTATTGATTGCTAATCAAGTAAAGCAAATAGAAATAGATTGATTGTAGTCATCAGTGTAAAGGTATGGGGTTTCAGACATCAAATCACTACAGGTCAAAATCACTACTGGTCAGTATATCTCTAGGGACAATATATCCTTTTCATAGCAAACAAATTTCCCCATGGCCCCCCGGTAGCCCAGCCTGGGCTGCAATGTGTCATGTTGTGCATTGCAGATTTTAGTATGATAGGACACCATTTACCAAAATGCAATGGAACTACAAAATTAATGTCATTCAAACACAATGTTTTTTTAAATAAATGAATACATGAAAACCTTTTTAAATCTAGGAATGTTTTGGGTAAAAATGGAAAATGATGGGTGTGTGTGTGCCTGACCGTGCTGACCACTTTGTGCCCTGAATAAGTGCTTGTGAGTGTTTGAGTGTTTCTGAGTGGTCCTGAGCATCTCTGTGTGTATTCACTATGAAGTGCAGTGGATTGTGGGTAACGGTCAGAGACCACAGCCCCATGGCAGGCCACGCAGTTCAGGTAAAGGTGTACCAATTTGGGTTTGTGACTCTCTCCCTCTCCTCTGCTCTGCTCTGCTCTCCTCTCCCTCTCCTCTCCCTCTCTCCTCCTCTCTCTTCCTCTGTCTGCGGTCCAGACTTCTGTGAGACTCCCCTGCCTGCTCTCTCCACTGTGCCCGATCTCCCCCACGATGATTCTCTTCCAGCCGCCGACCAATTGAAAAACGGTATTTAAAACCTGCCCCTCTGTGACCTGCACTGTGCGAGGCTATGTGGTAGTGCCTGTGTTTCACCTGTGTTATAGAAAAGTAATGCTTCTTCTACTTAGGAATTTGCATTGTGATTTGAAGAATTATTGGTCTGGGTGAATTAAAGGGTTACTGGGCTGACTGAGGTACTGAGTAACTGGGCTGAGTGAGTTTGTGAGTAACCATGCTGCGTGAGTTATTGAGTTACTGGGCCGAGTGATTTAGTGAGTTACTGGGCTGAGTGAGTTAGTGAGTAACTGGGCTGAGTGATTTAGTGAATTAGTGTTTGGGGAGAGCTAGTGAGTTACTGGGCTTAGTGAATTACTGGGCTGAGTGCTTTAGTGACTTATTTTGCTGACACATACACATGCACACACATACAGGCACACATGCACTTGGATATAAAGGTAGACTGAAACACTTTGGGTAGCAGTGGGTGACAGTAGGCTTTCTGATGAAGGAACCCCACTTGGTCTTAGCAGACAGTTCTGCCCCCCCAGCAATTAAAACCATGTAGGGGGAGATGGAGGGTGGTGGGGGGGGGGGGCAGAGCCAACTGGGGACCATACTGCTGTAAAACACAGGCAGATTCTTTAAGCTGTCACAGTCTGTCACCCTAGACAAACCGCCACACTGCATGAAGCTCTCCGTGGTCTGTGCTCATTATAGTACTGCACTTTATAATTACATTTGTTTGCAGAGCTCGTTACAGTACTGCGCTGTTAAAATACATCTGTGTGCAGACGATCTCTCCCTCCTTTTCCAACATCCCCCTCCCCCCTCCCCTCTCCCCCCCAGTCCCTCCTCCCTGGAATGTGACCTATCCCATCATGCATTTCTCCGCAGCAGCTGACTCAGTATCAGCCGCTGCTGTGACCCCTCCCACCCCAGACCCTCCAATCAGGAAACGGCTCTCATCTGCCTCTGCGGCCTTAGACTGCAAAGAAAGAGGCAAGTGATGTCATTATGGTCCTGTTCACGACTCCCTACTCCGTGAACCCTATGCCCTCCTCCCTGTTCCCTACACCCTACTGCCTGTTCCCGCTCCCTGCTATGCTGGAATGTTCGTGTTTGAAATCAGGAGGCGCCTGAAATTAATATGAATTTAAAGCATTAATATGAATTTAAAGCTTGTGTGTGTGTGTTGTGCGTTTGAGTGTGGAACTGATATGAGGGAGAAGCTGAATGTTATGGTGTCAAGGGGGCCGGAATTGGCTGTTGTATTGGAAATGAATGATCTAATTAATTAACGTTATTCTTTTATGTAGCACCTTTTGACAAGGATAGAATTTACAAAAAAGGTAAAAATCAATACCCAAAAATATTGCACAACAATATACCACAACAAGATAATACGTGTTTTCTGTATACAGATTTTATAAGTAATCACAATTTACGAACAGAAAGATTTAGGAGAAAACAAATAAGATTTAAGGATATCAAAAGCTATCCTATAAAATGTGTCTCATGTTTGGTCTTAAAAGATGACATGAATGTATGGCTATAATTAGGGCTGTAACTGAAAAATAATTTGTCTTTAATCTGGACTCTGGAACAGCCTACAATGTAATCTCTCTCTGATTTATCTAGAGATCAAAGAGAGAGGTTAATTTGGTAATGTGGCAAAAGCTATTTTTTATATATTCTGGTGTTACACTAGAAATCTTTATAAGCAATTAATGACAAATAATTAACAGATCAGACTATTTGTTTAACTAAGTTGGTTTGACTCGCACATTAAAATATCATCAGGATAAAAGCGATAATGTTATGATTATGAATAATTTGGTCAGGTGGCAGCATACAGGCGGAGAACAAGATTGGTCCAAGGATAGATCCCAGAGGAACACTGCATTTATCATGGTGCCATGATGGTGACATAAAACACCTGTGGGGACCCGTCCGTTATACAACTAAGAATAAAACCATCTCTGCGCAGTTCAGGAATACCAACCCAGTTTCCACCTCTCTCAATTTAGAGCAATCAATCGTATCAAATACTGCACTAAGGTCAAACAGGACAAGGGTAGATCTTTCACCTGAATCAGCTTTTATCTGTAGATCATTATTTAACTTTAGAAGGGCCGTCTCTGTGCTGTAATATGACCAAAAGCCAAAGCAGAGTATTATTTTCATTATTATGAGAATGCTGTTGGTATTTAATGCAGGTAGAATTTAAACTGAGATTTACAAAAAAGATTTTAGAAAAAAGGCAACTTTTGGTCTGTAGTTAATAAGAGCAGGATTGGCCTCTTAAAAGAGACACTAGGGAACATACCCTGACATAAACAAGATATTAACAGTGAGACTAAATTAGGACCAATCGCTGCTGAAATATCTTTTCAGAGCCTTGTAGGAATGACGTCAGAGTGACTTGGTAATGATCTCATATGTAACACAATGTCTTAGATCATTTGCCAAAATGGGTTCACAGGAATTCAGCTATCTCCCGTTTCACTGCCCTGTGTCTTTGGCCTCTTTGCTATTGGTTATTCTGGCTCCAATGTGGACCCTAAAGGCAAGCGGCAGGTGAAGGATCTGGTGTTTCTTACAATGGTTTTGTAATGGTGTAGGTTATTGTGTTTTTGTTATGGAGTTTTTTGTAGTGTAGGTTATTGTGTTTTGTAATGGAGCTTTTTGTAGTGTAGGTTATTGTGTTTTTGTTAGGTTATGGTGTTTGATAGATCATGACGCTTGTTATGCTGTGGGAATGTGCTGACAGGCCAGTTGAAAGAGTTAAATGAGTGGAAATGTTCATTTTGGTTGTTTTTTTTTCCTCTCTGTTTTGCCATTCCATCCTACTTGTGCCCTTTTCTCTCTCTCTTCTCACATAAACTCCTCTCTCTGTGACCTCTGACCTGGAAGTGTTTGGTCTCTGTCCTCGTGTAGCATCCCCCAGCCCCCACAGGTCTCCATACAGAGCCCCCCTGAGCCGCCTGGACCATGGGAAGACTAGTGCAGCAGCCAAGGAGTCTGGGGGGGGCGCCATGCCCCCTGAAATTCCCCAGGTTTGTGTCTCGCCTTCCCAGCATCCCTCAGTCTGATGAAATGTAAATGCACTCACTGCACTGCAGACAGACTGCATTGTAAACATGCTGCATTGCAGTCTGCCTGTTTTATAAACCTGCTGCACTGCAGCCTGGTGCACATGCTGGCAGCTGCCATTTTGTGGCTGGCCGTTTGCCTGGTGGCTCCTGGCTGTTCTGACATCACTCAGCTCCAGCTCCATGGCAGGACCACGTCAGGCCTGATAACCAGCAAATGGCTGGTTGCTAGGTAACCACCCAGCATGTGACAGGGCTGTGCCGCTATCCCAGCAGGCTCTGCTGTCCCTTTGACTCTGGATTTTATTTCCAGCACCCTGCTATGCCAACATCAAAACACCCAGAACCCCAACCTCCTCTGTGCTTGTTTTTCTACCTGAAATAATTTTCTCTCTGTGATGGAAAATTCAGCCAGGGATATGTGAGAAGAATTAGCAAAGAGGACGCTGCTGATACACACACACACCATACACACACACTCACACACACTATACACACTCACACATACACACACACACACACACCATACACACACACTCACACACACTTTACACATTCACACACACACACACCATACACACTCACACACACACATACACACACACACTATACACACTCAAACACACACACACACACACTGACACAAACACACATGCACGCACGTGTGTAATGAGTGTGTGTGCTGTGTTCTCAGAGGGAGATCCAGGGCAGGGGAAGAGGTGCGGTCTCTCCCTGCAGCAGCACACCGCAGAGACGAGCAGAATCCCCGGCCACACCCACCCGGGGCTCCTCCCCCCGTGCCCAGAGCAAAACTAGGAGGTTTCTGCTTATTTTATTATTACATAAAAATTGTTCTTTTTTGCTAATGTACTATTATCTGTGAGCTCTCACAGAGCTAGCGTGTGTGATAAATGTGTGCGGCAGGCTGCAGGCTGCAGGCTGTCCCTGCCTCACCTGCTGCTGCTTTATTCTGACGGACCTGAGCTCTGCGTTCAGCCATCGCATTAACGCCAGTCTGGAGAGCTCAAACGCTTACAGGCCATGCCCAAAAAGGGCACCCCCTCCATCAGACATGCCTGTCGGAAACGTGTGGTCCAGCTGGTCGCCGTTTCCTGTCTCTGCACAGCTGGGAGGCTGAGGAAAGCAGTCGTTGGTTTTGGAAGAGCAGTGCCATTGACCACGGGTCGCTATGCTACAGCGGCACTATGGCTAATTACATCAGGGGCCTCCAGCGCTCATCTGCTCTGGTGCACTCAATTAGTCAATCAATCTCAACAAGCTCTGGCTCAGCAGGTCAGAGTACACCTGAGTGACTCATTGCACCCAAAGTTTGTCTGGGTGTTTTAACGATGCTGTTAGCACGTAATTACCAGGTGTTTAGAAGATTGTGAGGCTGTTAGGCCTTGTTTACACTAACAAACAGTTGAAAATTTTGACTTTGTATGCCTGAGATATGTTTTTGTCTGTTATTATATACGTCATAATGTGCATGTATCTGATTCTGTATTTAGACTTCTCTATTGTGCTCAGCATTCTATCCAATCTGGCAACCTTAGGGTTAGGGTGTAGTGAGGAGACTGTTAAGTTTGTTAGATTGTAGTGTATAGGTTGTCAGGATATGGTAAACGGGTTGTCAGACTGCTGTGGTTAGGTTGTTCAGATGTTTGTGTTCAGCTTTGCAATGTCACTGAGGGTGACTGCGTCTTTGCTGTTCCAGGATCAGATCAACAAATGGCCGAGCCCAGTCGCCCTGCACCGGGGGGCAGTACCCCCCCTCCCCCATGAGGAATGGGGCCACCACCCCGGGCACAGAGGAGGAGAAGGGGGCCCGGGAGATCCGGGGCCACGGGTCCCTGGAGAGGAAGGCCTCAAAGACAGACACCCCTGAGAGGAAGATGGCCAAGTCCAGCAGCAGAGACCTGAATGTTGACCGGAGCGCAGGTGAGGCTTCCGTCTCCTAGGTAACCTGCCGCTGTTGGATGAGCAGCAATAATAACACGCTGGGAAAAGGTAAAAACATTAGCATGATTTACATTATCACCCTGTTCGCACCGTGGCACCTGGCTCAGTCTGTCTCTCTGTGTGTGTGCGACAGAGTCACCAGTCACGCCCACCGGAAAGCCGGTTGCTGGGACGACAGACGCAGAGGAGGCCTCGCGGCTGCTTGCCGAGCGCCGCCGCCAAGCGCGGCTACAGAAAGAGCTGGAGGAGAAACAACGCCGTGAGCAGGAGGAGGAGGAGAGGTGAGGGAGAGGAGTTTGTATGTGTGTCTGTGTGTGTATAGTGTGTGTGTAAGTGTATGTGTGTGTGAGTGTGTGTAGAGTGTGTGTGTGTGATGACAGCTGTGCTCCCGTGCTGCAGGCTGCGGTTAGAGGAGTTGCGTAAGAGGCAGGCAGAGGAACGTGCTCGGCAGGAGGAGGAGGAGCGACGGGCAGCGGAGGAGAGACAGCGGCAGGAGCAGGAGAGGAGACGTTGTGAGGAGGAGGAGAAACGGCAGAGGGAGCGCCGCTGGTTGGAGCTGCAGGCCCAGCTGGAGAAAGAGGTCAGTTCACTGTGCTGTACTCCACTGTGTTACAGCTGTGATATCACTGCTCTACATGTAATCTGTTGTGATGTCACAATTCTGTTTGTGTTCAGTTGTGACGTCAATGTTCTATATACTTTCAACGGTGAAGTCACTGCTCTGTAAACCTTTGTGTTATAATGTTACAGTGTATTGCAAATGCTTGCAATTAGAGTGACATGCATTGAACTGTTAATATTTACTATGGTAGTTCAGATTCAGTGCCTTGCCCAAAGATAAAAATATCAGAACCTCTCCTGAGATTTAAACCTGAACCAGCGCGAGCATCTGTTTATGCTGCCTGCCACACGTCTCTGCAGAGGGAGGAGACAGAACAGCAGGCGCGGAGGGAGGTGGAGCGACTCCGTCAGGAGAGAGAGTTGATTAAACTGCAGGAGGAGCAGGAGAGGCTGCAGAGAAAGAAGGTACGCAGCACTGCACTGCAACGCTCAATAAAGATGAGTGTTTGGAACAGAGTTTGTGAGTATTTAAAGAAATTGGTAATAGCTTCTGCCTGCGTTGTGCTGCCAGTACATAACAGCCCTCAGGTGTTCACATGCAGCATTGTGTGCTCATTATCAAACACGGCTACCAACAAACATCTAAACCCCAGCTTTAAAACGGCTGCCATGAGCCCCTGTGCTAAACATCTCACTGAGTGGCTGCCCTAGCTGGCCGAAGGGCTGTTAATTACAATCACCTGGTTTAGTGCAGAGGTGGAGTAAACACATGATAACGCCTCTGTTTTCTATACCTGGGGTTTTAACATCATTAATCTAAATAAGATTCATATTTTTATTTCTGCTGAAATACTCTCCTTCACAGAGGATTGAGGAGATCATGAAGAGAACGAGGAAGACCGACACTGAGGTGAAGGTAAGACCCTGGAGTTCAAACAGGGGTCACTCAGGATAGGAGAGGGAACAGGCCAAGGAGATTCAGGTTGTGTTGTGCGCTCTTGTGCGTGTGTGTGTCTGTGTGTGTGTGCGTGTGTTTGTGTTGATTCAGGTTGTGTTGTGTGTTACTGTGTGTGTTGATTCAGGCTGTGTTGTGATTGTGTGTGTGTGTGTGTGTTGATTCAGGCTGTGCTGTGTGTTATTGCGTGTCTGTATGTGTGTGTGTCTGTGTGTGTGTGTGTGTTGATTCAGGCTGTGCTGTGTGTTATTGTGTGTGTGTTGATTCAGGCTGTGCTGTGTATTATTGTGTGTGTGTGTTGATTCAGGCTGTGCTGTGTGTTATTGCGTGTCTGTATGTGTGTGCGTGTGTGCGTCTGTGTGTGTGTGTGTTGATTCAGGCTGTGCTGTGTGTTATTGTGTGTGTGTGTGTTGATTCAGGCTGTGCTGTGTTATTGTGTGTGTGTTGATTCAGGCTGTGCTGTGTGTTATTGTGTGAGTGTGTGTGTGTGTGTGTGTTGATTCAGGCTGTGCTGTGTGTTATTGTGTGTGTGTGTGTGTTGATTCAGGCTGTGCTGTGTGTTATTGCGTGTCTGTATGTGTGTTATTATGTGTGTGTGTGTGTGTGTGTGTGTGTGTGTTATTGTGTGTGTGTGTGAGTGTGTGTGTGTGTGTGTTATTGTGTGTGTGTGTGTGTTGATTCAGGCTGTGTTGTGTGTTATTGTGTGTGTGTGTGTGTGTGTGTGTGTTGATTCAGGCTGTGTTGTGTGTTATTGTGTGTGTGAGTGTGTGTGTCTGTGTGTGTGTTGATTCAGGCTGTGTTGTGTGTTATTGTGTGTGTGTGTGTGTTGATTCAGGCTGTGCTGTGTGTTATTGTGTGTGTGTGTGTGTTGATTCAGGCTGTGCTGTGTGTTATTGTGTGTGTGTGTTGATTCAGGCTGTGCTGTGTGTTATTGTGTGTGTGTGTGTTGATTCAGGCTGTGCTGTGTGTTATTGCGTGTCTGTATGTGTGTGCGTGTGTGTGTGTGTGTGTGTTATTGTGTGTGTGTGTGTGTGTTGATTCAGGCTGTGCTGTGTGTTATTGTGTGTGTGTGTGTGTTGATTCAGGCTGTGCTGTGTGTTATTGTGTGTGTGTGTTGATTCAGGCTGTGCTGTGTGTTATTGTGTGTGTGTGTGTTGATTCAGGCTGTGCTGTGTGTTATTGCGTGTCTGTATGTGTGTGCGTGTATGTGTGTGTGTGTGTTATTGTGTGTGTGTGTGTGTGTGTGTTGATTCAGGCTGTGCTGTGTGTTATTGCGTGTCTGTATGTGTGTGCGTGTATGTGTGTGTGTGTTATTGTGTGTGTGTGTGTGTGTGTTGATTCAGGCTGTGCTGTGTGTTGACACAGAAAGAAGCGATGCAGATGGAGCCTCCCTCTCCTGTCTCCCTTTTGCACCCTCTCCCCTCTCCTCTGGCCAGGTCCTCAGGTATGGGAACATTTCCACCTGCATAGGCACCAGCTGGATTGTGTCTTTACACCTGCTACACAAAATCAGACATACTGCTACATCACCCCAGTTACACATGCTACAGCTACTCAGTCACACCTGCAACACCCTCATAACACCTGTGTCATCTATTTACACCTTCTGCACCCACTCAGTCACACCTGGACCACCGCAGCGTTTATACATCAGACAGCGATGACCTGATGTGTGCATTGCTACAGTAACACTGACCTGCTTGAGTGTGTTATTAGAATAACACTGCTCTGTTTGCACTCTGCAGGCGTGACACAGGTGAATGGGCAGGTTGGTGGACAGGTTCATAGCACATGGCTGAAGACCAGCACCATGCCCTTGGCCCCCTCCCCTGTGGGGCCCCTCATCAGCCTGGGAAACCTGGAGGTCCGGGGCGGTGGAGTGGACGAGTTCCCGGATGAAGTGCAGTCCATGGACGTGAGGTGAGCCGAGTCGGCCCTCCCTCAGGAGCATTACAAATGTGGCTGCAGCCGGCCAGGGGTTGCCTTGGCTACTGTGTGAGGTTCTACTATCAAAAACCTAAACTTAAATTTAGCAACCAAACTATCTCCAAGAAGCCAGCTGATGTGAGTTAACCGTGTAACCCACTGATCAGATTTCTGTAGCTGTCAAACAAATCAAAGAGCTCTCCGTAGGAGAAACAGTGAAGTTTCAAATTATTAAAACAGTTTGACACACTGGCTGTTAATTGCCTTACTGTTTTATAGGGTCCTGAAACCACAGTAAAGTATGACAAAGTTAACAGTAGCTGTGTGGAACTGTGTGGACACTGTGCTCTGATGTTGGGTGGGAGGTCGCTGTAACTGTAGTTCCTCCTTTGCAGCCCGATCGCTAAGGAGGACCTCGTCTCCATCCCAGAGTTCAGCCCTGTGAATGAGGTGACCCCCATCGGCACGAGCAATGCCCGCGCGCTTGAGGACCTGATGGATCTGACGGGCCAAGTGGGGTACCCCAAAACCTCCCCCGCTGTACCCCTGGGGGACTGTAACAAGAATCTGATTGAGGGGTTCAGCAGCTCCACAGAGACCCAGCTTATTCAGAGCCTCAGCTCGGCCTCTGAGAAGCTCAACATCCAGTAACCAGGTTAGAGCACGCTATCGCTGTCACACTCACACTATCGCTCTCACACTCACACTATCGCTCTCACACTTACACTATCGCTCTCACACTCACGCTATCGCTGTCACACTCACACTATCGCTCTCACACTCACACTATCGCTCTCACACTTACATTATCGCTCTCACACTCACGCTCTCACACTTACACTATCGCTCTCACACTCACATTATCACTATCACTCTCACACCATCGCTCTCACACACTATCGCGCTCACACTCACACTATCGCTCTCACACTTACACTATCGCTCTCACACTCACATTATCGCTATCACTCTCACACTATCGCTCTCACACACTATCGCGCTCACACACACTATCGCTCTCACACTTACATTATCGCTCTCACACTCACATTATCACTATCACTCTCACACTATCGCTCTCACACTCACACTATCGCTCTCACACTTACACTATCGCTCTCACACTCACATTATCGCTCTCACACTCACACTGTCGCTCTCACACTCACACTATCGCTCTCACACTTACACTATCGCTCTCACACTAACACTATCGCTCTCACACTTACACTATCGCTCTCACACTTACACTATCGCTCTCACACTAACACTATCGCTCTCACACTCACATTATCACTATCACTCTCACACTATCGCTCTCACACTCACACTATCGCTCTCACACTTACACTATCGCTCTCACACTCACACTATCGCTCTCACACTCACACTGTCGCTCTCACACTCACACTATCGCTCTCACACTTACACTATCGCTCTCACACTAACACTATCGCTCTCACACTTACACTATCGCTCTCACACTTACACTATCGCTCTCACACTTACACTATCGCTCTCACACTTACACTATCGCTCTCACACTTACACTATCGCTCTCACACTCACATTATCGCTCTCACACTCACACTGTCGCTCTCACACTCACACTATCGCTCTCACACTTACACTATCGCTCTCACACTAACACTATCGCTCTCACACTTACACTATCGCTCTCACACTCATGCTATCACACTCACACTATCGCTCTCACACTCACACTATTGCTCTCACATTATCGCTCTCACACTCACACTGTCGCTCTCACACTCACACTATCGCTCTCACACTTACACTATCGCTCTCACACTTACACTATCGCTCTCACACTCATGCTATCACTCTCACACTCACACTGTCGCTCTCACACTCACACTATCGCTCTCACACTCACACTGTCGCTCTCACACTCACACTATCGCTCTCACACTCACACTGTCGCTCTCACACTCACACTATCGCTCTCACACTTACACTATCGCTCTCACACTCATGCTATCACTCTCACACTCACACTATCGCTCTCACACTCACACTATTGCTCTCACACTATCGCTCTCACACTCACACTATTGCTCTCACACTCACACTATCGCTCTCACACTCATGCTATCACTCTCACATTCACACTATCTCACTATCGCTCTCACACTCACGCTATCACTCTCACATTCACACTATCTCTCTCACACTCACACTATCTCACTATCGCTCTCACATTCACGCTATCACTCTCACACTCACGCTATCACTCTCACACTCATGCTATCACTCTCACACTCATGCTATCACTCTCACACTATCACTCTCACATTCACACTATCTCACTATCGCTCTCACACTATCTCACTATCGCTCTCACACTCACGCTATCACTCTCACATTCACACTATCTCTCTCACACTCACACTATCTCACTATCGCTCTCACATTCACGCTATCACTCTCACACTCACGCTGTCGCTCCCACACTCACACTATCACTCTCACAATCACACTATCGCTCTCACACTCACGCTATCACTCTCACACTCACACTATCACTCTCACACTATCTCTGTCACACTCACACTATCGCTCTCACGCTTACACTATCACACGCTATCGCTCTCACACTCACACTATCACTCTCACACTATCTCTGTCACACTCACACTATCTCTCCCACACTCACACTATCACTCTCACACTCACACTATCTCTCTCACACTCACGCTATCTCTCTCACACTCACGCTATCTCTCTCTCTCTCACACACACACATGCGTATGCACGCACACATGCACACACACACACACACACAGACTGACTATGTGACCCCATCGCCCCTCTCTGTTCTACAGAATGCTGAAGCTGGCTAGAGGAACAGGAAGACAGTTTTATCAGCTTTGTCACTGGGAGCAGCTGCTGTTTGCACATCTGCCCTGGGAGCGATGGCAGAGAGACCCCCAGGTTGCCCCTGTGCCCAGGCAGCGATGAAAGAGACCCCCAGGTTGCCCCTGTGCCCAAGCAGCGATGAGAGAGACCCCCAGGTTGCTGCTCTGCCTCAGAGGAGAGTGAGGAGCGTAGTGTGTTTTCTTCCTCAGTGGCCCTCAATTAGATCCTCATTTTAGCCTCTCGCCCCTGAAACTGCACCTCTCTGCCTGTGAAATGGCCTCTCTCTCCTGTCAGTGTCTTTAAAATGGCCTCTCTCTCCTGTCAGTGTCTTTAAAATGGCCTCTCTCTCTCTTGTCTGTATCTTTAAAATGGCCTCTCTCTCCTGTCTATATCTTTAAAATGGCCTCTCTCTCCTGTCTATATCTCTATAATGGCCTCTCCTCACTATATCTGTATGATGGCTTCCTCTCAGTCCTGCCCCTGTGTGTATAATGGCGTGCCTCTCCCCTGGCTCTGCCTCTCTCATGGCTGCTGTGTGGGCACACGGCTGTGGGAAGCTGCTCCACTTTCACAGGGTTTAGCTTCAGTTCCAGAGGCACAGGCAACACAGGTAACACAGGTAACCTCATCATCTGTGGGGCCGTCCTCATGCGTATTTAGCGTAGCATTCACAAAGGGAAGCATGCAGGCTGGAGTCTTTTTCATCGCAACTGCAATGAAGACAGGTCTGTGTACATGTTGTGTAGGGAGTACTTTTTTCAAACAGTGGTATAAAAAATAATTGATGGTGTGTATGTTTTTTTGTGTTTTTATTTGCTGATATGGTTTGCCAGGCAAAAGCGCCCATAGTTCACATATGTACAGGACAGCACCATTGTCTCAACATTCTAAGCAGTGCACAGTTAGACAGTAAATATCATACAAAACAAGAGCTTAAATTACTTAGCTGCATATTCTTATGAACTCGTGTTTGCTCTGCTTCTTGGTATACCAGCTTCCTGTGACGTTAATCATGAATAGCGTTCCTAGAGAAACAGGACCCATTGAGTAAAAGCACCGTGTTACAGCCGCTGCTCATAGGGAAAGGGTCTGCTGCCTGCCCTGCGCAGGAGGTTCCAGTACGGCCAGCATATAGGCCATCCACACGCGCTCAGAAGGCTTGCTGAGTGATGTCATCTCCGTGTGCATGAGGGAGCCGTCTATCCGCATACCTCACTTCCTGCCAAAAGGCCATGTTTGATTGGCTCAGGCATTTCAAATCCATTTGCTAGAAAAGCTTAAAAAGGCATTCACTGACAGAAATAACAGCGTCAATAAAGAAAAAAATTACAGAGTCTTACATAAAATCAAAACAACGTAATTTGTATTACATAATTTTCCATTAGATCAATTTTTCTAAATTATAAAGCACTTTAAACGCTGTAAACCACAAAGCTTTTTTTTAATATGTGAGACCAACCAAAACAATACAAAATGTAACTGGTCTAATACTATTTGGCAATACTACTGTAAAACTGCTATTTGGCTATTTTTTGGTTGCTTATGTTAGTTTAAATACAGCTATTTTCTCATCTCTAGCTAGCCATATCCACAATTAATTTGTGCCATAATTTTTAGTCATTTCCTTTGAGTTTCCCCTCAGCACGATGAGCTCATGATGGATTTGAGCAATGGCCAGTCACCCTCAGGCTTGGTGCTGTGCCTCACATTAGCACTGAAGTCTCACCATCGGACTTAGTGTTTGCCTGTGTGCATTGAGCTCTATCGCACAGCCTCTGCGCATTGCAAGATGACATCACCATGTCTGAGTGTACAGTCTGTAAAAGCCTGAGGTTTTAAAGTGAGGCGGCTTCATGTCTAACATCAACCCTATTCAGCTGTGACATAGTGTGCACTATCGTGTTTTCTCAAGTGTGCCGTGTTTCCACCCACACTGATCTCATGCTGTATTGGAAAAACACTCTTAAATGGACACAAGAAATGTGGGTGTCCCTGTTTCGGAGCAATACCTTATTAATTAACATGTACCCACCTTGTTCACTTGGAGCTACACAGTGAGGGTCTGCAGACAGCTTTCAGACACGCACAAACTCCGTAACCGTCCTCAACTTATGAAACCAGCCCAGCATCCTAACGACAGCTTCGCAAATCCAGTCCTTCAGCATGTGTATTATCTCAAGCTAAATTCCATCGGACTTCTGTTCCTTTTTCTGAACACACAAGTTATCCTCCACAAGCTGCAAAGCCTGTGTTTTTCTGTGGGTAACCTTCCTAAATGTTTGCTGTGCATTGTCCTGTGATCCCTCTACCTGAGACCCAAGATAAAGCAGAGAGTATGGTCTGCCTACAGGTGAACGTTTGGCCACCGATCACCTGGTTGATGTCAGTTAAATGCTGTATTTGTGAGGTACTGTTGGGACCTGCGAGTGAATCTGTGTCCGTGGGTTTATGTGTGCATGTGAGTGAGAGATCGTCTGTACCGTCCATCCGATTTTCTGTTTAATTTCGGACATTTTGTAAAAGTGTTTTGACAATGATAAATGGAGGCGAAATGGCCTCAAGTGAAGAATGCCACACAGATGCAGAATCAGAAAAGGAGAAAAGACACATTTGACCGTGTGAATGACGAGTGTAGCTGGACTGAACGGCCTGGTCTCGTCATTATGTATTCCACTGTTATGTTCTTATTAAGGGTTAAGAGCAGCATAGTATGCCATAATCAGTCTTTTAAAAGAGAAGCACATAGCATTTGCGTTGAGTGGTTCTTGTAGACATGGTGCATGGATATTCAGCTTGAGCAGAATCTAACAATAAAGATTACTTACACTGTGTTTGTGATGCTGTGTTTTCTGTGCGTAGCCCGTTGAGAGATATCCCATAACACTCTGCCCTTCACTGTGACCTTTGACATTTACCCTTCAGTGCAAAATGCACAAATATTTATGGACAATAAAGACTTATTTTCAAAATTACAAAAAATTTTACTTTTTAAAATGTATTTACATTACCCTCCATTGCTTCCTGTCTGACTACATTTGATGGTATTTGGATGGGAGACCTCGGAATTCCAAGATGCTGCTGGAAGTTGTTGGTGGGCCAGTAGGGGCCACTCTTCCAAAGCCCCAGCACAGTAATGAGCATGGTGCTGCAGAAGGTGCCATTCCATGGGTGACATTCAACTGAGGCCCTGACTTATGGTCATTAAAGATACCCATATCACTTTTCCAAAGATGCTTTTGTTGACCTCTGGGTCAAAGTGCCTAAAAAGGCTCTGCATATGGTCACTGTTATCCCCTTATATATCTGATTGGCTTTGAAATCCCACCCACTTCCCCAAGAGGACAGAAGTCTCAGATGACCTACCTTTAGCAGCAAAATCACAGTGCCCTTCAAGAGACGGAATCCTGGCTATTATTTTATGATACATTGTTTCCCAAATAGGAGACTCATACTGTTACTCTGTATTTATGTTGCTGAGTCAGTAAAGTACACAGAGGTCACTGTCCATACGGGAAATGTGAAGGGTACACAAGGTTTATTTCCAGCTGCAAAGCTAAACTGAAGAGAGTATTTATGAGGGGTATTGATCTGGGCAGTTGAACACATCCGAGGTGCTCTTCAGTAGGAGTAAACGGCAGATGGATCAGATCTGCTCTGGTGACTTTGATTTATACACTCCCAGGCCCTAACCAGAAGGCCCATGAGTGTTTGCTGGGCCTCCTCCCCTTTAACCGCAGTTAGCTTTAGCATAGACCTATGAGTGTTTGCTGGTCCTCCTCCCCTTTAACCGCAGTTAGCTTTAGCATAGACCCATGAGTGTTTGCCAGTTCTCCTCCCCTTTAACCGCAGTTAGCTTTAGCATAGACCCATGAGTGTTTGCTGGTCCTCCTCCCCTTTAACTGCAGTTAGCTTTAGCATAGACCCATGAGTGTTTGCCAGTTCTCCTCCCCTTTAACCGCAGTTAGCTTTAGCATAGACCCATGAGTGTTTGCTGGTCCTCCTCCCCTTTAACCGCAGTTAGCTTTAGCATAGACCCATTAGTTTTTGCTGGTCCTCCTCCCCTTTAACCACATTTGGCTTTAGCATAGACCCATTAGTGTTTGCTGGTCCTCCTCCCCTTTAACCGCATTTGGCTTTAGCATAGACCCATGAGTGTTTGCTGGTCCTCCTCCCCTTTAACCGCAGTTAGCTTTAGCATAGACCCATGAGTGTTTGCTGGTCCTCCTCCCCTTTAACCGCAGTTAGCTTTAGCATAGACCCATGAGTGTTTGCTGGTCCTCCTCCCCTTTAACTGCAGTTAGCTTTAGCATAGACCCATGACTGTTTGCTGGTCCTCCTCCCCTTTAACCACAGTTAGCTTTAGCATAGACCCATGAGTGTTTGCCAGTCCTCCTCCCCTTTAACTGCATGTGGCTTTAGCATAGCTCTCTGGTGTGGCACACAATGCTTTGCCCATAGGTGGCTGACAGAAACAGTCTTTCTGTGCTGATGCAAGTTCAGTGTATGCCATCATGTCAATTTTCTGATTTAATATTATCAGAATTGCATAATATATTACAGATGTGATGTACAGCTATCCTGTTTTTAAAGGTAATGATAAAAAATTATGACTCAGCTCTGTAAATTTCCTCTCTGTTTTAGGATTTTGTGTAAAATCAGAAAGTAAGTATAGGTGCCATGGTAACTGGGTTCAATTTTCTCACCACACACTCAAATATTTTATTTTAGCCCAGGATGCTTCTGAATGAGATTCTGCTCCTGGACTTGACTTTCAAAAAAGTCAGCTGGACTGCAGGTGAGAAAGGACTTCATTTCCCAGCCAGCTCAGTGGCCACAGCAGGCCCAGACTCATGTATACTGCCGCAATTTTTGTATTTTTTATGAAGATAAATGAGGCATGCGGGGCACAGTTTGTTTCCTGGGATAACAGAGACATTTAACTTTTCTTTCCAATTCTTAGCCATGCGTAGACTTATTTCTCTGAGTGATTTCTTTGCTGGTCTCTTATGTTTCTTCAAAGGATCACAACATTTCTTTTGAAATATTGGGTAGTAAGTCAGTATCTTCTGCTCATGATAAAGGCACACAGTGTCGTTGTCCTCACAGGGCAGCCCCGTCCTCCGTGAAATCAGTTCGGTTTTTTCATCTTCAAGCAAACTGAAGCGCTTTATCCCAACTCTCCGTGAGTACTCCAGTAAATGGCACTTCTCTGACAGGGACACGCCAATCGTGCAATTCTCGGATAACAGACCTAACGAAAAAGAAAACCACTTACAAAACAAATTAATAAAACATTTACCTCTAAACCCATCAGAAACCATTCAAAGCATATAACGCAATTATTGAAAAACATAACACCCATAGAAAGCACTAAAAGTTTACACACACTGCAGTTTACAGGCCACTGCAATGACCGCTGTATTAGTGGTAATAGTGCACTTTATCAGAAACGTATTTATCTCCTAAATGGTCCATTCTGATAGGCAGGTGCCGCTTCCGCCATCCCACTCTGAACCAATCAGTCTCTGCTTTCCTTTGCGTACTTTGG
Organism: Albula glossodonta; assembly: GCA_019788955.1. NCBI lineage: Eukaryota > Metazoa > Chordata > Actinopteri > Albuliformes > Albulidae > Albula > Albula glossodonta. Next base: position 63,818 of record JAFBMS010000275.1, on the reverse strand, counting down.
CAAACCAAATGGAAATGACCCGGTTAGTTATGTGAATCGTCAGATTAAAAGGTAAAGGGTAGCGCAGCCTGTACCTGTAAAGGGGTAGGATATAGGTGCCCCGTAGGGTTCCTCAGGCATAATGAAGCTGTTTCCCCCCCTGTTGTCTGTTTGGGCGCTTTCGTCTCTCCCGCTGTCTTCATCACTCCCCTTTTCTTTCTTCGTACTGGATTGAAACACCTCTTCCTCTTCCACAGCCTGTCCAGTCTTTACCTCCTTATTCCTCCTGTCCCTGGTCCCCTCCTCATCCCTCTCCTTTTTCTCTGACAGTTGCAGTTCCTCCCTTTCCTCCTTGCTCGGCACATAGCCAGGCTCGTCCTCTATTGCCTCCTTTGAGTCCTGGCTTTCCGGTGATCTGTGCTCCATAGCAGTGCTCTCCATGCCGTCCATTACAGATTTCACACGATTATCTACACATAAAGATGGGGGTTCAAAAGTCAGTCCAGAACTGATTCTGATCGCTTGTTAAGACAGTTTACATGGCAGTTAACTCCTCTAAACTGAAGGGCAGGGGGAAGGGGGGATAATTGCAGAGAGGGAATATTTAAAGATAACCTCTTTATTCAACTTCTTAAAATATTTCTTGTTCATTTTTTCCAAAGATTGGAACACACAACAGTAATAGAGAAAGACCAAAGAAAAGAGTAAAGAACGGAGAACAGCCAGAATAAAGTGTTGGGGAGTTTATTCAACAATCTGCAAACGCGGAAATTTTCCAGTTTCTTCAATTCCTACATTCTTTAACTAAACGGTCCTGTATTGAAAGAATAAAAACACAGGTATTACACTGGGCACTATAAAATTGTGACTCGACATAGGCGTTTTGCGGTTTAATACAGTCACATCTGTCCAAAATATTCATTAATTAGCATATATTGTTCTCTATCTAATTTTTAAACGATTCCTATAAGTGTTTAAATGATGTATGCAAATTATTGCGGTGCTCAAATTTGCAATTCATAAGATGAAAATTTCATTGCCATGTGACACAGGGGAGCGTATTACTCTGACATTTATGTGTTTACCTTTCCCTTTGTTCTCCAAAATGTCTTCTTCGACTGGACTCAAACTAACTTACGGTGTTGGGAATGTTAAAGCAACAGAGCGGTTTACAAAACCATAGCTAATATACGATGACTAATTATAGAGCAATACCAGTTTTCAAAATCTAAGCGAGAAGCATTCGGATTAATTTTGTTGCTATGCCAGCTATGATAACTATGACTGGAAACTGTTATCTTCGTTCAAACAGAAATCCAAGAGCACAACTTGATTTCATTCCAGTGCAGTATACTTAGAATTGATAGTAACTGCTGATGCTAATGACAGCACTGCATTCACTTTGGCCGCTCGGTTCACTGCAGGGAACGAGCATTACAGTATGCATAGGCCTACAGAACATGTAAACATATATGGTAAAACATTGGCGACATGAACTACGTAGAGCATGGAATAATATAATAATAATATATGACGCAAACTGCAGGGGAAATCAGACGGGCTCCTCTTACCTGCGGCTAGGCCAAAATGTTATGGTTTGGACAGTGACGTAACAGTGTGCGGAAGTGTTTTTTCTCACTGGTCAACTACACTCAAAGCGCAGGTAGTCCGAAACGCAAGCAGACTGCCTAATCAGATGCATATTCTAGCTAGATCTATAGCATGAGGGATAATAATTATGTAAAAATAAATAATAATTGCCCTTTTGTTAAGCTTAAAAGCTTAAAGTTATCCCCATGAAGCTAAAACAATGATATTCCGGTTGAGTATTTTCAAAATAAGAGTCACTAAAATTACCCATTCCTCCAAACTAGCCAACTACAGTACCAGTCAGAAGTTTGGACACACTTTCTCATTCAAGTAAATTCAAAAAAGATTTTTTTTTTTTTTTTTGGCATTTTTGCTTTATTTTTATGGTAACAGTGGAGAAAGAGAGGCAAAATACTGTGATGCTGTTCTTCTATTGCTAAACCAATGGTGCACACAAAAGCCACAGATGGGACTGGAATTGTAGTGGATGGGCAATATTTATTTCAGCAGCATAAATAAAGGGAGGAGAATAATTACAAGGAAGGGAAGGATACCTGGCACAAAATATCAAAATAAGCAGTGAAAAACACAAAGATTACAGGGGAAAACAATTCTAAGAACCAACACTGCCCCCTGTAGTGGGAGGAGAGTATGCAGGCATCAGATTCACCTTTCCTCTGGAGAACCCAATAGAAACACTCTTAGAAGGGCTGTGACCTTTCCTCTGGAGAACCCAATAGAAACACCCTTAGAAGGGCTGTGACCTTTCCTCTGGAGAACCCAATAGAAACACCCTTAGAAGGGCTGTGACCTTTCCTCTGGAGAACCCAATAGAAACACCCTTAGAAGGGCTGTGACCTTTCCTCTGGAGAACCCAATAGAAACACCCTTAGAAGGGCTGTGACCTTTCCTCTGGAGAACCCAATAGAAACACCCTTAGAAGGGCTGTGACCTTTCCTCTGGAGAACCCAATAGAAACACCCTTAGAAGGGCTGTGACCTTTCCTCTGGAGAACCCAATAGAAACACCCTTAGAAGGGCTGTGACCTTTCCTCTGGAGAACCCAATAGAAACACCCTTAGAAGGGCTGTGACCTTTCCTCTGGAGAACCCAATAGAAACACTCAAGCACAGGCAATGGTCTAATTGTAATCACACAGAGAAACCGTATGTACACATTTACACACAGATCCAGTGAAGCATGGAAATGTATACATAACTACAAGTAAAAAACAACCACAGAAGAGAGTGTGCTCCTGCCTCATGTTCAGGCTGATATCTACAGTCTTTATCTCAGGCCCAGTGAGGCCCGAGGACTGAAGTTAATCACTCATCACTCATGCACAAACTGCATTTATACAGCATCTTTACATCATGATTTTTAATGTGCTTCACAGTGAATGAGGGAATCTCCACCACCCATGGGCTGTACCACTTACATACTGCATGAGGAAACTCAGCACATATGAGCCAAAGCCAGTGCATGGGGGTGAGAAGGGCAAACTTACATTCACACAGCAAATCACTACACACCCAAATGGTCTTTCAAATGGAAAAAAGATGCTTATGGGTTATGCATCCACTCTTTGGCTGTGATTAAACATATAATAAATAATAATATTAAGTCAAATTAACAAGTAACTGTTTGTGGAAAATTCTTAACCTTGCTGGTTACTGAGCATTCACACAGGTACATTTATATATACATAAATAAAAGGGTAATTTTTAAAAGAGTAAGACAAACAGAATTTAAGACAAACATTCACAAGTCTATTTAAAACTGAATGTTTGACAAAAGCCTCTGAGAGATACATAAGGGCAGTCAGTGTCTGAACAGGGAGTGAGTGATGCTGAGTTAAATATGTGAGTAAAGTCACAGCTGGGGAGTGAGTGATGCTGAGTTAAATATGTGAGTAAAGTCACAGCTGGGGAGTGAGTGATGCTGAGTTAAATATGTGAGTAAAGTCACAGCTGGGGAGTGAGTGATGCTGAGTTAAATACATGAGTAAAGTCACAGCTGGGGAGTGAGTGATGCTGAGTTAAATATGTGAGTAAAGTCACAGCTGGGGAGTGAGTGATGCTGAGTTAAATATGTGAGTAAAGTCACAGCTGGGGAGTGAGTGATGCTGAGTTAAATACGTGAGTGAAGTCACAGCTGGGGAGTGAGTGATGCTGAGTTAAATATGTGAGTGAAGTCACAGCTGGGGAGTGAGGGATGCTGAGTTAAATATGCGAGTGAAGTCACAGCTGGGGAGTGAGTGATGCTGAGTTAAATACGCGAGTGAAGTCACAGCTGGGGAGTGAGTGTTGCTGAGTTAAATACGTGAGTAAAGTCACAGCTGGGGAGTGAGTGATGCTGAGTTAAATACATGAGTGAAGTCACAGCTGGGGAGTGAGTGTTGCTGAGTTAAATATGTGAGTAAAGTCACAGCTGGGGAGTGAGTGATGCTGAGTTAAATACGTGAGTGAAGTCACAGCTGGGGAGTGAGTGATGCTGAGTTAAATATGTGAGTAAAGTCACAGCTGGGGAGTGAGTGATGCTGAGTTAAATATGTGAGTAAAGTCACAGCTGGGGAGTGAGTGATGCTGAGTTAAATATGCGAATGAAGTCACAGATGGGGAGTGAGTGATGCTGAGTTAAATATGCGAATGAAGTCACAGCTGGGGAGTGAGTGATGCTGAGTTAAATACGTGAGTAAAGTCACAGCTGGGGAGTGAGTGATGCTGAGTTAAATACGTGAGTGAAGTCACAGCTGGGGAGTGAGTGATGCTGAGTTAAATATGTGAGTGAGGTCACCGCTGGGGAGTGAGTGATGCTGAGTTAAATATGTGAGTGAAGTCACAGCTGGGGAGTGAGTGATGCTGAGTTAAATATGTGAGTGAAGTCACAGGGGTGACAGAGGTTAAGCCCAGACATGACGAAAGCATGGCAGCTCTCTGTCACAGGTGGAGATGACATGGGCTTTACCTGCGCAATGATGCACAGGTGGAACACCTGACTCATCACCTCATTTCTGATGCGTGCTTGAGGGGAGACCCTAAGATCGCATCAATGTCAGGACTGACATTCATTCTTAAGAACCATTCACATCCCTACAGTTACAGCACTAAAAAACCCTCTTCCAATACCAGGAGCGATGCAATGGTCTCTACTCTTTGTGAATGCGCATGTGGACCCTCAGAGTATATGACTGGCTGAAGCTCTTGCCGCAGAGGGTGCAGTGGAATGGGCGCTCGCCTGTGTGTATTCGCTGGTGTTTGGTCAGCTCAGACTGATACATGAAGCCCTTCCCACACTGAGAGCACTGGTGCGGTCTCTCCCCCGTGTGAAACCGCTCATGTCTCATCAGCTTTGATGTAGAAACAAAACTCTTCCCACACTTTGCGCAGTGGAACGGGCGCTCCTCGATGTGAGTTTGCTGGTGTTTCCTCAAGTGACCTGTCTGACCGAAGCACTTCCCACACTGGGAGCACTGGTATGGCCGCTCACCTGTGTGTGTTCGCAGGTGTTTCGTCAGGTTTGACGCACACCTGAAGCTCTTACAGCACTGGGAGCACTGGTACGGGGATTCACCTGTGTGCGTTCGCAGGTGTATCGTCAGGTCTGACTGATACACAAAACTCTTGCCGCACTGGGAGCAGTGAAATGGCCGCTTCCCTGTGTGTGTGGGCAGGTGTTTGGTGAGGTCCGACTGATATATAAAACTCTTCCCACAGACCGGACAGTCAAACGGATGCTCCCCTGTGTGAGTCCTCTGGTGTTTCGTCAGGTTCGATGCGCACCTGAAACTCTTGCCGCACTGGGAGCAGGAGAACGGGCGCTCACCTGTGTGAATCCGCTCATGTATGGTCAGGTGTGACGCAAACATGTAGCTCTTGCCGCACTGAGTGCAGTGGTAGGGCCGCTCGCCGGCGTGGGCTCGCTGGTGAGTGGTGAGCTGGGACGCGGTGACGAACCTCTTCCCGCATAGCGAGCAGTGGTAAGGACGCTCCCCGGTGTGAATGCGCTGGTGCTTCTTCAGATCGGACGCAGAAATGAAGCACTTTCCACACTGGGAGCAGGGGTAGGGGCGCTCGCCGGTGTGAATGCGCTTGTGCTTCTTCAGATCCGATGCAGAGGTGAAGCCCTTTCCGCAGTGGGGACACTGGTGTGGACGTTCTCCACTGTGAATTCGCTGGTGTTTTCTTAAGTTATTGGACTGAGTGAAACTCTTCCCACACTGGGAGCAAATGTAGGCCCCTGTATTGTCTGTATACTGTTTTGGGGTGCTGACTGTCTTAGGGGGTGTGGGGTGCTGATGTGTGCTGCTGGGAGGCAGTGGGTTCTCTGCCCCGTTTCCTCCAGGCCTCAGAACCCTGCTGTGCTCCTCTGGGTGAACCTTCTCAATGTGCTGCTGGAGCTTCTCTTCTTCAGTGTGAGTGAATGGGCACTGGGAGCAGGAAAACACTGGAGGCGACACTCCATCAGTCTGTCCTGGAATAAAAAAGGTATCATGCGATAGACTGAAAAAAGAGATTTGAGCAAGGGTTTTTCATAATGTGAAACTAAGGCACCTACCACATATTATCTCTATACCTTTACCTGCTCCAAATCAGAGTGTGTCAGCTGTTTGGATGCTGAGCGCCGGTGGCCAGGCGGAATGGTGCTTGCTTTATACACTAGAGAAATTTAATTTGACTTAATATCCGTTTCATTAATTCAGCTCCTGTGTTAAATGGCACACACCCTAAATACCCAGTTACAGTGAGGCGCACCCCTCCTCAGCACTGCTGACTCCTACCCGCTCTGCACTCTGCCCTCAGTGTCACAGTGTTTCGCTCATAGTTCACCTGAAAGACGGTCATGTTTACCTGTGCTCGGGCTCCAGCAGAAACGGGAGGACTCAGCTGCGGGACCTGAGACTGCGTTCCTCACAGCTTTGTCACCTGCATCTGTTTCATCTCTCTCACTCTCCTCACTCTCCCTCTCCTCTTTCACTCTCAGTTTTATCACTTCTTCATCTCCGATACTCCTTATCACCTCGCTCTCCATCTCTCCTAGCTCCTCCTCCGTCTCCTCCTGCTTTATGTTGGACAGGATGTGCATTTCCTCCTGGCTCAGCGGATACCCCTCCATCCTCTCCTCCCCCCCACCCCTCCTGTCTGGGCTTGGGGTCGGCGCCACACCTGGGCAGGCTGCCTGGTCCATAAGCGACTCAGTCTTCATGTTTTCATCTGAAGAGGACAGGCTTCAAAAAGCTTTAAAAAGTCTCATAAATCAGGAACAGACTGGCTCCTCAGAGTCTGTCCTCTCAGTGGAGTCCAGCGCTACTCTGCAGATCAGGACCAAAGAGGGAGGAGATGAACACTCACTGAAGGAGGGGAGGAATGGAGAAGAGGGAGGGAGAGAAGGGAAATAGAAAAGGTATTAGATCAACAATTATAATCATATCATTATAATCAATAATCAAGTACAATTACCTTCATCAATTTAATTTCCCTATTCATTTCTGAAATACACAAAGCCCCTTTACTGTGTTTAACAACCCCTCATGTTTCTTTTAGCAACATACCAAATTCACCGCTCACAAGTTCTAAACTGAAGTTTGAGCAGGACATTTCCAAGTCTAGTTCACAGGAAGATGTGGATGAAGGAAATGAAATGTTTTGTTTAATAACTGTGTCTGAAGGATACAATCCAGGACACGACTTTGATAATACGATGACATGAATCTAGTTAGGAGTGCGCGTACTAAGGTGTATCATAGTGAACATCTAGGTTACCGTTTTTTTTCCAGAAAATGAAAAGGACTGGGATGGTTATGGTTTACGAATCTATGATGGGACCTGGCATAATTATGAAACATGTTTGTTTTGTATGATCTGACTTCTATCATAATTATGAGATGTTTGTTTTAAATGTTGTAGCATTGCCAAGGATCGCACTTTAGGGACCAGATCGGTTTTTGGGCCCTAGACGCCATGTTGCGGTGTGACATTCGTTTAAGAACGTGGTAAATTAAATCTATGGAACAGACAGATAAATTGCCAGATGGAATATTAATGTAGCAAAGCAGTGCAGGAATAGCGGGGCTAATTTTTCATGGGACCAAGCCATGCAGTAAGGGGATGCAACCTCCGTTTTTTCGTAACACGTGACTGAGACGATTGTTTACGTTTCCCTTTGTCCGGTTTCATGCGTTATCGGATTGGATTTGCCGTTTTACGTTACTCGGGTATTGTACCTAATAGTTTTGTCTTGACGTTAACCTGGAAAAACTGACATACAAGGCAACTCCCGGTCAAACTACTTACAAATCCTAAAACCCGGCTAGTTAGCTGATCATTGGCTTTGTGAGTTTTTCTGTATTTGACTGCTTTATTTGGTCGAATGCTTTATTTTCAATACTTTGCGGCCACCCTGAATCGTGACAGCTAACTGCTTACCTTGGCTCAGATCGAAATCGCTAACGTTATTTCTCTCCTCCCGTACATCCCGTACCAGTCACAATATGATGTCCAATCGTGTATTCTGTTAGGCTGTGCTGCCAGATATGTGGGATTTTGTTTTTCCCAAATATTCCACAGGATCTCCAATCTTCCATTGACCCGTATGCAGATTTAAAGACTCTCCCCTAAACCTCGCTTTAAAATCTGTTATCTGTCATTGACACTCATTCATCATTATTTTGACTGTCGCTCCATGAATTCTACGGTAAAACTCCTGATCTGGCAAGTCAGTCGCACTTTCCTGTGAGCCATAGAGCGTATCCAAAATAGAGAGGGTGGGAGGGGCGAGGACGCGAGGCCAAAGAAGTGACTGGAAACAGTCGCTACTGCGCATGTTTAAAGCAGGACATGTTTGTGTCCATAGAAGCCTATGTTACAACAGGCTACCTGACTAGCTATGCTCGCACTAAGGTTGTGCGGCCATAACGTTTCTTACACACAGCTATGTGTGAGTCATTTTTTTTTCTGTCAAAGGTTATTGCTTACATGTATGTCCAGCACAGACTGCTTGCACTCAGCATGCTGTTGGTTAAAGCTCTCCTTGAACTGAGCATACTAGTGGTCAAACTGATGATATGATAACCGGCGCAGTGCAGGGCAGATGTGTAGCTGCGCACTTTCCTTATGCTGCTGCGGTTAAATGGGTGCATGTAGTAGATAAAATGGCTGTAGGGTATGGAAATAACAGCGTATTATGTTTTTCTTCATGTCATCATGTGTACTCCTCACTGACTGATTGCAGATATGCTGCAAATACGCCCGGTCTCCATGGTGATTAATGTCAATTAAACTGAACATGCTGGAAACAGCCTGAAAGCAACATGGGATTCAAGGATCTGTGTGTATTTTAATGCCATATACAACAACGTCAGCTAGAGCCAATAGATCTGTAAGGTGTAATTTAAATATGTTTAAATTAAAATTAAATGTAGATCAAAACAAAATATGCATATGCTTGCACTTCATAGAGGCTGTGTAGGCTACAAGAGGCTGTACATGGTCATATGAATGTCATGTGATCCTAGGTCTGCCAGTCAACTGGCTTAAATGGCTTTTGGGGTGATTGGGCATCCTACATGATAAAACAAGCCAGCAAAAAGTACTTTCCAGTCAACAACAGAATGTTAAAAATAAGGCTGGTAGAGACACCAAGAGCTTGTATGGACAGGTACTGCTCTCTATCTGTGAGAGCGACGAGTCGGCCGGCCCATTCTGTATCATCTTTGTACTGTGAGATCATATACTCCTGTTGTTGGCTGATAAAGTGGTAATATTGGCCAGAGGTCCACACAGTTCAATGCCTAGATAATCTAACTGCAGCGCTTCAACATACTTTAAGGATTGCCCTGATGGACCATTCATAAATCTGTTCATCAACTGTACAAGTTCCACCCAACAGCATCTTATGTTGAGTTTTATGTTGACCAATCAGAATCTAGCGTTTTACTCAACAAGGAATAAAAGAACTCCACCCACTACTTTGTTGTTGAGCTCAGTCAGTCAAGAAAATCATTTTCTTTTTATTTATTTATTTTAAATCCAAAAATGTATTTGTTGTATATTAATAAGATAAAAAATGGCAGCCTAACAAATGAACTGAAAAAATAACAGAAAATTCTGGAAGAAAATATTTGAAATTACTCCTTAACATTGGCCATTATGCTTTGCTCAGCTGAAGAGAGACACAGGGTATCTCAGAGGAGGAGTTCAAAGCCTTCCCCTGATCCAATTTTAAGACCAGCATCAAGAATTCAGATTTTCTATTCAATAGGCATGCTTTCCCCAAACATAACAGTAGAATATTGAAAAGGTTTTATTCCATTAAAAAATAATCAAAATATGTGCACTTAAAATTATATTAAAATGATGTTGTCCTTTTTATAGGTCAATTTTTTATCGGGGAAAATGGGGCAAAACTGAAAATGATGAAGCCTCGTATAGCCTACAGTTACAACCGCGTTCTCGTACCCTCCGGCACAGTAGGGGGCGGCACTGCACGTTTGAGTTGTGCACATTCCTTGGAGTCTGACAGAGGAAGAGCGGAGGATTCCAGCTCAGCGGGGAGAGCGGCCGAGTGGAGCGCACGACAGGGCATCAGCTGAAACGGGCCGCTGTTTTTCACTCTGGACTGGATGAATGCGAATTAACAACAGCGAACTTCACGATTTAAGCTTGAGCCAAGGTAAGCGTTTACCTGTCGTTTTGTAATGTTGCCACAAAAAGGGAATTAAGAGTAGCCTACAAGGCTAATCTCTCAATTTAAGGAAAACCCACTAGCTAGCCAGTAATAATAAGAGTAGTTAGCCATAGTTTACATTAGCATGTTGGTCATTGCGGATTCTAAACCTCTTGCTGATATTCAGTACTATCTGGCTACAATTTTGGAATACAGACATGGGAAAGTGAACAATATTCCCAGTGACGACGTGTTGTGAAAACATGTGACGAGTACCGTCGAACGTCACTGAGTGGCTGACCCGAAGAACAATACGCCCTTCTGTATGTGCAGCGTGCTGCGGCGATTTCATTTCATTTCATTTCATTTCAATTTTCCTTGTTTACTCAATAAGCACATTTTGTTCATACTATTTACCAAGCGGCTTCATTGCAATATGGCGTATTAGGCCTGAAAAAGCATTCTTGTCCACATAGGCATAGTTGGAAATATGCCAGGAACTAACGTTACGTGCAAAGTAAATGTCTCACGATGTGTATCTTACAGAGAACTTGTCAAGGAAGACCAACAACACCTGATTACATTTTCATGGGTGACATGATTTTAATCAAAATGTTTGCTGAAAGAACGATGAGTTAGCGCTTTCGTGTAGCTTCGTGTCAGGCAAACTAGATCACTTGCATTTCTGTCATGTCCGATGTTAAGAGACGGCATTTTATTCCCTGCTTCTAACAACCTACATTATGATACATTTATTTTGTGCACGATTTTTAAATTTAAGGTTGAAAGCGAAAATCAATAGAGGCATGCAAGAAGCACTAGGTAGCCACTGGCTAGTGATGTAGCCGTTGATTATATGCTGTTTTTATGGCCTAAATGTACACTTTGTATTGCCAAAAAATAGTGTCTCAGCCTCTGAGTTAAAGGAAGTGTACAAATATGAGAAGTCAAAATAACCACTTCTATACGTATACTGTGGTTGTGATTTAAAACATAGCTTGAGTCCTATTCATTAATTATAAAATAAGTTTTCTTTTTTTTTTTTTAAAGAATCCAGTCCTGCTTGGCAAAGCAGGTCCTCCGATTTGGCATTGTAGCAGGATTCCCATCATGCATTTCGCCAGCGTCTCCTGGGCACGTGCAGGTCCTCTGCACTGCGATGTGACAGCTTAAGCTGGAGGAAGTATGTTCATGGCTCTCTCTTTGTTTCTCTTTCTCTCTCAGGACGTTTTAAGGCCAGACTCCTCCATTCAAGACAGTCTGTGATGGACGGGATTGATTACACCGGGGTAGAGCAGAATCCGCAGGGCCTGGAGCATGGAATGGAAGGGAGTCCTGCCTATGTGTTGAGCAGGGAGGAAAGAGAGATTCTGTCCAACATAAAGGAGGAGGTGGTGGATGACATGGGAACTGGGATAATGGGGGGTGTGGAGATGGGGAATGAGTTTGATGTGAAAGAAGAGGATGTAATAAAATTCTGGGTGAAAGAGGAAAGAGAGAGTGATGAAGAGATAGGGAGAGATGAAAATGCCCACGCAGATGGAGAAAACAATGGGCTGTTCTTCAGTGGCTTTGCTGATCCCTCCTCCTGGAACCATAACACAGGTAAATCTCGCTGTCTTTTCCACTGCTTTTAATCTGGTCATCAAGACTGCTAACGTGCTAAGTTGTAGCTTAGCTATATAAACATTTTACTTGCTTTTGTTAGAAGTGGGAGTTGCCCAGTGTTGTTTTTTTTTTTTTTGTCTTTTATCAGTGGACTCATGATGGAATAGTTGAGGCCGGTAGAGACAGAGCTGCCCTCTCCCTAAACAGCTTCAGTGTCTGCTGGGCTGGAAACTGAAGACGTGTATAATGACTGGTCATTAAGAACGTCTAGGTTGTCATTCTTTGAAAATGCATCATTGTTATTTGTGAAAAGATTGTTCACGTTAGATTGGGAAGTATTACTACTCCATTCAGTAATACTCCCTAAGATGTTTTTCTTTGAGAGACAAATTTTAAGGGCCTATGTTGGAATTGATGTTTTAAACTAACAGCAGATATACCAGTCATACATGTATTTTTCGTCCAAATTTTAAAAACCAGTGTAAGACCGAAACATCTAGTATCGGTCTGGCCCTGATACAGACACAGATATGGATAGTGATGCCTCAGTTCTTCAGATTAATGTCCTGCATCACCTTCCTTTTCAGGACAGACCGATGGAGTGTCGCCTCCAGTGTTTTCCTGCTCCCAGTGTCCATTCGTTCACTCAGAGGAAGAGAAGCTCCAGCAGCACATTGAGAAGGTTCACCCAGAGGAGCACAGCGGGATTCTGAGACCTGCAGGAAATGGAGCAGAGAACCCACTGCCTCCTAGCAGCACACATCAGCACCCCACACCCCCTAAGACAGTCAGCACCCCAAAACAGTCCCACTCGGGCACTACAGGGGGACACACTTGCAATGTGTGTGGGAAGAGTTTTAGATACGCCTCAAACCTAATAACGCACCAGCGAATTCACACAGGGGAGTGTCCGTACCCCTGCTCTCAGTGTGGGAAGAGCTTCACCTCTGCATCAGATCTGAAAAAGCATGAGCGCATTCACACAGGTGAGCGCCCCTACCCCTGCTCCCAGTGTGGTAAGTGTTTTACTTCTGCATCAGATCTGAAAAAACATGAGCGAATTCACACAGGAGAGCGCCCTTACACCTGCTCACACTGTGGGAAGAGTTTCACTTCTGCGTCTGACCTGAAAACACACCAGCGCATTCACACAGGCGAGCGGCCGTACCCCTGTGCCCAGTGTGGAAATAGCTTCATATCTGCATCAGTTTTGAAAAAGCACCAGCGCGCCCATGCAGGGGAGCGCCCCTACCACTGCTCTGTCTGTGGGAAGACTTTCGTAACCGCGTCACACCTGACCATACACCAGCGAATCCACACCGGCGAGCGGCCGTTCCCCTGCTCCGTCTGCGGGAAGAGTTTCAGGTGCGCGTCGAACCTGAGGAAGCACCAGAGAACTCACACAGGTGAGCACTCACTCAACTGCCCAGTCTGTGGGAAGAGTTTTATATACCAGTCAGACCTCACCAAGCACCTGCCCACACACACAGGGGAGCGGCCGTACCACTGCGCCCAGTGCGGCAAGAGTTTTGTGTATCAGTCAGACTTAACGGTACACAAGCGATTACATACAGGTGAGTCCCCGTACCAGTGCTCCCAATGTGGGAAGAGCTTCAGGTGTGCGTCAAACCTGACAACCCACCAGCGGACGCACACAGGTGAGCGGCCATACCAGTGTTCCCAGTGTGGGAAGTGCTTTGGCCAGATAGGAAACTTGAGGAAACACCAGCAAACTCACATAGAAGAGCGCCCGTTCCACTGCGCAAAGTGTGGGAAAAATTTTGTGTCTGCCTCCAAACTGACGGCTCACGAGCGGTTTCACACGGGGGAGAGACCGCACCAGTGCTCTCAGTGTGGGAAGGGCTTCATGTATCAGTCTGAGCTGACCAAACACCAGCGAATACACACAGGCGAGCGCCCATTCCACTGCACCCTCTGCGGCAAGAGTTTTGGCCAGTCTAACACCCTGAGGGTCCACATGCGCATTCACAAAGAATAGAGCTCAGGCTACTGCTCCCAGTGTGGGAAGAGATGCTGTTTTTTAGGAAATGCTAGTTTTACAGAATATTAAGACGGTTATTTTGAAATTACGGAGGTCTGAGCTCCTGGCCATTCGGACTCTGCCACCTCTGTCATGAAGGAGACGGTTTTCATGCTGCTGGTTTCCTCTTTTTGGTATCCCTGTTTTAGTGTGTGTGTGATGAATTTGCTTGAACAGGCCTCTAAAACAGTAAAAAGTCAATTTCATGCCCAGAGTCTGGACCACCGGTGACACAGGAGTAGAGACCTACTGTACTCGTACTGTAGTTTTATACCAATATGTAGGTATGAGTTTGTTTGTGTCATACTCGTGTGTGTGTTCTATTTGTACATAACTATGGTTTCTCAGTGTGTATGAATGAGACCACATTCTATACATGTGTATCGACATGGAACTTGGAGCTGATGTGATATCAATATATTTTTGGTGAGAGTTCTCTTGTCAGAATTTGGGGACCTCTTGTGTGTTGTGGTACAAGTGTAACAACATTATGAAGGCATTAAAATCAGTGGAACCGAATGAGTCTGAAGCATGTGCCATTGTCTCCTACTGAAGGGCAGGTCTGGTGGTTTTCTCCAGGTCTGGTTGTTTTCTCCTGTATCGTGGTGGTTTTTCCATTGCTCAGTGTGAAATCTTGATACTTTGTGCCATGTGTCCATCCCCTCCCATGTACACACTCCCTTTACTGTATTTATGCTGCTGGAAATAAATATTGCTTATTCACCATGACTCCTGGCTGGGCAGTGTGTTTATTCACCATGATTCCTGGCTGGACAGTGTGTTTATTCACCATGACTCCTGGCTGGGCAGTGTGTTTATTCACCATGATTCCTGGCTGGACAGTGTGTTTATTCACCATGATTCCTGGCTGGACAGTGTGTTTATTCACCATGATTCCTGGCTGGGCAGTGTGTTTATTCACCATGACTCCTGGCTGGGCAGTGTGTTTATTCACCATGACTCCTGGCTGGGCAGTGTGTTTATTCACCATGACTCCTGGCTGGGCAGTGTGTTTATTCACCATGATTCCTGGCTGGGCAGTGGTTTTTGTCCTTGGCTGGGCCGACTGTGTTAAGGCAGAGTGACAGTGCTCAACTCATCCGTCATGTGTTGACTGTATTCCTTTCATCTGATTGGCTGCAGAATCCCTCCACGCTCTGATTCCTCAGGTTTTAGTTGCTAAAGAGACCTAAATTCTCAGTTGACCTTCATGGAATTTCCAACGTGAAAAGCCATTCATCAAGCATTCGTACCAGTATACTTCAAAGAAGAGCCGCAAACTCACACAGTACCAACAAAATGACAGTGGCTGGGAAAAGCTTCCTCAGGGGAAAGGAGGAAACCTTGGGAGGAATCAGACCTGACAGGAGGAGCCCATATCTAGCGGTTTGAGGATATGAGTTACTGATGGCAGTCGGGCAGCATGCAGCCAGTGGATTCTGGTGCAGAGCTGGCTGGTGAGAGTGGGACAAAGTGAACTGGAGGGACACAGATTATGAGTAAGAGACTCAAAATGTAACAGGACAGGAAGTAGGCCCTGATCAAAACTGAATCTCCGGCACCCAATGACCACACCAAACCCTGAGGTAGTAACCAGCTGAAGGAGCAAAGAGAAAACCTTTGAGACATTCTTAATCGCGAGGACCAGCTGGTCTTCATTGCATTGCTTAATTATTGTCAGGGCCTGATGAGAACCAAATGACCGCTCCAGACCCGGAGGTAACAATCAGCTAAAGGGGAATCTGATGAGAGAGATTCTAGATGGTGAGGACCAGCTGGTCTTACTCCATTGCAGTTTTTAATTATTAAAGCCATACGTTTTTTTTTCACTCATTTTCTCTGGTTTTTTCTCAGTGGTAAGTGATCTGTGATGATTTTCACACATGCGCATCGGATCTACATCTCCCTGAATGCGGTGAGACGCACTGTCCTGCGGCCACCTGCTCCCATTCAAATCCAAATGGAAACTCATTAACTTTGGGAAACAATGTTCAGCTGAGAGAGGCATCATTGTGGCAGTTAACTGATTCTTTTTAAAGATGTGACTCTGGAGGTTGTGTTGCATCTCAGGATGGATGGTGTGCTGTGCAGGTGTGATAAGATGGCAATAGTGTGTGAGCCTGATTCCCAGGTAGGAGGCCACCTGTGCCAGGTGGGCCAGCTCCCTGGGACGGGGGGATGTTTCCCGCTGTCACGGCCAAAGCTGAAGCTCATGACAGGTGGATGTCCTGCAGGACAAATTTATCGGCAGAGCAGTAAAGATTAGGAGCAGAATCCCTACAGGGTTTCGGGATTTTGCCAGCGCCACAAGCTCACAGAGAGAAGTGTGTTTTCGTGTGCAGATGGAATCTGACTGAAATCCCGGTGTAGAAAAGAATACAGGTTTATGGGGCACTGGGACATTTTGGAGCAGGTGGAACCTGTACAAACAGGAGGACTTACACCTGAGATGGAGGCAAAGCTATATCGGGCTACCAAATGCTTTCACTGAGAAAGCAGCATTTGAGCTGGGGGCCCTGGGGGACAGGAGCTCAAACAAAGCCTGCGGATTTATTCAGTGGGCCACCTGCTGTTCTACGCCTGCAGTAAAGGCAGGGCCACGTTCGGCAGGAGCCGCAGAGCTGAGGAAGCTCAACCTGTCACCCCAGTGATGTCAGCATGGACCTGAGGAGGAGGAGCAGGGCTGGACAGGTGAGCAGCTCCGAAAATTTCAGTGCAGGGCATGAGCAGGCAATTCAATGAAGGCCTGTTTTACCAGATACCTCCGCCATGCTGCAGTGCACAAAACACTCACTATACCTGGCAATGCCATGCTGGCAGGAACGATACCTGGCAATGCCATGCTGGCAGGATTGATACCTGGCAATGCCATGCTGGCAGGAAGGGAAGATGATGCAATGAGGATGCACTCGGTTCATGCGCTGGGAGGTGCCCGACCAACCAGTGACAGCTTCGGTTCATGTGCTGGGAGGTGCCCAGCCAACCAGTGACAGCTTCGGTTCATGTGCTGGGAGGTGCCCAGCCACCCAGTGACAGCTTCGGTTCATGCGCTGGGAGGTGCCCAGCCAACCAGTGACAGCTTCGGTTCATGCGCTGGGAGGTGCCCAGCCAACCAGTGACAGCTTCGGTTCATGCGCTGGGAGGTGCCCAGCCAACCAGTGACGGCTTCGGTTCATGCGCTGGGAGGTGCCCAGCCAACCAGTGACCGCTTCGGTTCATGCGCTGGGAGGTGCCCAGCCAACCAGTGACAGCTTCGGTTCATGCGCTGGGAGGTGCCCAGCCAACCAGTGACAGCTTTGGTTCATGCGCTGGGAGGTGCCCAGCCAACCAGTGACACCTTCGGTTCATGCGCTGGGAGGTGCCCAGCCAACCAGTGACAGCTTCAGTTCATGCACTGGGAGGTGCCCAGCCAACCAGTGACAGCTGCCTGAGAGTGATGGTTTTGACAGACTTTCCTGGCTTTGAGTCTCTCGGTCTCTGGCCATAGCTCGTGCTGCCGCAGGTGGGAGTCCAGCTCCCAATCGCAAGGATCACCGCTGCTTCAGGAACATGCACCTCCCTGTGTCATCACGCTCATCCCGCCCTGCTGCATGTCTGTCCTGTTGGGATGACTGTGCCCCTGTCCACAGAGCATGTGTGGCTACCCAACGGCATGACAAGCATGGCAACGGTGTTATCCATGTGGAGCCAAGCATGGAAACAGTGCTATCCATTTGTCATAGTGCAGAGTGTGGAGCAGTGGTCAGAGCATCACTGTGGATCAGTGGTGTGGAGCTTTAGTTATGGAACTGAAGTGTTATGTGTACTGTGTGCCACTGGGTGGAGCTAGTGAACCATGTAAATATTAAACTGGATTTCAATTAACCCGATTCTTGAAAGCTTTGCCCTAATTCCTCAGAGTCATTAATAGATTATGGAATTGTAGAATATTAATGATTTGGCAGATCGCTTGGGCAAAATTAGAAATGTTCCATCCCTGAAGGGCAAACCGTTTGCCACAGAGGAAGGATGTTCTCCTGGTTTTGGTTATCTTTGTTTCTCTCCTCCTTTTGGTTGCCTCTGATTCTTTGTCCCCCACACACTCAGAAAGTTTATTAAAGTTAAATAAAAATGTTCATTAAAATGTGTCTGGTGAGATTTGGTTTGGTACATTGGACCAATCCAGTCTAACGGCAATGCAAAGTTTTGAATGACTAGTGTTAATTTTCTACATTAACACAGTATGTTTGTTGAGTAGTCTGTAACCAGTAAGCTTTTGCTGTTTCAGAAATGTTAAATAAAAGTCGATGCTTGCTCCGTTGTTTGGCATACAGTGCATCGCAGTTAAGCTGCATCTAGTCCTTTGTTGCATATTATGTTTTTCATGTGATGGACCTTCAGAGTGAAGTTCTTGCCTCTGGCTCAGAGTCACTGGCAGTCAGGACAGGCATGCTTTTCTCCCCGGATTTTTCCTTTAAAGCTCTATTCTGGTTGTTCCAGCAAACACACAATGTCTACATTTCATTTGGCAAAGGCCCACTGCCTGATATGGGGTCAAAAGGAAGTCAAACCCTTCAGCTCTGACCCCTTCAGCGTAAACCTCCTTTTCAGATGCCATTTTCTCTCAGGCATGGTTCCCCTTCCTCAGCCTTGTGTGTCTGTGAAGGGGGAGGGGTTTTGTCACCTCCAGCATGCCCACCCTGAGGAGGAGGCAGGAGCACACAGAGTGAGCTACGGTCTCTGCTCAGGCAGGTTTAACGCTGCTTTCACAGTGTTTTGAGGGTGTTTTGGGACACAGTGTGTCGTTCCAGGTAAGGAATGTCTGAGGAGCCAACACCGCTGTGTTTATGTGTGTTTTCATTAACTGTGTAATGGTCAATGTTATAATGTCTCCGATGGCTTAATTGTTACAGCTGATGGTGTTAAACATACTCTGCTGTAGACACCATGCATACAGAAGGAAATGAGTTCTTAAATTAGAGATTAGTTTCTGTTAGTTCAGTGTGAAAATGTTTGCTTTTTTTAATCAAAACTCTATTTTGCTTTTTGGCATTGAGTACACCATAATAAATTCATGTATAATTTATAGACCTGCTTTTTTAATTGGCTAAAGTAAACCCAACCCCTCCATCGCAGTGACTCCATGGCCAGGGTGCAAACACGCCCGTTTGGTGCTACTCATCCATGCTGTTTGGGGGGAGATGCTCCGGTGCTCTGCCCCGCCCCTTACGGGTTGTACTGTGAGGCGCCCGGTAACCCCTGGGAGGCGCTGTTTGGGAGGGATGCTCCTGTGTGATTGCAGGTTATCTACAGAAACGCTCTCTCCGTCTCTGCTACAACATGTGGCAGACTGACACAGTTTCCGTCCCCACAGGCTTCAGGCAGAACCATGTCTCTGAACTGCGTTTATGTAACAGTGTGAATGGGGACAGAATGTCTTGTTAATAAATTGTTTGTGAAACAGCTCATTTTCCTGTGTCTATTTATAAATGAATCATTTGTGTTAAAAAAAGCTGGGAATTCTTCAAGGATTATTTTCACAGCAAACAAGATTGTTGCAAATAGACTGAACTTGGGTCAGGCTAGCATGCTGTTCGCCATAAAGAAGTAATTTACTCTCTAAGAGATGATAGTGATGTATTTGTAAAATTCTGAAAACATGGGAATCAAATAAACATTAAAATTGAGCAGTAATTTTTTGAGAGTGTATGAGGTTCCCAAGATACGTGCGTGTGTTTGTGTGTGCATGCTCTCTGCTGGCCCGGGTCGACCTCTCACCTCTCTCTCCTCCTCCCTCTCCCGTTCCTCTCCCCATTGTCTGTCTCTCACTTTAGCGCTGTGGTCATGAAAACAGTCCATCCTGCCAATGCTGTCCATCAGCTGATCACAGGTCTGCAAAAGCCCTGCTCAGTCCACATGACCTGCTGACCTGAGCGATAGGGTGTTGGCGTGGGGCTGCCAGTCCCCGGACAGTTCCTGAGACACTCCCAGTGAAAACATCCCGTCGGCCTGCAGTGAGGGAGCTGTCCGGTGCTGAAATGGGAGCAGAGCTGAAAGGAGCTGAGCTGTGCCCCCCCCACCCCGATTACAGTCAGGAGGAGCAGAGAACACAAACATGCCCTGGAGCCAGGATGCCTCTCTCATGTTGCACGCACAAAGGGAAGCACGGGCTCTCCTCCTGCTCTCATCTCTCTCCCCAGAGCCTGTCACTCCATCCCTATGAGCCTGAATCTGCGCACTGCCTCACTTTCTCATCTAACTCTCAGTGTCATGAATAGGCCTTTTAATCTTGATTTGAGATTAAAAATAACAAATATAACTGTCAGTTTTTATCAGAGATGAAAAAGCATTGCTGCCTTTGATGGCGGGTGTCGATATTGCAGAGGTATGAGTGTATTCCACGTGTGCATAAGACTCTTCTTTGCTGTGGTACTCTGTGAATGCACACCGCCGGAACACTGTATTGACCAATCACTGAGCAGGACTGGAACTGTGTTTATAGCAGGGCATTGCATTCTCACCAGGTGCCTGAGGGGGGCGCTGTGGCCCAGTGCTGTCTCAAAGGATCCTGAGGGGGGTGCTGTGGCTCAATGCTGCCTCAAAGGATCCTGAGGGGGGCGCTGTGGCCCAGTGCTGTCTCAAAGGATCCTGAGGGGGGCGCTGTGGCTCAGTGCTGTCTCAAAGGATCCTGAGGGGGTTGCTGTGGCTCAGTGCTGTCTCAAAGGATCCTGAGGGGGGCGCTGTGGCCCAGTGCTGTCTCAAAGGATCCTGAGGGGGGTGCTGTGGCTCAGTGCTGCCTCAAAGGATCCTGAGGGGGGCGCTGTGGCCCAGTGCTGTCTCAAAGGATCCTGAGGGGGGCGCTGTGGCCCAGTGCTGTCTCAAAGGATCCTGAGGGGGGTGCTGTGGCTCAGTGCTGCCTCAAAGGATCCTGAGGGGGGCGCTGTGGCCCAGTGCTGTCTCAAAGGATCCTGAGGGGGGCGCTGTGGCCCAGTGCTGTCTCAAAGGATCCTGAGGGGGGCGCTGTGGCTCAGTGCTGTCTCAAAGGATCCTGAGGGGGGCGCTGTGGCCCAGTGCTGTCTCAAAGGATCCTGAGGGGGGTGCTGTGGCCCAGTGCTGTCTCAAAGGATCCTGAGGGGGGTGCTGTGGCTCAGTGCTGCCTCAGAGAAGCTTCTCCCCTGCCTCCGCAGCTGAGACTGACCAATCTGCTGTCTATGAAGAGCGAGGGTATCATAGCCACTAAAAAGATGATGTGAAAATGGATTTTATTATCTTGGACAGTATACTTTTCGATAATTGGAAGGGGGAGTAAAAACTAGTAGCAGTTTTATAAATGGAGAATGTTTGCCTTATTGCAGTGGTGATATTAAATTGAGTAGATTTGTATAAAATGTTCCAGAATGTGACTGCGCTGCCAAAGGCGAGGGACGGGATGCTGTGCTTGTGCACGCACTGGAGCACCCAGTGCCAGGCCTCAGTCCCAGGCTGGGGGGGGGTGAGGATGAGGGAGAGGGTGGGGCTGTCCCCCCCGGGGGGCCACTCTACTCTCATGTCTGACTGTGGCCTCTCCAGAGCGCAACACCCTGTCACCCGTATTTTTTTTTTTTTGAAATTGCCTCTCCATTTCCTGTCCAAACAAAGGCAACCTTCCAAATCTCACCTCAATGCTTAGTGCCATGCACAATACAGCTGTCAGCCTGCTGGAGCCGTGCAGCCAGGGCTGAGCGCCAATCACAGGCCATTTGCATAACTTTGCATGTTTGTGTTTTGCAGACAAATCCCTAACTGAAATAATCAGGAACTCAAGCACACACACACACTCACACACTCACTCATACACACACACTCACACACTAACTCATACACACACACTCACACACTCACTCTCTCTCTCACTCACACACACACACTCACACACTCACTCACTCACTTACTTACTCTTACACACACACACACACACACACACTCACTCACTCACTTACTTCCTCTTACACACACACACACTCACGCTCACTCACTCATACACACACACACTCACTTACTAATACATACACACACACACTCATGCTCACTCACTCATGCATACACATTTGCACTTGCATTAGTTTCCACAGAATCTGCAGTGGATAGTGTACAGTGCAGGTGTCCGAAGCGGCACATACACACACACACTCATGCTCACTCACTCATGCATACACATTTGCACTTGCATTAGTTTCCACAGAATCTGCAGTGGATAGCGTACAGTGCTGGTGTCCGAAGCGGCTGGGAGAGGAAGAATCTGTATGCCAGGGATTTCCACAGTGCCTCACTGAGGTCAGGCGTTTCTCACAATCTCACCCACAATCCTGTGTAACGTCATCTTGTGTGTGTGTGTGTGTGTGCGAGAGAGAGAGAGAGAGAGAGTGTTCATGTGTGCATGTGTGTGTGTATGTGTGTGTTTGTGTGTGTGAGTGTGTGAATGTGTGTTCTCTGTGACATCCCATCTCGATTTGTTGGCTCAATGCCCTGGCACAACTACCAGCCTCTCTCTCCCTCTCTCTCTCTCTTTCTCTCTCCTGCTCCCTCTCTCTCTCTCTCTTTCTCTCTCCTGCTCCCTCTCTCTCTCTCTCCCTCTCTCTCTCTCTCCCTATCTGTTGTTCGTCAGCAAATTACACACCTTCCTCCCCCCCCCCCCCCTCCCCCCAGAATGCTGGCAGGAGACACCGGAGTGTAACACCATTGTTTATCTAATTTAAGAAAATAACGTTGAATCCATTAAGATGTTTTTCTCCTTGGGCTGCAATTATACTTTAAGCTGCCTCATTATGGGGGCAGTCTCTGGGACCCTGCGGCTGTGCCCCCCCCGTCCGTCTCAGCGCATCAGGGCGGGGGCACCCATCCACTCTAATGCGGCCTGGCAGCCTGGTCCTATTAATCCTGCCACCTCCCCCCCCACACTCCCCTGTCCCCCAGCCACAGAGGCTCAGGGCCCGGACGGGCCGGGCCAGGCTGAGGATCACTCTATTGTGTGGAGTGTCTGGTTCTGTCTGGTTCTGAGAGTCCTGCAGCAGTGTGTGTGTGTGTGTGTGTGTGGGGGGGGGGGGTGTACAATGACAGCCAGTCAGAGATGCTCTCAACTCTCTCTTGCTGTCTCTCTCTCTCTATTACAAACAAATCATTGAAGAAGAGTGTGAGAAACAGTGGTCAGTGTTGAGAAGAGGAGGGAGGGAGATGGAGAGATGGAGAGGAGTAGGAAGGGAAAAGAAAAAGAAGACAATTGAGGGGGAAGAAAAGAAAAGAGCAAGGGTGAGAAGTGGATGTGATGCTGCAGTACTTCAGACCCCCTCCATTTCTGCTCATTTCATCCTCTCCTCCACTCGCTCTATCACTCCATCACTCTGTCAGGGTCCACTCAAACCTAGGCCAAGCAGTAAACTCGCAGAGAAGAGAGAAACGAATACAGCCTAACACAGGGAAAGAGAAACAAACACAACTTAACACAGGGAAAGAGAGAAACAAACACAACCTAACACAGGGAAAAAGAGAAACAAACACAGCCTAACACAGGGAAAGAGAGAAACAAACAGCCTAACACAGGGAAAGAGAGAAACAAACACAGCCTAACACAGGGAAAAAGAGAAACAAACACAGCCTAACACAGGGAAAGAGAGAAACAAACAGCCTAACACAGGGAAAGAGAGAAACAAACACAGCCTAACAAAGGGAAAGAGAGAAACAAACACAGCCTAACACAGGGAAAGAGAGAAACAAACACAACCTAACACAGGGAAAGAGAGAAACAAACACAACCTAACAGGGAAAAAGAGAAACAAACACAGCCTAACACAGGGAAAGAGAGAAACAAACACAGCCTAACACAGGGAAAGAGAGAAACAAACAGCCTAACACAGGGAAAGAGAGAAACAAACACAGCCTAACAAAGGGAAAGAGAGAAACAAACACAGCCTAACACAGGGAAAGAGAGAAGCAAACACAACCTAACACAGGGAAAGAGAGAAACACACAGCCTAAAACAGGGAAAGAGAGAAACAAACACAGCCTAACAAAAGGGAAAGAGAGAAGCAAACACAGCCTAACACAGGGAAAGAGAGAAACAAACACAGCCTAACACAGGGAAAGAGAGAAACAAACACAGCCTAACAAAGGGAAAGAGAGAAACAAACACAGCCTAACACAGGGAAAGAGAGAAACAAACACAGCCTAACACAGGGAGCAAAACACTGTCAGCCCCAGGACTGCCTCATCAGCCCTCAGACAGATCTGCTGCCCACAGGGCAGGAAGTATTCAGAGTCGGCTACAGGAAGTGGAGACAGGCTGTGTCTAACAGTCCTGTATTCCTGTACACTTTACTGAAGTACTGACATACTGTCATGTATTTGATGTCTTCCTTTTAGGGAATATTACATTGTGTTGCTCATAACACTTTTTCTCTGTAACTGCTCTCCCGATATAAGCGAGTTCTTGTTATGCCAATAAAGCTGATTTATGACTGTTTGCCGCGACATTGATTGATAGAGTGAGAGAAGAGAGTTGTGTTTCAAGCAACAGGAAGAAACCAGGGAGGCAAAGGGTTAGAGGATGGAGAGGGGATGCAGATGGGGGCAGCCTTTAGTCTAGTGGCAATGACTTCAACCTTTGAGGTTGGGGGTTCAAGCCCCAGTCCAGCCAGAGCAAGAACAGCAAGAAGCTGTTGGGCCCTTAACCCCACATTGCTCCCAGGGGAGACTGGCCCTTGGTTAGCCTAATCAACTGTAAGTCACTTTGGCTTTGTCATTTGGTCAGCTTTGTCAGCTAAACTAATGTAATGAAGAGAAGGTTAGAGGACAGAGAGGGGATGCAGAGGAGGCCAGAGGACACATAGGGGATGTAGAGGAGCCTACAGGACAGAGAGGGTTAGAAGATGGAAAGCAGATGCAGAGGAGTTTAGAGGACAGACAGGGGATGCAGAGGAGGTTAGAGGATGGAGAGGGGATGCAGAGGGACAGAGAGAATTTCATGTAATTACCTTGTGATGGTATCTTTTTTATTTTTCTCAGTCTCTCCTCTCATTTCCCCCTTTATTTCTGCATAAAACTGCAGGAATGTAGATCTGTATCAGTTTCTATGGTGCTTACTCATGTCGCAACCTCCAGTGTGTTTTCAGACAAAGACAAGTAGAGAAGCTTTTTTTCTGAGCCCCAGAGAGTGGGTGGAGTCTGAGCCCCAGAGAGTGGGTGGAGTCTGAGCCCCAGAGAGTGGGTGGAGTCTGAGTGGTGTCCCACGTGCCTGCTCCACCCTCTCACACCCCCCTCACAAACCTCGCCAGGGGGCCTCCCTGTGGAGACCTGGATGAACCCATAGTCACCACTTCGGGTGCGAGTCCAGTCCTTCGCAAAGCCAGGCCAGGCCATCACTCAGGCCATCCACCCCCAGCTCAGTGCAGCGCAGCAAGCCCACACCTGAGCGGACTGCATTACCCACAGTTCCTTGCTCCATGGACATGAACACCACCAAGCTAATTTTGGAGGAGGGAATGAAACCATTGAGAAATAAGTGCTACGGTCACTAAATGATTTTCCTCTAACTAAGATGTTTTACAAAAGCCTTACCCACAATGCTTCAGTAAGAGGGTCCACTGCATCATTACCCACAATCCCCGAGAGAGCCAGAGGTCGGATAACCTCCATTCAGAGATCATGTGTTAAACAAAAGCAATTAACTTCCACTCGGAGACAGCAATGTGTATAGCACTGCCTGGATTATTCAATTTAAATCCCAGTATTTTTATTCTTCTCTGTCTCTCTCTATCTCACTCTCTCTTAATTTCAATTTCAATTTCAATTTCAATTTGCTTTATTGGCAGGACAACAAAAGTCATATTGCAAAAGCAACATACAAAATCACATAAACAGCATATTAAGAACGATGTAAAGTGTGATTTACAATGCTTTAAATAACTAAAGTATAACAAGAAACTCTCAAATTCAAATGTTCTTTATTGGCATGACAAGACTCTCTCTCTCTCCGTCTCTCTCTCCGTCTCTCTCTCTTTTGATTTAGCGTAATTGAGATTCTATGCTGGAATGACGTCTTTATGAAATACATTTTACCAAAACATGCTCATCTTACAGTAGTGCTGAAGCCATCTTAGATTATTTTTTATATTTGAGTTGAATTTATATGCACAATGTTTCCTGTAGTAGAACTACTGTATCTACCTGTATACTCACCTGTCAGCCTGAACACCTACATCTAGTGGTGTATACCGGTCACTGCACCTAGTTTACACCTGTCAGCAGGTAGGGCCTTTGTAAGGGAAACAGTAGGCACCTGAGACTGCCGGGTGGTATGGCAAATAGTTTTCAACCACATGGTCAGTTGCATTTACAAGACATTGTTGCTTTGTTTTATTGAGCTTTTATGTTTGTTTGTTTGTTTGTTTGTTTGAGAAGGCTGTAATTTGGATTTAGGAAATGTTCTTATTTTGTGTAATATTTTGATTTGCCTTAATAAGCTGAAGCAATGAATGAACAAACTGAAGAAAAGTTGAGAATTTCTTCATTAAAACTCATTATCGGAAAAGGAAAACCCACACATCATCGGAAAGCCGGAAATTCTACTCTTGGAGCGCACAACTATGTGGAGTCTGTGAGTAAATGACATGCGAATGAATGTATTTGTTTGATTATCGGATTTATTGAGCAATTGACGCATGAAAAGATTTTTGTTTGATTGACAAACATTCCGGATTTTTGTACGTTTGATTGAATTGAAACATGGATGAAATGGATAATGAAACAGAAATCAAAGGCAGACGCATGAATGCAATAAAAAAAGATCAAAATAATATAATAATAATAATAATAACTATGAAAGACACCATTAATCATACAAACAGTAATAGTTATTAATAATTAAAATAATGACGGAAATATTACATAATGACAGTCTCTCTGACTGTGGCAGGTACCTTCACATTGAGTTGCTGAGGTCTCACAGCCAGCTCTTACTCCCTCAGTGCCCAAAAACATCACAGACAACTGCAGCATGACTCTTTCTCTCTTTCTCTCTTTCTCTCTCTCTTGCTCTCTCTCTCTCTCTCTCTTGCGCTCTCTCTCGCTCCCCCCCCTCCCTGTCCTTCCTCCCTCTCTCTGGGTTATGGTATTCTGATGGGACTCTGGTAATTGGGAAAATGTACTGAATCACAGAGAATTGTTGAGCCACAGCCCACAAAAACCACAAGGGCCCACGAATGACGGTGAGGTGTGTTTTGACGTCACTGCTATGTGTTAGAGAATGCCACAGCCCGTAACCTGAAACTGTGTCACGTCTCCTGGCTGTAGAAACCGAGTTTTCTGAGATTTAATGTTTTTCTTTCTAGGACATTGAACGTGCACACACACACACACACACACACACAGATATTATTACACACACGCATGCGTCTCCAGTGCTCAAGCAGATTGCGTTGGGCTGCATCCTGAGTCAGGCCCTCCCACAGTGCAGATGAAGCTGCAACACCACACACTCTGCTACTCATAGAGAGCTCATCTTTCACCACCGCACAGCACAGCCTGCAGTATGCAGAGAGAGCAGAGTCTGCAGAGAGAACAGAGTCTGCAGCGAGAGCAGAAACAGCAGAGAGAGCAGAGTCTGCAGAGAGAGCAGAGCCTGCAGAGAGAGCTGAGCCTGCAGAGAGAGCAGCGAGAGCAGAGTCTGCAGAGAGAGCAGCGAGAGCTGAGCCTGCAGAGAGAGCAGAGCCTGCAGAGAGAGCAGCGAGAGCAGAGTCTGCAGAGAGAGCAGAGAGAGCAGAGTCTGCAGAGAGAGCAGAGAATGCAGAGAGAGTAGAGAGAGCTGAGCCTGCAGAGAGAGCAGAGCCTGCAGAGAGAGCAGAGTCTGCAGAGAGAGCAGAGCCTGCAGAGAAAGCAGAGCCTGCAGAGAGAGCAGAGAAAGCAGAGTCTGCAGAGAGAGCTGAGCCTGCAGAGAGAGCAGAGCCTGCAGAGAGAGCAGAGTCTGCAGAGAGAGCAGAGCCTGCAGAGAAAGCAGAGCCTGCAGAGAGAGCAGAGAGAGCAGAGTCTGCAGAGAGAGCAGAGTCTGCAGAGAGAGCAGAGCCTGCAGAGAGAGCAGAGTCTGCAGAGAGAGCAGAGAGAGCAGAGCCTGCAGAGAGAGCAGCGAGAGCAGAGTCTGCAGAGAGAGCAGCGAGAGCAGAGCCTGCAGAGAGAGCAGCGAGAGCAGAGTCTGCAGAGAGAGCAGAGAGAGCTGAGCCTGCAGAGAGAGCAGAGTCTGCAGAGAGAGCAGAGCCTGCAGAGAAAGCAGAGCCTGCAGAGAGAGCAGAGAAAGCAGAGTCTGCAGAGAGAGCAGAGCCTGCAGCGAGAGCAGAGTCTGCAGAGAGAGCAGAGCCTGCAGAGAAAGCAGAGCCTGCAGAGAGAGCAGAGAAAGCAGAGTCTGCAGAGAGAGCAGAGCCTGCAGCGAGAGCAGAGACAGCAGAGAGAGCAGAGTCTGCAGAGAGAGCTGAGCCTGCAGAGAGAGCAGAGTCTGCAGAGAGAGCAGAGAGAGCTGAGCCTGCAGAGAGAGCAGAGAGAGCAGAGTCTGCAGAGAGAGCAGCGAGAGCAGAGCCTGCAGAGAGAGCAGCGAGAGCAGAGTCTGCAGAGAGAACAGAGAGAGCAGAGTCTGCAGAGAGAGCAGAGAATGCAGAGAGAGTAGAGAGAGCTGAGCCTGCAGAGAGAGCAGAGCCTGCAGAGAGAGCAGAGTCTGCAGAGAGAGCAGAGCCTGCAGAGAGAGCAGAGTCTGCAGAGAGAGCAGAGAGAGCTGAGCCTGCAGAGAGAGTAGAGCCTGCAGAGAGAGCAGCGAGAGCAGAGTCTGCAGAGAGAGCAGCGAGAGCAGAGCCTGCAGAGAGAGCAGCGAGAGCAGAGTCTGCAGAGAGAGCAGAGAGAGCAGAGTCTGCAGAGAGAGCAGAGAGAGCAGAGAATGCAGAGAGAGTAGAGAGAGCTGAGCCTGCAGAGAGAGCAGAGAAAGCAGAGTCTGCAGAGAGAGCAGAGCCTGCAGAGAGAGCAGAGTCTGCAGAGAGAGCAGAGCCTGCAGAGAGAGCAGAGTCTGCAGAGAGAGCAGAGAGAGCAGAGTCTGCAGAGAGAGCAGAGCCTGCAGAGAGAGCAGAGTCTGCAGAGAGAGCAGAGAGAGCAGAGCCTGCAGAGAGAGCAGAGAGAGCAGAGTCTGCAGAGAGAGCAGAGCCTGCAGAGAGAGCAGAGTCTGCAGAGAGAGCAGAGTCTGCAGAGAGAGCTGAGCCTGCAGAGAGAGCAGAGTCTGCAGAGAGAGCAGAGAGAGCAGAGCCTGCAGAGAGAGCAGAGAGAGCAGAGTCTGCAGAGAGAGCAGAGCCTGCAGAGAGAGCAGAGCCTGCAGAGAGAGCAGAGTCTGCAGAGAGAGCTGAGCCTGCAGAGAGAGCAGAGTCTGCAGAGAGAGCTGAGCCTGCAGAGAGAGCAGAGTCTGCAGAGAGAGCAGAGCCTGCAGAGAGAGCAGAGAGAGCAGAGCCTGCAGAGAGAGCAGAGTCTGCAGAGAGAGCTGAGCCTGCAGAGAGAGCAGAGTCTGCAGAGAGAGCAGAGCCTGCAGAGAGAGCAGAGTCTGCAGAGAGAGCTGAGCCTGCAGAGAGAGCAGAGTCTGCAGAGAGAGCTGAGCCTGCAGAGAGAGCAGAGTCTGCAGAGAGAGCAGAGCCTGCAGAGAGAGCAGAGTCTGCAGAGAGAGCAGAGAGAGCAGAGTCTGCAGAGAGAGCAGAGCCTGCAGAGAGAGCAGAGTCTGCAGAGAGAGCAGAGAGAGCAGAGCCTGCAGAGAGAGCAGAGAGAGCAGAGTCTGCAGAGAGAGCAGAGCCTGCAGAGAGAGCAGAGTCTGCAGAGAGAGCAGAGTCTGCAGAGAGAGCTGAGCCTGCAGAGAGAGCAGAGTCTGCAGAGAGAGCAGAGAGAGCAGAGCCTGCAGAGAGAGCAGAGAGAGCAGAGCCTGCAGAGAGAGCAGAGCCTGCAGAGAGAGCAGAGTCTGCAGAGAGAGCTGAGCCTGCAGAGAGAGCAGAGTCTGCAGAGAGAGCAGAGCCTGCAGAGAGAGCAGAGTCTGCAGAGAGAGCAGAGCCTGCAGAGAGAGCAGAGAGAGCAGAGCCTGCAGAGAGAGCAGAGTCTGCAGAGAGAGCTGAGCCTGCAGAGAGAGCAGAGTCTGCAGAGAGAGCTGAGCCTGCAGAGAGAGCAGAGTCTGCAGAGAGAGCTGAGCCTGCAGAGAGAGCAGAGTCTGCAGAGAGAGCAGAGCCTGCAGAGAGAGCAGAGAGAGCAGAGAGAGCAGAGAGAGCAGAGTCTGCAGAGAGAGCAGAGAGAGCAGAGTCTGCAGAGAGAGCAGAGCCTGCAGAGAGAGCAGAGCCTGCAGAGAGAGCAGAGTCTGCAGAGAGAGCAGAGAGAGCAGAGTCTGCAGAGAGAGCAGAGAGAGCAGAGTCTGCAGAGACAGCAGAGAGAGCTGAGCCTGCAGAGAGAGCAGAGTCTGCAGACAGAGCAGAGAGAGCAGAGTCTGCAGAGAGAGCAGAGAGAGCTGGTTCTCTCTCTTTCTACACACAATTCCTCACAGGTATTTCTGGGTTGCGGCTTTTCAGTGCACTGAATCATCGCTCACGCTCTCAAAATCCTCTTTAAATGATTGGCCGCTTCTCTTACCGAGCCACTCTGATACTCTCCAGGCTGTCATACATACCCCCCCCCCCCAACACACACACTTGTCATCCACAATCCCACAATCCCTCCCTGTGTCACATGGGACCTCTGATGACAGTATCATTACTTCTCGATGCGTCTGTGTGAAGTTCATCAGCAAGTTTCATGGGCATGAATGCAGAAAGAGTAAATTAAGAGAATCACTGCAGGAAACACATGACAGTCACACCGTCCACATTCAGGGACTCCAGAAGGCGATGCGCACCATGTCTGCAAACACACAACAAATGCTGTTTGCTCATGAAACCCCAGCAAGAGTGAATCCAGCAGGAGAGGAGTGTTCTGGGCCTATGGGATGGTTTTTGTTGGGTTTTAAATGTGCTAAGGCTTCCATAGCCCAGGGATGCTAAGAGCCAGACAGCTGTCCCAGAGGTGTGTGGAGCCAGACAGGTTTGCAACAGAATCAATAACTATTGAAGGGTTTGCCTGACCACAAGAGCCAAATGCCCTCACAGCTACTTGAGCTTCAGCGTCTGCCCCTGGGGGGAGAGCAGATCACAGATTACTGTCTCATACTGTATTCTCCCAGTCCTCTTCCTCCTCCCACTTCCCACCTCCCTCTGCCTGTAAACACTGAGCTTCTGCCTCTCCCATCTGCCAGCTCTGCCTCTCTCTCACACACAGACAAGTTTAATGGGTTAGTGAGCAAGTTTACATGTGTGAGAAGGAGAAAGGGTAAAGATATGATTGATATGTGATATTGTAGATAGTGTATGTTGTGTTGGAGGGAGGGACTGAATAAGAATGAGTGTTGGGGAGGGAGCTGAGTGGTTATAATACCACTAGGAGGCGATAGCTCTAAAACTCTCAGATTTGTGTTCTTTTCCATTCATAGCTGACATTCTGAAAATAGAAAACTAATTTTAATCCAGTTTGGCCCCGTTTGGTTTTAGAATGAGGTGTTGCCTAGTACATTGAGTGCCCACTGGCGTCTGATTGCGAGCACATTAATGGCAGATTGCTATATTTATACACCATGGCTTAACTCAAATGCAATTGCTTTATTAAGACAGTAAAGTATGGAAAATTACAGCACAGCTGTGAGAAGTCTCTGTGGCATTTTGTATACTATGTCAGATTGCCAGACATTATGTATGTTACACTGAAATACAATGGAACTCCAGGACTGGAGTTAAACCTGCAGACACTGCGGCCCTCCAGGCCTGGAGTTAAACCTGCAGACACTGCCCCCTCCAGGCCTGGAGTTAAACCTGCAGACACTGCGGCCCTCCAGGACTGGAGTTAAACCTGCAGACACTGCCCCCTCCAGGACTGGAGTTAAACCTGCAGACACTGCGGCCCTCCAGGCCTGGAGTTAAACCTGCAGACACTGCGGCCCTCCAGGCCTGGAGTTAAACCTGCAGACACTGCCCCCTCCAGGCCTGGAGTTAAACCTGCAGACACTGCCCCCTCCAGGACTGGAGTTAAACCTGCAGACACTGCGGCCCTCCAGGACTGGAGTTAAACCTGCAGACACTGCCCCCTCCAGGACTGGAGTTAAACCTGCAGACACTGCCCCCTCCAGGACTGGAGTTAAACCTGCAGACACTGCCCCCTCCAGGACTGGAGTTAAACCTGCAGACACTGCCCCCTCCAGGACTGGAGTTAAACCTGCAGACACTGCCCCCTCCAGGACTGGAGTTAAACCTGCAGACACTACCCCCTCCAGGACTGGAGTTAAACCCGCAGACACTGCCCCCTCCAGGACTGGAGTTAAACCTGCAGACACTGCCCCCTCCAGGACTGGAGTTAAACCTGCAGACACTGCCCCCTCCAGGACTGGAGTTAAACCTGCAGACACTGCGGTCCTCCAGGACTGGAGTTAAACCTGCAGACACTGTGGCCCTCCAGGACTGGAGTTAAACCCGCCGACACTGCCCCCTCCAGGACTGGAGTTAAACCTGCAGACACTGCGGTCCTCCAGGACTGGAGTTAAACCTGCAGACACTGCCCCCTCCAGGACTGGAATTAAAACTTTACACACAGCGGCCCTCCGGGACTGGAGTCAAAGGACAGGATTATTCCATTGGCTCAGTCTCTGGGCTGTGACAAGATCTGAAAACTGATTTTACATACAGTGCTGTTACCACATTGAAACAGTTTGAGCAGATTAATGACCTGTAAAGATGCTGTTTTGGGCATTTTTCAGACGCTGGTGTTTTTAGTTGGGGCATTAGCATTTGTAAAGGCCAGGGGAATGAAGTGGATTGAAACCCGTAATCTCCTTTATTACCTCATTGATCTGTGCAATGTTTGAATTTAATGGAGAAATGATTTTCTTTATTTTTATGGGAAAATTAAGCCTTTTTGTGCCGTGCAATATGTGGTGTGGACCTCAAGAAGATCGATAGGCTTTTAAACACACGATTGGTGGGACTGAATATATTAGTGGTGAGGTGGAATTTTAACTTCAGCTGGAAGACTGAACTTTAATGAGCTGGAAGGGAAAGAGATGTCATTCAGAACATTTTGGAAATGCTTTTGACAGTTTGGTTCTGATGGCAGAACGGGAAAACTGGGTCAGAACTTCTCCACTGACAGCGTGGTGTTTTTGCTTGAGTCAGCAGGGTGTTGCACATACATATAGTTGTGCTCTGGTGCCCCCTCTGGCTGACCAAGCACTTGCAGCCTTTCTGCTGCTTTACAGAAGCACATAGCCATACTTCAGTTTACTGGTGTTGCACCAGGTCCACACTGGGTCCACATTCACTTCGAAGATAATTACCTTCAGAGTACTCTCACTATACTTCCACCTCCAGAGAGCTCTCACTACGATTCCACTGTGAGTACTCTCACTATACTTCCACCTCCAGAGAGCTCTCACTACGATTCCACTGTGAGTACTCTCACTATACTTCCACCTCCAGAGAGCTCTCACTACGATTCCACTGTGAGTACTCTCACTATACTTCCACCTCCAGAGAGCTCTCACTACGATTCCACTGTGAGTACTCTCACTATACTTTCACCTCCAGAGTACTCAAACATTGTTTTTAGCCTCAGAGTACTCTCACTATACTTTTTGACCTTTGGAGTTTTCTCATTTTTCTTTCTTCATACCCATCCTAACCTTGGCTTTCAAAACCAACACAGAATGTGATTCCTGTCCCCAGTGAAAGTGATCCACAGCCAGGCAGGGTTTCCAGCTTTATGCTGGTGGTCACAGCCATCCCTCTGAACCCTCTTTGGTTTTGCCTCCCCCCCCTAAAGTACACCTTCATACCCGATTTACACCCAAAGACAGCAGGAAGGACGTTCAGAGGGGAAGAGATTAAGAGATGTACGGGAGAGATGAATCCAACGCACTAACTGAGCTTCCCCAGAGCAGACAGGCTGGGGGTACGCCGCGCCCCGGCTCTACCCAGAGGTGTCAGCATATTGTGTGGGTTTCCTGTGCTCCCATTGTGCTGTGTGTGTGTGCATAATTAAACGCACGTATCAGAGAGCTGCTTCCTCCCCCCCTCCCCCCATGAGGGCACTTCCTGCATGCTGGTCTGCGTCGGTCACAACATCGCCTCTGAGTGACAGCCCTCTCCACCAATCATTCCTCAGAGCTGCTCCCACACTCCCAAATCAATAAAGACAGAACTGCTCCACTCTGCACACAGCTCAGGCCACAGGCGGGGGGGACACAGCAACTGTCTGTACAGTGACAAACATGACATGGGGGGCACGGCGGGTCAGTTGTAGTATACTGAGCGAGAGTTTAAAGCATCATGTTTGCAGCAGTGCTGCTCATGTTTACAGCAGTTCTGCTCATGTTTACAGCAGTGCTACTCATGTTTAAAGCAGAGCTGCTCATGTTTAAAGCAGAGCTGCTCATGTTTACAGCAGTGCTGGTCATGTTTACAGCAGTGCTGCTCATGTTTCCAGCAGTGCTGCTCATGTTTAAAGCAGAGCTGCTCATGTTTAAAGCAGAGCTGCTCATGTTTACAGCAGTGCTGGTCATGTTTACAGCTGTGCTGCTCATGTTTACAGCTGTGCTGCTCATGTTCTCAGGGGTGTGGAGGCAGAGCTTCAGGGCTCATGCCGCTCTGTGGTGTAGTGGTTTAAACCAGAGGTTTCAGTGGCCTCTGATCGCACTGCAGTCCACACTGTGTAACACTGATGAATGTTTGGACCGGTCTGTGAATAGTGTTTCCCTTAGCAACAGGGCCCACTCCAGCAGTCCAGATCCACCATGGAGCTGGGCCACAGCCAGGTCTCACCACCGTCAGGACCAGAGGTTTTGCTTTCAGTCCCCATGTGAACAGAGTTAGGGAGGCCCAGGTGGTTTCAGAAGGTCAAAGAGCTCCCATCTAAGTGTTCTGCCTGTGAACTAAAACAGGTGGCTTCAAACATAAGCTCAGGCTGTCAGGCTGAAGAGTTGTGTGATGGCGTTTGTGTGTTTGGGGATGGCCGACATGTCTCCCCCCCAGGGCGGGCACATGCGTCTGATCCCTGAGTTTCCATCTGCTGTAAGGCGTGGGGGTGCCATGGTGTTGGGGCAGCAGGGGGCGTGGGGGTGTGCTGTAATGGGGGAGGGATGTATGTGTGATGGGGGTGTGCTGTAATGGGGAGGGATGTATGTGTGATGGGGGTGTGCTGTAATGGGGAGGGATGTATGTGTGATGGGGGTGTGCTGTAATGGGGAGGGATGTATGTGTGATGGGGGTGTGCTGTAATGGGGAGGGATGTATGTGTGATGGGGGTGTGCTGTAATGGGGAGGGATGTATGTGTGATGGGGGTGTGCTGTAATGGGGAGGGATGTATGTGTGATGGGGGTGTGCTGTAATGGGGAGGGATGTATGTGTGATGGGGGTGTGCTGTAATGGGGAGGGATGTATGTGTGATGGGGGTGTGCTGTAATGGGGAGGGATGTATGTGTGATGGGGGTGTGCTGTAATGGGGAGGGATGTATGTGTGATGGGTGTGCTGTAATGGGGAGGGATGTATGTGTGATGGGGGTGTGCTGTAATGGGGAGGGATGTATGTGTGTGGTCCTGGAGGGGAGCTCCAGAGGGTCAGCTCCGTGGGGCTGGGTGTTTTTGCACGCAGGGGCAGGTATACGTGGAGATGGTGGCTGGGAATGGGAGCAGATGGAAGCTTATTGGATGATGAATAAGTTTCATCTGCAGCTGCAGCAAAGCGGACTCCCCCAGCAGGGCCCTGTGACAGTGACAAATCACTCTGCGTGGCTCCAATCACAATCTCAACTTTTAATACATCACGCCAAAACAAATCCAGCCTTCCCATTGGACCGTTGGCAGGACAAAGCATCTACCATCACCGCCCAGCGGTCCCACTACCATCCCACACTGAGGATGATTATTCCTCAGACCAAAAAGAAAAAAACAACCTAAAATAAATCAGTCAGGATGTTCACTTCAGGGTGGAATAGAACGTTTTCGCCATGATATCATCCACCTGGGACTGTTATGTAAGGGGTAGAGAAGAAACATAACTAACTCCGTCTGATCCAGCTGTTTCCAGCAGTAAGATTTATGCAGGAAGGGTTCGTCAATTAGCAAGCTAAGCGATGAGCTGGTTTAAAATGCGGTGGCTTGTCAAATTAACAGCATCCCAGCGAGCAGACACACAGTCGCTTGCTGAGAGGGCAAAGTGGTAGGTAAACTGCCACCAGCGGGGTGCTGTGTCACAGGTTTGTGGAATGCTTGTGTGGTGGGTAAACTGCCACCAGCGGGGTGCTGTGTCACAGGTTTGTGGAATGCTTGTGTGGTGGGTAAACTGCCACCAGCGGGGTGCTGTGTCACAGGTTTGGGGAATGCTTCTGTAGTGTTAGAAAACCATTCCATGTTATTTTGATGTCTCACAATGTTTCAGCAATTTACATTTTAATGCAGGCATCCATCAATGCTAAAATTTAATTAATTTGTCATTTTTGTGCAGGATAAAGTATAGACATAATAATCTCATTAGCATATATTGTTTTTCAACTTTGCATTAACAGATGAAAACAGGGTTCTACCCACCCCAGATTGGGTACTGTAAAACAATAGCAAACCAAAGACAGCCCTGGTGTGGGGTACCATTTACAGCCACCCCCAGTATACAGCGCCCTCTGCCTGTGGCCGGAGGGAGCACATCTCACTCAGGCAGTCTCTGCTTTCTACAGGAATTCAGCCAACTGTGTGAGAGCAATGGTGCCATCTCTACTCCCAAGATGGCCAGCTTTAATGTAGGATTTCAATGCTCGTTTGCCACCTGCCATTTTGTTCTCAAAAGCAGAGTCCATGAGGGCTTATACCCATTTCATTGCAAGGTTTTATGTTTCAATGCTGGGTTACATATGGTTAATTGTTGGCTAGACATGTGTCATTGTTGGGTTAAATACTTTCATTCCTGGGTTGCACATGTTTCATTGTTGTTATAAGATTTTTTGCTGGGTTATATAGTACACTTGTCTCATTGCTAGGTTTCAATGCAGATTACAAATGTTTCATGGCTAGGTTGCATATTTCACTGCCAGATTGCATGTTTTGTCATTGTTTGCTCAGTGTTTCATTGCTACACGTGTGTGATGCAGTAATTTGCTGATCCAGGGTGTTTTATTCAACCCCGCTTACATTCCTCTGTGATCCTCCAGTGACAGTGTGGATAGTGAGCATCATGGAGCGGTCCCGGTTTCACAACCAAATTATAATTCAGGACCGAAGAAGCTCACTGTCGACCGCTCTCTCTCTCGCATTCACTTCCCAGAACAGCAGGAGCCGGAATTTTCCGTCTGGTTGGCATGGAAACGCGAGTACAGTGTTGAGGCCAGCACTTTTGTGGGTTCTTGTTCCAAAAATACCTGTGTCGTGTCTAAAAGCGGCTCTGCAGGGTCTCTGCTGCAGGGGACCCCAATGCTGGGAGGTATTCCTCAACCCGCCAATCAGAGCTCAGAAACATCCCACTGAAACGCCACTGTCACAGGGTCTGGGTACAGCATCACCACATATTTACACTGTGTGCATCTATATCAAAAACATGGTCAAATTGTTATAGATGTTTTTTTGACTTTTTTTTATGACTGCTTCATCTTTGGTTGAGGTTGTCTTCAACGCCTCCACTGGCCAGATTCTTTTCCTGGTGTACGAGTAAAAATAGTTGAGAGTGGTGACATCATTCACAGAATCACAGGACCAAGCAAAGAATCCAACCTGTGTAACTGAATAAAACAAGCTTGTTTACTGGGGCCAGGCAGGTTTCAGTATTCTGTAGCTTTGGACCAACTCACCGGCTGTAGCGCTGTCACAGAGAGGGGCCTGGCAGCTGATGGAAAAGCGCTGTGACTCCGTTATCACTGGCAGGGGCCTGGCAGCTGGAGGAAAAGCGCTGTGACTCCGTTATCACTGGCAGGGGCCTGGCAGCTGGTGGAAAAGCGCTGTGACTCCGTTATCACTGGCAGGGGCCTGGCAGCCGGTGGAAAAGCGCTGTGACTCCGTTATCACTGGCAGGGGCCTGGCAGCTGGAGGAAAAGTGCTGTGACTCCGTTATCACTGGCACCTACTTTATCTGTCCTTGGATGGAAGCTGAATATTTATTTTTGTACAGGAAAAATGTTATTTAAAATACTTATTACTGTACCAACACATACTGGCTTAACATCCTGCATCGAAAAGATTAATCTTTTTCTTCATATTTAAAAAATGTGGACATGAAAGTGAGTGTGTATGTGTGTGAGTGTGTGAGCGTGTGAGTGTGTGAGCGTGCCTGTGTATGCTTCAGAAAGTGTGTGTCATTGGTAAAAGCTGTGTTGAA
Source organism: Albula glossodonta (assembly GCA_019788955.1). Lineage (NCBI taxonomy): Eukaryota > Metazoa > Chordata > Actinopteri > Albuliformes > Albulidae > Albula > Albula glossodonta. The sequence goes on along the minus strand of JAFBMS010000275.1, from coordinate 25,501 downwards.
AATGGACCTCAAGAGCAAAACAAAGCTAAACAATACCACTACTCTACATGACAGACGCTTTGCACCACAAAGCAATGTTCCCATTGAGAACAAAACACAATACTGACTTCCACTGTTATACTGGGCTGCAAAATATTCACTGCTAAATCAATGCAGCTAAAATATGCTTCAGCCCTTTTTTGAGATTATAGCTTTTCAGATAATAGGTGTGTGTGTGTGAGAGAGTGAGAGAGAGAGAGTGTGAGTGTGTGTGAGAGTGTGAGTGTGAAAGTGAGTGTGGGTGAATAAGTGAGTGGGTGAGTGAGTGAGTGAGTGAGTGAGTGAGTGAGTGAGTGGGTGGGTGAGTGAGTGAGTGAGTGAGTGAGTGAGTGAGTGAGGGGAGTGGGTGAGTGAGTGAGTGAGTGTGTGTGTGGGCATGTGAGTGAGTGAGTGAGTGAGTGAGTGAGTGAGGGGGTAGTGGGTGAGTGAGTGAGTGAGTGAGTGAGTGAGTGAGTGAGTGAGTGAGTGAGTGAGTGAGTGAGTGAGTGAGTGAGTGAGTGAGTGAGTGAGGGGAGTGGGGTTGGGGCTGTAGAGGCATACTCAGGTCAGCAGCCCAGAATATACTGCATTGTATTAACTTCAAATCCAAAAAAACAGCCCATCTTCTGAGCTGATCTTTTAAAAAAAAAACCATAAAAGCAAACACTGACAGACTCAGCTAATTATTGGTGCAACAATACCTCACTTCGGGTGGATGCAGGTCTCTGTCGGTGGCAGCCCAACCCTAACCCTACCCCTCCCCCTGCCCCGCTGGGCTCCAGGCGCTGAGTGAACCATGAGGAGGGGAAGATGGAAATACTCACTCATCCTCTCACAGCCTCACTTCTGACACTGATCATATTCACTGCTTCTGGAGTTTTTAATTCATACTTTCTGTATGTGTTAGGATTAAAGCTTACATTGTCAGGTAAATTATTCCAACAGGTAGAAATTTCATACTATTATTAACTTGCATTCATACTATTTCTTTCTGCAGCTTTCTGGATTGATAATACAACAAAGTGAGGTAAGAATCTGTAGTGAGATAGTTATAGTCTTCATCCCTGGACCTCCTGCTAAACTGTTCCCTCCAGCGAAAGCTCTGCAGACTCATCGTTTAGCCATGCTAGCCACATAGGCACGACCCTAAGCATGCTGGGATGCTAACTGCTAGCCACATAGGCATGACCCTAAGCATGCTGGGATACTAACTGCTAGCCACATAGGCACGACCCTAAGCATGCTGGGATGCTAACTGCTAGCCACATAGGCACGACCCTAAGCATGCTGGGATGCTAACTGCTAGCCACATAGGCACGACCCTAAGCATGCTGGGATGCTAACTGCTAGCCACATAGGCATGACCCTAAGCATGCTGGGATGTTAACTGCTAGCCACATAGGCATGACCCTAAGCATGCTGGGATGCTAACTGCTAGCCACATAGGCACGACCCTAAGCATGCTGGGATGCTAACTGCTAGCCACATAGGCACGACCCTAAGCATGCTGGGATGCTAACTGCTAGCCACATAGGCATGACCCTAAGCATGCTGGGATGCTAACTGCTAGCCACATAGGCACGACCCTAAGCATGCTGGGATGCTAACTGCTAGCCACATAGGCACGACCCTAAGCATGCTGGGATACTAACTGCTAGCCACATAGGCATGACCCTAAGCATGCTGGGATGCTAACTGCTAGCCACATAGGCACGACCCTAAGCATGCTGGGATACTAACTGCTAGCCACATAGGCATGACCCTAAGCATGCTGGGATACTAACTGCTAGCCACATAGGCATGACCCTAAGCATGCTGGGATGCTAACTGCTAGCCACATAGGCATGACCCTAAGCATGCTGGTATGCTAACTGCTAGCCACATAGGCATGACCCTAAGCATGCTGGGATGCTAACTGCTAGCCACATAGGCACGACCCTAAGCATGCTGGGACACATAGGCATGACCCTATGCATGCTGGGATACTAACTGCTAGCCACATAGGCATGACCCTAAGCATGCTGGGATGCTAACTGCTAGCCACATAGGCATGACCCTAAGCATGCTGGGATACTAACTGCTAGCCACATAGGCATGACCGCAAGCATGCTGGGATACTAACTGCTAGCCACATAGTCATGACCGCAAGCATGCTGGGATACTAACTGCTTAATTAACTCTGGATCCACCTCTGTGTGATGCTGTTTTCTCTGGGCTGCTGCTGTGGGTTACTGTATTGATCTGAGTGTGAGCTGACCTTTCCATTCCCAAGACAGGTTAATCTGCAGCATCCCAGGTAAACCCTATGTTTTTATGTTCATATTTCATATTTCTATCCTGTGGTGCCACACTTCCCTCTGCTCGCTTGTTCCTGCGCTTCAGTGCTGATCTGTGCACTGGTCGTGCATTATCTCTAAATCTGGATCTGCAAAATGCCTGAAATGTCATGAGTTAAAGTAACTACTTTCAGTGCGGCGTGTCTCTCCTTCACACCATTCAGGCAAAACCTGCAGATTAAAGGATTATTGACCTCTATCTGCGTCCCGCCCACCCCCTGAAAAGGGTCAAGGTGAAATAAGTAATCAAACACAAACTGACCCTGCAGTGTTGTCGGATGTAAGTTAGAATAGAATCCAGACCTTTTATGTTACTAAGTCAGTCACCCCAGCACTCACACGCTAGCCTCAGAGGACCTCATTATTCTTCCTCTTCTATAATGTGTTTGACAGCACTGAAAGCTAGATTTCATCCAAGCCCTTTCAGAATTTTATTTTCACAGAGTATTCCATGTTTGTGGATGAGCTGTTTCACAAAGACATACTTGTTTGCATTATTTTAAATCTAGAGCCCTCCATTACTCAGGGGAATAGGTGAGGATTGTCCATTTCACTCTTGTTTGTATTGCTGGTTAAGCTTTTTTTCATTGAGTTTCTGGAATGGTAATATTATTCAAGGAATAACTTCATTCATTTGGTAAATTAAATATCACGACAAGCAGGGGAGAAATATTTTTTTCCTCCAAGCAACAACCTCAAACCCCCCATGCTGTGAAACTGATCAATAATTTCTCTTCCGAATCAAGCTTAATTAAGACTTAATTTATCAAAACAGGAACTAATGTGTCTGCATGACGTCAATAAAACCAGAGTGTATAAAAAATTCAGTTGAAGGAAAAGAAATATAAAAAGCTGGAGGCTTATAACGTTGACCATTTTATGATCATGCCATTATTTACCCGACTGGGAATTTGCGCGTTCTGTGGGCGCTTAGGCTCGCATTACTTTTAGCTTGTTGTTCCAATGAAACCAAAACATTCAAATGTTTTAAAGCAACAATTGTGGCGGAATACTTAATGCCAAGTGACAGAAAATGAGTGAGAGAAGTTCAGGAAAGTTTGTGCATCACTACCTACCCGAACAACGCACGTTGGCTTCTGATGTGATTTACGCATTCTGGTCTTTACACACACACAGACGAAATAAAATGTAATTTTTGGGGCCAAGAATGCAAATATAAGCGTCGTTAAACGCAATAAAACAAACAGATGCATGTGCCATGTCACCATGCACGTTCATGCCACACTCAGTTGTCTAATATCTGCCGCTCTGTCTGAATGCAGCCTTGATTCCCTTGGTTTGTAATGAAAACTCTTTCTTAGTGCCTGCTACATGGACGCTGAGGGACGTATTCAGTCAGATGATTGCGTTAGATTGCGTCGCATTGCCCGAGCCACATTACACCTGTATACTCCCTCTGTTTTGTAGATGCTTTTGGAACACATCGTTTGACATACGGTCGCAATCGCCACGAGGGGGGCGCTACTCAAACTGAACAGTCTTATAGTATATTACTGGTTTCACTCAGCAACAGCAACTCACTCACCTGCCCACACTCACACACACACACACACACGCACACACACCGTCTCAGCAACAGCACTCACCTGCCCACACGCACACATCTCTAGCAACACGCATGCACACACACACACAAACACAGCTTCGCAGTACATCACGATTTGACTCTGGGGATATTATCCTCCCCCGGTATCCACCCGGTACATGCATGATCACACCATAAATATAATTCATATGACGTCATTCCCTGAAACTCTAAGCTACTGTCGTATTTCAGCTGGGCTTCCATGTGTGTTCACTCCAGTTCTCTGCAGGAGATAAATTGTGTGCATGAACCTCCCGGAAAACAAAAAACTTGGTTTTTAAGATAGGCATATCAATCAATCAATCAATCAATCAATGGTGCAGAAGTTTCACTCTAATTGCTTCCGAACAACTGAGGTTAGTACACGCATTACGATACAGCTCGAGCATCCGACCCTGTGCTACACCCGTCGCTTCCGCTAGGCTGCGTTCTAGCGGAGGAGAGAGAGAGGGCTGAAAAGTAGAGTGAAACACTGGAAGAGGGAGCGTGGAGAGAGGGAGACACAGGGAGAGAGAGGGAGGAGAAGAGGAGAGACATGCAAGCGAGCGGTCGCGAGCCGTGAGAGCAGATTGGCAAAGCGCTGGAAGAGAACCCGCAGGGGAAAGCCTACAATGCAAAACGTGAACAAAACCGATGTGTGAATTCAGTTCGGTTTAGCCTCCGAGATGTGGAAATGAAAAGGATTTCCCCCAAACAAATAAGAACTACCAGCGGGAGAGAGAGGAAGGAGGTCACAACACTGCCTCCAATGATGAAGAATGGAGCTACTGAAGCGCACGTAAGAGGCAAGAACCGAAGAATGCGCTAAATTCCGTCAGAGATTTCGGCCTGTCTAAATAGCTGTGCTTTCGGACCTTGCGATGCCGTGTCTGTTCAGAGCGGAGAAGCTGCGGCGCTGATCTCTCGCCGCAAGTGCAAGTCACAACGGCACAGCTCCGTGGGGGTAAAGCAAACAAAAACAGTGTCTGATAAAGAAGACAGCCATCTACTCAAGCCGTAACAGTGGGGCTGGGGGTCTTCCATCGCTTCTTTTGCCGCTTTTGTCTGGCCGAGCCTGTGCAAACTTTCCAAATGGCACTTGTGATGGAACCTGTTAGCAAATGGAGCCCAAGTCAAGTCGTAGACTGGATGAAAGGTATGCGTGCTGTCTTCTAATACTTAACTGTGCATTCAGTGGATCTAAATTAACTATTGGTGTAGACTTGGTCTAAAGGTATGCTATCAGTTCAAACGGCTTGGTTCGCGTGTGTCGGGATGTACCTGGCGGTAATTAGAAACAGAACTTAAAGCTTTTTATTTGTTTGATCCTGAATTGATTTCTGATAGAACACATGTACGTCATTGGATAGGGGACGACTTAGTGTTAAAACGCTTAGCAAACGCATTGAAAGCAGCGAGGCGCCTGTGTTCCTCACTGCCTTTGCCATTTCGATCGTTAAACAGGTGTTTATCGCGCAGGAATGTTTTCATAAATCACACATTAACAAACTACGTAGGAAGACAACTGCTTCCCGTGGATTGAATTTTCCAGTCACGCTTTG
>JAFBMS010000275.1:7500-15000 GCA_019788955.1 Albula glossodonta | reverse complement strand
GCACACTTTTCTGTGCTCTCAGTTTATACAGCCTTGCGCTATTTGGGCTCATTTTTCAACACGGAAAAAGTGCCTGTTTAAGGAGTTGAGTCTGGTGATGTGTTCACTTCAGCTGTGTGTGCACCCTGCATACATTACTAGGGTAATTGTGATGTACTTGCAGTATGCTTTTCCATAATTATTCAAGCTGAACTTGAGCCAGGTGTTTTTCCCATGGAGAGGAGTGTTTGTCTCTGAGTGGAGCCCATATTTCACTCTCCCACAGTAGAGCAGAATGGAGGATGCTTTTAAAAACTTCACTCTGAATTCTCATGGTGATATTTACTTTACTCACTTTACTAACACTTCTGTTTAGAAGACTCTGACTTTCAATACACAGAGTTCAATTCGCATATTACCATTATTACTACTGTCATTATTCATTCAGTGTTTAGTGAACAGGAAAGCTACTCTTGCGGATGGTGATGGTGATGATGATGACGATGGTAATGAAGGTGAGATGGTGTTTCTGTCAGTGTTTTTGTTGTTGTTGATGATGATGATGATGATGATGATGGCGGCTCTGGCGTTAGTGTTTGTGAGGGGGTTTCTGTCAGTGTTTTTATTGTTGTTGTTGTTGATGATGGTGATGGCGGCTCTGGCGTTAGTGTTTGTGAGGGGCGTCTCTGGCCTCCGATTGAAACCTGTTTGGGTGACTCGTTGCTCCAGGTTGTCTCTGCTCTCTGTAGTCCAGTCGTCCTCTGTGGTATTCTCCGCTATCTGTGACACTGCCAAGCACAGCTAGCCAAGCGGACACACAAATTAAAAACATTTATGTTTGAATCGATTGAAAGGCCATCCTCACTAGTGTGCTCATTTTTACCGCGCCCGTATGTCAGCCATATCGTCGTGCTTGGCAGCGGGTTTGGGCTTTTTCCAGGGTTTCATCCCACCATCCTGACCGCAGAAATCACTGGACTGTACAGTATCACCTTTACTCTCATGACCGTATTTATGCAGGCCTTTATAACGGGCGGAGGCGGGGCTGTTTCAGTACCTCCCTGCATGATCACATGTTCCCATCAGCTCGTACTGCATTTGGCGTGTGTGCACAAAGGGGAATGACGAGCCCAAATGCATGTGTTATTTTAATCATGTGACTTACACACAATAAACAAAACACGCCTAGCTTCTTACTGGAATGATTTGTAATGGAGTCTGAATTTTGCAAACAGAAATATCTCCCTTTTTAGGCCTCACTTTTGAAGCAGAAACTCATAAGTAACAAGGATACAAACTTGCTTTTAATATTTATGTCACAGTCATTGAAGTCACATGTACGTGGTCATGTGACATGCTCCTGCCTCTGTAGCGGCCAGCGGTGGGTGATGAAAACATGCCATTAGTCATCTTTATGCCCCTCAGGTCGCAGTCCCTGTCACTGTTTCTTTCAATACAACCACAGGGCTCATCGTGGTTTTATGTTTGCATAATGTAATATATTCTGTTGTATGAATAATAATATTAAAATTAACTGAGTGTTTTATTTCCATTTATTCCACAGCAAATGGCTGTAAGAGTCTGTGTTTAATGTCACAGTTTTCAGCGGCGATGTCATCAAACCAGCGTTAAACCATGCAGCCGTTCAGGGAGCAGGTGCTCACTGTGCACCATCTCGCATATTCAAACATGTATTTATGCGTATTATATTTTACACAGAGATGTTATGTAATTATCCCTACCTTCTGTCTGAGCTGATTCTCTGTGTGAATCACACTCAAACAGCTTCACCATCACAGGTCAAGACTGTATTGGGGGAAAGGTGCTGAGACCACACGTGTGAATACATAAATCTGCTCTGCAGTCTGCCCTATCAGAGCATGCTTATGGTCACATGACCCATTATACAGCTGAATATGCCACATAAACACACATCCCTTTTATTAGGGCTATATTGGATTTGAACCTGCAACTCTAACACTCTAACTGCTGTACCACAAAATACCAGGCTGATGACTGCGAAAGAAGATGTCTTTGTCATGACTGTCATGATAAAGGCTGGTTTTACACATGGATAGTGAGGACAGACCATATTCTGTGTGTGTGTGTATGTGTGTGTGTGTGTGTGTGTGTGTGTGTGTGTTTGAGAGAGAGAGAGAGACAGAGAGAGAGGATGGTTTTATACATGGATAGTGAGGACAGAAAGCATCTTTTCGCTGCTGGATATTGAGACTGCAGAACATAAAAATAACACAAATGAATAATGTGGTGGAAAACAAGTAGCAAAGAAAAGCTATCTGCCCAACATTTTTCTTGCCCTCCCAAACCAGTCAAACCCCCGGTGCTGGGGGAGGGACGGGGTGGAAGGGCCCCGGTGCTGGGGGAGGGACGGGGTGGAAAGGCCCTGCCAGATAAGCCGGGCTCAGGGAGGGGGGGGTGGGGCGGGGGAATCCAATTTCCACCTGCACTTATTGGGTCATTATACAAACCACATAAACACTGGGGAAATACAACTTTCATAACAGCACACAATTACATGATAATTCGTAATACCCAGTTCTCACTGACACCAACGAGAATAAAAAAAATATAAAAGGGAGAGACGAAAATGGAGCGGGAGAGATTGAGGATTGTGGGAGAGGTTTGAGGGGGACTGAAGGGTAGTGCGGAGAGAACGACAAAATGAGATTTCCCTCAAACACAGAGCAGCCTCTCTACTGCGGTGCCTTCGGCCCGCTGTTTAAAAGGGGCTCTTTTGTCTGGAGTTCGGCGCTCTCGGGGTGGAAATGTATTCTCCGTAGCGTCTTGTTGCATCTCAGACCATGCTGGTGCAAAGAGGCTGATTAAAATTCATGTGAAAGGAACGTCTGTGTTTGGGGCCATGGCTGTCACCGTGGCCAGCCCCCGGGGGTGGGGGGGGGGGAGCCCAACAGCAGCGGAGGCAAAAAGAGGCCAGGGACCCTCCCCTCATATCACCCACAAACCCCTGCAGCTTTTATAAAACAGTCTGTACAGTAATCTCTCTCTTATCCTCTGGGGAAATGCTATTTGAAGGTTTCATCAGCAGGGCTTGGTAATTGGATTTTTTTAAAAGCACTTTTCCGTCTTTCTTCAGCATCGGTGCCTGTCCCAGGGTTCCAGTGTTCCCTTCATTTTGGGAACATTCACCTTCCGTTCCTCTTCCTCAGAGGCGTGTCAGCCCCCCCCCCCCCCCCCCCCCCGCCATGTTTAAAGTCCTCTCTGACTCCTGCTGATGTTTGTGTCAGCTGGTATCCTCTCAGTCTGTAGTTTTAAAATGGTGCTGTGCAACGAACCGAGGCCACTCATGGCCATATCAGTGAGAACGCAGAGGGTTTTTGGCTGTAATAATGAATTTTCTGGCTTCCTCCTAAAATGATTTCAAATGTGCCTTGGCAATATGTTCTTGCTTATATTCCAGGCGAGAGGTAGCTATCCTATTCATAAAGAAATGAGGGGGTGTCACTTTTCCAGCCAGGTCCTTGGACTCCAGTGTCACCATTCTGCATCAGTTAGTTTTTAGTATTTTGGTGAATAAAATAAGGAGGCATTAGGGTAGAGTGCACCTTAATCTCTCACACACCTGTGAATATAAAGGGTGAATCCAGGACACCTTATCTCCTTTTCCTTCTCTCCCATCTGTTTCTCTCCTTCCATCACCGATCTCTCTCTCTGCTGACTCTAATTTTCACTAATTATCTATCTTCCTCCTCCTCTGTGCCTCACTTTCTACCTCTTTTTTTTCCCTCTCTCTCCCTCCATCTCTATCTTACTCACTCTCACTTCTCTCTGCCCTCTATTTCTCTTTCCCCTGTCTCCTCTCTCTCTTTTTTCCCCTTTTACATTTTTCTCTCCTCCTCTGTCTCTCCCCATATCTCTCTTTCTCCCTCTCTCCCTCTGTCAGTCCCAGCTGTCTGTGTTTCTCAGGGTGACAGGGTCACATTCCAAGCTGTCCATCTGTAGGGAGGGGCTCTGATGTGTGTGTGTGTGTGTGTGTGTGTGTGTTTTTGTGTGCGCGAGTGCGCGCGCGTGTGCGTGCGTGCGCGCGCGTTTGCGCGCGTGTGTGCGCGTGTGTGCGTGTGTGTGCGTGTGTGCGTATGCTTTGATCTCTTTTTAGTTTCATGGTTTATGTGTCACTGGTGGTTGATGTTGGTCACTAAGCACAGCCCAGTGAGGAGCTGTAAAAGTGTGCATTAGATTCTTACTGCTATGTGCACGTGTGGCTTTGTAAAAGTGCATTAGATTCTTACTGCTATGTGCACGTGTGGCTCTGTAAAAGTGTGCATTAGATTCTTACTGCTATGTGCACATGTGGCTCTGTAAAAGTGTGCAATAGATTCTTACGGCTTTGTGCACGTGTGGCTGTGTAAAAGTGTGCATTAGATTCTTACTGCTATGTGCACGTGTGGCTCTGTAAAAGTGTGCATTACATTCTTACTGCTATGTGCACGTGTGGCTCTGTAAAAGTGTGCATTAGATTCTTACTGCTATGTGCACGTGTGGCTTTGTAAAAGTGTGCATTACATTCTTACTGCTATGTGCACGTGTGGCTCTGTAAAAGCGTGCATTACATTCTTACTGCTATGTGCACGTGTGGCTTTGTAAAAGTATATCACATGACTTGATTAATTGATTTACCGCCTTGGACCAAAAGATGAGATAATTAGTGGAATGATTTTGTAGTGTGTGTTCTGAGCAAACACCAGCACTCACCATAGATGAATAGCCCTGAATTAGACTGAGGGGCTTTTTTCACCTGTATGTAATAACATGGTCTGTAATCTACAGGTACTGCTACCTGGTGGTTGGAGGCTTTGTGTGTAACATAGATTTTTTTTCTGTGCATTCTGCATAGTGTGTGTGTGTGTGTGTGCATGTGTGTGTGCATGCGTACGTGCGTGTGTGCACGTGTGCATGTGTGTGTGTGTGTGCATGAGAGTATATGTGAGATAGGGTAGTTCCTCTGGTCTGCAGTTGTAACACTCTCTGTGTGTCAATGCTCAGTCTTCTGGCTGGGCGCTCCTTGCTGCTTTTTACACAATAAAAATGTGTAATTTTAATGAGCTGAGAGAGACTGAGCCTGCCTGCTTGTCTGTCTGCAGTTTGATTTGTGAGCTCAGCAGTACAGAGGAGCGGATCTGTCGCGGTCTCTTTGCCGCTTTGATTCCCGGCACTGGGAGAGACGAGCGGTTGTTCGTTAGCGGCTCTCAAACGAGCAGCTCAGCAGAGTGAAGCGGAGGAAGGAGCCGCTCTCTGAGTGACAGGACAAAGCTGACTGCCACACGGGTACCAACACTGAGCTAAACGCATACCCCTGCAGCATCTGCTGCTCTCACACACACACATACACACGTATGTATGAGCACATGTACACACACACACACATACTCGCATGATCACTCGCGCACACACACACATGCATGAACAAGTGTACAAACACATACACACATGCGTGCTCATGCTCACTCACACACAGACACACACACACACACACATGTATGCATGTACACATGTACACACATGCACATCCAGTACTGCACTTTACAAACAAGAATAACCTGCTTAAAGAAATTTTATTGATGGAGACCGCTGCTTTTGATACAGTGAACACTGTCATACCCGTAGACAGCGCACATTTAGCAGTGTGAACTTATAAACACTAAACACACAGTAAATCACAGCATAAACACACCAGCAGTGTGAAATACTCTGGCAGAGCTAAGAGTTTAACATTTAACCTGTTCCAGAACACCCCCCCTCCTCACGCTGTACACGCATACACCCCCCCCACCCCCCACACTGTACACGCATACACCCCCCCTCCTCACGCTGTACACGCATACACCCCCCCCCACCCCCCCACACTGTACACGCATACACCCCCCCTCCTCACGCTGTACACGCATACACCCCCCCACCCCCCACACTGTACACGCATACACCCCCCCCACCCCCCACACTGTACACGCATACACCCCCCCCACCCCCCACACTGTACACGCATACACCCCCCCTCCTCACGCTGTACACGCATACACCCCCCCACCCCCCACACTGTACACGCATACACCCCCCCCACCCCCCACACTGTACACGCATACACACCCCCTCCTCACGCTGTACACGCATACACCCCCCCCACCCCCCACACTGTACACGCATACACTCCCCCACCCCCCACACTGTACACGCATACACACCTCCTCCTCACGCTGTACACGCATACACCCCCCCCCACCCCCCACACTGTACACGCATACACCCCCCCACCCCCCACACTGTACACGCATACACCCCCCCCACCCCCAACGCTGTACACGCATACACCCCCCCACCCCCAACGCTGTACACGCATACACCCCCCCACCCCCAACGCTGTACATGCATAGACACCCCTCCTCACGCTGTACACGCATACACCCCCCACCCCCAACGCAGTACATGCATAGACACCCCCTCCTCACGCTGTACATGTATAAAGCCCCCCCTCCCCCCACACTGTACACATGTGACCAGCTGTGATCAGGGACCTCAAGACCCCTCAAAAATTATCCTTCTTCGTTTTTAAAAGAGAAGCGACTTTGAGTTTAAATGGATAAACAACAACAGCGACGATGATTTATGGAATTACACATGAGAACAGACAGAACGTGAAACAGCTGATGTGCTAATTTTGGCCTGTTTGTGTGTGTGCCTGGCTGTCGTGTGTTTGATCAAACGGGGCAGTGCATAGCGGGGATCAACACGCAGCTCCTCCGTTTGTTGTCTCGAATCTGCGCCTCTAATCTGCCTGAGAAAAGCCAGCCTGCCGAACGGCTGCCACACCTGCCACGGGGGATTCAGGCCAAGGCTGCCCAAAACACTGCCCTGCTTTTACACACGCATCCCTCACGCTTAACGCTTTTACACACGCGTCCCTCAGGCTTTACGCTTTTACACACGCGTCCCTCACGCTTTACGCTTTTACACACGCGTCCCTCACGCTTTACACTTTTACACACATGTCCCTCACACTTTACACTTTTACACACACATCCCTCACGCTTTATGCTTTTACACACGCGTCCCTCACACTTTATGCTTTTATACTCGCGTCCCTTAAGCTTTTACACACGCGTCCCTCACGCTTTACACTTTTACACACATGTCCTTCACGCTTTACGCTGTTACACACGCGTCCCTCACGCTTTAGGCTTTTACACATGCATCCCTCACGCTTTACGCTTTTACACACACGCATCCCTCATGCTTTACGCTTTTACACACGCATCCCTCACGCTTTACACTTTTACACACGCATCCCTCATGCTTTACGCTTTTACACACGCGTCCCTCACGCTTTACACTTTTACACACACGCCCCTCACGCTTTACACTTTTACACACACGCATCCCTCATGCTTTACGCTTTTACACACGCGTCCCTCACGCTTTACACTTTTACACACGCGCCCCTCACGCTTTACACTTTTACACACACACCCCTCACGTTTTACGCTTTTA
>JAFBMS010002740.1:20000-25056 GCA_019788955.1 Albula glossodonta | reverse complement strand
GTTGTTACAAAAAACACTCTGAGCACCAGTTGGAAAGTGCTGAATGAATAATGGGTTCATTCAGGATTATAATTAAAATATAAACCTGGTTCCAGACTATGGATCTGGTGAGCACGTTAGCATACTGTTTCTAACAGGAGGCTCCTGGCAAAGCTAACGGTGGAAACATGACAGACAGATTGGAGAAAAGTAATCTCCGTTTTGGTAAACACTACTTGAGGACAGCCTTGATTGAAAGGTTGAGAGTTTGAACGGGAGCAGAGTAAACTCCAGCTGTCTCCTCCTGAGTAATCACCTCAAGTTTGAGTTAAGGAGGCTGATTTCCCCTGAAATCCTCCCCCTCCAGACCCAATAGCGATTAATAAAGGCCTAAGCTAAGCTAAGCTAAGCTAAGCTCAGCTAATGTCCTGAGAAGCTGAGCATCTCTTCATCTTCACTTCTCACAAGAGTGATGACAGAATCTCAAACCACAGATCAAGATTTCTTTGGCTGATTTTTTTTACCCCCACCCCTAAAGATGTCACAGTAAGAAACACCTTTGGGGTGTTGTGTGCTTGAGGAGTCGTCTTGAATGCTGCATTCAACCGAAGTGGTGTGCAATGTTCTGAAACTCTTTCATTTCATTTCATTCGCCCATTTCGTGGGCGTGTCAGCGATGTCATGGAGATGATTGACATATTTAACAATCAGACTCAGACTAAACAGTCTCTCCCTACTGGTAGCCATAGTAACAGCATTCTGCTTCTGGATCCTCCACACGGTACCATCTCAGTTCTATAAAACAGCTGGAATCATTTTCCTCATGCAAACCTTCACTGGCCTGTGCAGCCTATCCCTGTGTGCTGAGAGCTCCTCACCTGCACCAGCACCTGCACCATCGCCTGTACCTGTACCATCGCCTGTACCATCGCCTGTACCTGCACCATCGCCTGTACCTGTACCGGCACCATCGCCTGTACCTGTACCATCGCCTGTACCTGCACCATCGCCTGTACCTGCACCATCGCCTGTACCTGCACCATCGCCTGTACCTGCACCATCGCCGGTACCTGCACCATCGCCTGTACCTGTACCATCGCCTGTACCTGCACCATCACCGGTACCTGCACCATCGCCTGTACCTGTACCATCGCCTGTACCTGTACCATCGCCTGTACCTGCACCATCGAGTGTACCTGCACCATCACCGGTACCTGCACCATCGCCTGTACCTGTACCATCGCCTGTACCTGCACCATCACCGGTACCTGCACCATCGCCTGTACCTGCACCATCGCCTGTACCTGCACCATCGCCTGTTCCTCCACTCAGTCACCTGGTCACTGCTGGCCCTCAGTCAAGCCCCCCCCCCCCCCAAACACTGTCTGTCTCATTGGCTCCTGTCCTTCGCTCCAACCAGGAGTGCTCATTTGGAATCATACAGCATCAGACTCATAAAGTTTCAGATTTATGAATATGGGCCCTGGTCTGTATTCAGTTCCTGCTTTTCGCTCATCATGGATAAGGATATTCAGTTATTAAGGACATTAACAAGGAAAACTGATCCTAGATGTCAGTGATCCCCAGTTTGTGATCTGTGATCAATTTGGGATCTGTGATCAGTTTTATTTCATAATGGTTAAGGACAGGATGTGGACGAGGGTGAAAACCTAACCCAAAAGATATGACGGACACCAGCCTATTCAAAAGGTGTCCGAACCTGTACCTGTCCTGTAGCCACACCTGTGTAGTGCCTGCTTTGCCGAGCACATTCCCAATGCATCTGTTTTTGAGTGCACATATTTTAATTCCTGTCATCCGGGGAATTCCAGGACTGCACGGCTCCGGTCCGTCGGAGCGCTGCCTGAGCAGGTCTGCTCCTCCAGGGCGGAGAGCCCATCCCGGGAAACGGCTTGTCTGCTTAAAGTAACAGGAATTTTACACTGAGGGCTCCATCCTCACACACATCAACAACTTCGCTAGCGCTGCGATTCACTGCGCTTTCAGCCTGCCACACATCTGTTGCTTCCACTCCATTATTTTACATGGATGCAGAGAAAAATGTCAAGCTAAAAATGAAAAGTAAAAGATGAGAGCCATTTCCATTTCCACGCCCTTCACACCCTTTAACCAACGCATTTAATTCAATATGTTCCTCTTTGCTGGTGAATTTCCAAGAACCTCAAATAATGTATTACCAAACTCAAACATTGAACAGGTTTCTTTGTGTCAGCCAAAAACTGGAATTGAATGTGGTGGCTAAGTGAATGAGAGATTTTGCAGAGAGTCTCAGACATGTGAGCTCCTTCAGCAGCTGCTGTAATTGAATTCGGATCACCCGGGCCGGCGCGCCGTACCTGTGCTTTTATGGCAAAGCGAAAGGCTTTCAATTCAACAACCTGAGCGCAGGCCTGGAGAGAGCCGGGAACATGACCTATTATTCTCTTTAACAGTGATTCAATATTCTGGAGAGAGGATGAGATTAGCCTCTTTTTTGCTGTTACATAAAGTTAATATTTCCCAAGGTTTTGGCCTTGCTGACTGCCTGGATTGTGGAACGTGTGCTGTATTTTACTGCCCGACTGCTCCGAACTCTCACACGAACAACGCAATGTTTTTACCAGGTACTCGACAGATGATCAAAACACATTTCAGGTCTTTGGGGCGAAAACAACAACACTGTGTGGGTGTGGAAACATTTTCTCAACTTTTTTTTTTTTGTAAAAACTTTTTTCTCCTCTTGTTTTCAACCCCCCCTCCAGTGCAATCGCATTCCTGCGCTGAACAACAGAGCAGCTGCGCTGCGGCAGTGAAGGGGGGTATGGGAGGGGAAACGACAGAAACAAACACACAGCCATGCGTGGGCCCTTTCATCAGACCAGCCACTGGATAAAAGACAGAGGCCTGACTCAGCCTTTCCTCACAATCCACGTAACATTCCACAATTCTCCTTATCCTCCGAGAATTCCGCTTAATATCCTAGAACTCTCCTTAACCTTCCAGAATTCTGCTCAGCATTCTAGAATTGCCTATTCCATTCTAGGAGCCCTGCAGCTAAGCGTAAGTCTCCAGTCAGTCACGAACAGTCACAACCCCCCTCCCCCCGCAGCCCAGAGACCCGCATCGCCTGCCCTCCCCCTGCTGTCCTGTGTCAGCCTGTCATCTCCCCTAAACACACTCACTTTGGGTTGCTGATGCTGCCAAACAAATCATCTTTATGACAATGGGCCCCTGAGAACATGTGTGTGTGAGAGACAGAGAGTGTGTGTGCGTGTATGTGAGAGTGTGTGTGTATGTGTGAGAGAGAGAGAGTGTGTGTGTGTGTGTGTGTGTGTGTGTGAGAGAGAGAGAGTGTGTATGTGTGTACGCGAGAGTGTGTGTGAGAGCAAGAGAGAGAGAGAGAGAAACACACACTCACCCCCCTCCCACTCACCCTTCCCACTCAGTTACATAGTCCACACAGTCACTATGGTCTGTGCAGTTACCACAGTCCACACAGTCACTATGGTCTGTGCAGTTACCACAGTCCACACAGTCACTATGGTCTGTGCAGTTACCACAGTCCACACAGTCACTATGGTCTGTGCAGTTACCCCAGTCCACACAGTCACTATGGTCTGTGCAGTTACCACAGTCCACACAGTCACTATGGTCTGTGCAGTTACCACAGTCCACACAGTCACTATGGTCTGTGCAGTTACCACAGTCCACACAGTCACTATGGTCTGTGCAGTTACCACAGTCCACACAGTCACTATGGTCTGTGCAGTTACCCCAGTCCACACAGTCACTATGGTCTGTGCAGTTACCACAGTCCACACAGTCACTATGGTCTGTGCAGTTACCCCAGTCCACACAGTCACTATGGTCTGTGCAGTTACCACAGTCCACACAGTCACTATGGTCTGTGCAGTTACCCCAGTCCACACAGTCACTATGGTCTGTGCAGTTACCACAGTCCACACAGTCACTATGGTCTGTGCAGTTACCACAGTCCACACAGTCACTATGGTCTGTGCAGTTACCACAGTCCACACAGTCACTATGGTCTGTGCAGTTACCCCAGTCCACACAGTCACTATGGTCTGTGCAGTTACCCCAGTCCACACAGTCACTATGGTCTGTGCAGTTACCCCAGTCCACACAGTCACCATGGTCTGTGCAGTTACCACAGTACACACAGTCACTATGGTCTGTGCAGTTACCACAGTCCACACAGTCACTATGGTCTGTGCAGTTACCACAGTCCACACAGTCACTATGGTCTGTGCAGTTACCACAATCCACATAGTCACTATGGTCTGTGCAGTTACCACAGTCCACACAGTCACTATGGTCTGTGCAGTTACCACAGTCCACACAGTCACTATGGTCTGTGCAGTTACCACAGTCCACACAGTCACTATGGTCTGTGCAGTTACCACAGTCCACACAGTCACTATGGTCTGTGCAGTTACCCCAGTCCACACAGTCACTATGGTCTGTGCAGTTACCACAGTCCACACAGTCACTATGGTCTGTGCAGTTACCACAGTCCACACAGTCACTATGGTCTGTGCAGTTACCACAGTCCACACAGTCACTATGGTCTGTGCAGTTACCCCAGTCCACACAGTCACTATGGTCTGTGCAGTTACCACAGTCCACACAGTCACTATGGTCTGTGCAGTTACCACAGTCCACACAGTCACTATGGTCTGTGCAGTTACCACAGTCCACACAGTCACTATGGTCTGTGCAGTTACCACAGTCCACACAGTCACTATGGTCTGTGCAGTTACCCCAGTCCACACAGTCACTATGGTCTGTGCAGTTACCACAGTCCACACAGTCACTATGGTCTGTGCAGTTACCCCAGTCCACACAGTCACTATGGTCTGTGCAGTTACCACAGTCCACACAGTCACTATGGTCTGTGCAGTTACCACAGTCCACACAGTCACTATGGTCTGTGCAGTTACCACAGTCCACACAGTCACTATGGTCTGTGCAGTTACCCCAGTCCACACAGTCACTATGGTCTGTGCAGTTACCCCAGTCCACACAGTCACTATGGTCTGTGCAGTTACCACAGTCC
>JAFBMS010002740.1:0-15000 GCA_019788955.1 Albula glossodonta | reverse complement strand
GGATATGAATATGTACGACACTAACAGCACCTTCACTCTGAGAGGGATATGAATATGTACGACACTAACAGCATGCCACAGCACCTTCACTCTGAGAGGAATATGAATATGTACGACACTAACAGCACCTTCACTCTGAGAGGGATATGAATATGTACGACACTAACAGCACCTTCACTCTGAGAGGGATATGAATATGTACGACACTAACAGCACCTTCACTCTGAGAGGGATATGAATATGTACGACACTAACAGCACCTTCACTCTGAGAGGGATATGAATATGTACGACACTAACAGCACCTTCACTCTGAGAGGGATATGAATATGTACGACACTAACAGCACCTTCACTCTGAGAGGGATATGAATATGTACGACACTAACAGCATGCCACAGCACCTTCACTCTGAGAGGGATATGAATATGTACGACACTAACAGCATGCCACAGCACCTTCACTCTGAGAGGGATATGAATATGTACGACACTAACAGCATGCCACAGCACCTTCACTCTGAGAGGAATATGAATATGTACGACACTAACAGCACCTTCACTCTGAGAGGGATATGAATATGTACGACACTAACAGCACCTTCACTCTGAGAGGGATATGAATATGTACGACACTAACAGCACCTTCACTCTGAGAGGGATATGAATATGTACGACACTAACAGCATGCCACAGCACCTTCACTCTGAGAGGGATATGAATATGTACGACACTAACAGCACCTTCACTCTGAGAGGGATATGAATATGTACGACACTAACAGCACCTTCACTCTGAGAGGGATATGAATATGTACGACACTAACAGCACCTTCACTCTGAGAGGGATATGAATATGTACGACACTAACAGCACCTTCACTCTGAGAGGGATATGAATATGTACGACACTAACAGCACCTTCACTCTGAGAGGGATATGAATATGTACGACACTAACAGCACCTTCACTCTGAGAGGGATATGAATATGTACGACACTAACAGCACCTTCACTCTGAGAGGGATATGAATATGTACGACACTAACAGCACCTTCACTCTGAGAGGGATATGAATATGTACGACACTAACAGCACCTTCACTCTGAGAGGGATATGAATATGTACGACACTAACAGCACCTTCACTCTGAGAGGGATATGAATATGTACGACACTAACAGCACCTTCACTCTGAGAGGGATATGAATATGTACGACACTAACAGCACCTTCACTCTGAGAGGGATATGAATATGTACGACACTAACAGCACCTTCACTCTGAGAGGGATATGAATATGTACGACACTAACAGCACCTTCACTCTGAGAGGGATATGAATATGTACGACACTAACAGCACCTTCACTCTGAGAGGGATATGAATATGTACGACACTAACAGCACCTTCACTCTGAGAGGGATATGAATATGTACGACACTAACAGCACCTTCACTCTGAGAGGAATATGAATATGTACGACACTAACAGCACCTTCACTCTGAGAGGGATATGAATATGTACGACACTAACAGCATGCCACAGCACCTTCACTCTGAGAGGGATATGAATATGTACGACACTAACAGCACCTTCACTCTGAGAGGGATATGAATATGTACGACACTAACAGCATGCCACAGCACCTTCACTCTGAGAGGGATATGAATATGTACGACACTAACAGCACCTTCACTCTGAGAGGGATATGAATATGTACGACACTAACAGCACCTTCACTCTGAGAGGGATATGAATATGTACGACACTAACAGCACCTTCACTCTGAGAGGGATATGAATATGTACGACACTAACAGCATGCCACAGCACCTTCACTCTGAGAGGGATATGAATATGTACGACACTAACAGCATGCCACAGCACCTTCACTCTGAGAGGGATATGAATATGTACGACACTAACAGCATGCCACAGCACCTTCACTCTGAGAGGAATATGAATATGTACGACACTAACAGCACCTTCACTCTGAGAGGGATATGAATATGTACGACACTAACAGCACCTTCACTCTGAGAGGGATATGAATATGTACGACACTAACAGCACCTTCACTCTGAGAGGGATATGAATATGTACGACACTAACAGCACCTTCACTCTGAGAGGGATATGAATATGTACGACACTAACAGCACCTTCACTCTGAGAGGGATATGAATATGTACGACACTAACAGCACCTTCACTCTGAGAGGGATATGAATATGTACGACACTAACAGCACCTTCACTCTGAGAGGGATATGAATATGTACGACACTAACAGCACCTTCACTCTGAGAGGGATATGAATATGTACGACACTAACAGCACCTTCACTCTGAGAGGGATATGAATATGTACGACACTAACAGCACCTTCACTCTGAGAGGGATATGAATATGTACGACACTAACAGCACCTTCACTCTGAGAGGGATATGAATATGTACGACACTAACAGCACCTTCACTCTGAGAGGGATATGAATATGTACGACACTAACAGCACCTTCACTCTGAGAGGGATATGAATATGTACGACACTAACAGCACCTTCACTCTGAGAGGGATATGAATATGTACGACACTAACAGCACCTTCACTCTGAGAGGGATATGAATATGTACGACACTAACAGCATGCCACAGCACCTTCACTCTGAGAGGGATATGAATATGTACGACACTAACAGCATGCCACAGCACCTTCACTCTGAGAGGGATATGAATATGTACGACACTAACAGCACCTTCACTCTGAGAGGGATATGAATATGTACGACACTAACAGCACCTTCACTCTGAGAGGGATATGAATATGTACGACACTAACAGCACCTTCACTCTGAGAGGGATATGAATATGTACGACACTAACAGCACCTTCACTCTGAGAGGGATATGAATATGTACGACACTAACAGCACCTTCACTCTGAGAGGGATATGAATATGTACGACACTAACAGCACCTTCACTCTGAGAGGGATATGAATATGTACGACACTAACAGCACCTTCACTCTGAGAGGGATATGAATATGTACGACACTAACAGCACCTTCACTCTGAGAGGGATATGAATATGTACGACACTAACAGCATGCCACAGCACCTTCACTCTGAGAGGGATATGAATATGTACGACACTAACAGCACCTTCACTCTGAGAGGGATATGAATATGTACGACACTAACAGCACCTTCACTCTGAGAGGGATATGAATATGTACGACACTAACAGCACCTTCACTCTGAGAGGGATATGAATATGTACGACACTAACAGCACCTTCACTCTGAGAGGGATATGAATATGTACGACACTAACAGCACCTTCACTCTGAGAGGGATATGAATATGTACGACACTAACAGCACCTTCACTCTGAGAGGGATATGAATATGTACGACACTAACAGCATGCCACAGCACCTTCACTCTGAGAGGGATATGAATATGTACGACACTAACAGCACCTTCACTCTGAGAGGGATATGAATATGTACGACACTAACAGCACCTTCACTCTGAGAGGGATATGAATATGTACGACACTAACAGCACCTTCACTCTGAGAGGGATATGAATATGTACGACACTAACAGCACCTTCACTCTGAGAGGGATATGAATATGTACGACACTAACAGCACCTTCACTCTGAGAGGGATATGAATATGTACGACACTAACAGCACCTTCACTCTGAGAGGGATATGAATATGTACGACACTAACAGCACCTTCACTCTGAGAGGGATATGAATATGTACGACACTAACAGCACCTTCACTCTGAGAGGGATATGAATATGTACGACACTAACAGCACCTTCACTCTGAGAGGGATATGAATATGTACGACACTAACAGCACCTTCACTCTGAGAGGGATATGAATATGTACGACACTAACAGCACCTTCACTCTGAGAGGGATATGAATATGTACGACACTAACAGCATGCCACAGCACCTTCACTCTGAGAGGGATATGAATATGTACGACACTAACAGCATGCCACAGCACCTTCACTCTGAGAGGGATATGAATATGTACGACACTAACAGCATGCCACAGCACCTTCACTCTGAGAGGGATATGAATATGTACGACACTAACAGCACCTTCACTCTGAGAGGGATATGAATATGTACGACACTAACAGCACCTTCACTCTGAGAGGGATATGAATATGTACGACACTAACAGCACCTTCACTCTGAGAGGGATATGAATATGTACGACACTAACAGCACCTTCACTCTGAGAGGGATATGAATATGTACGACACTAACAGCACCTTCACTCTGAGAGGGATATGAATATGTACGACACTAACAGCACCTTCACTCTGAGAGGGATATGAATATGTACGACACTAACAGCACCTTCACTCTGAGAGGGATATGAATATGTACGACACTAACAGCACCTTCACTCTGAGAGGGATATGAATATGTACGACACTAACAGCACCTTCACTCTGAGAGGGATATGAATATGTACGACACTAACAGCACCTTCACTCTGAGAGGGATATGAATATGTACGACACTAACAGCACCTTCACTCTGAGAGGGATATGAATATGTACGACACTAACAGCACCTTCACTCTGAGAGGGATATGAATATGTACGACACTAACAGCACCTTCACTCTGAGAGGGATATGAATATGTACGACACTAACAGCACCTTCACTCTGAGAGGGATATGAATATGTACGACACTAACAGCACCTTCACTCTGAGAGGAATATGAATATGTACGACACTAACAGCACCTTCACTCTGAGAGGGATATGAATATGTACGACACTAACAGCATGCCACAGCACCTTCACTCTGAGAGGGATATGAATATGTACGACACTAACAGCATGCCACAGCACCTTCACTCTGAGAGGGATATGAATATGTACGACACTAACAGCATGCCACAGCACCTTCACTCTGAGAGGGATATGAATATGTACGACACTAACAGCACCTTCACTCTGAGAGGGATATGAATATGTACGACACTAACAGCACCTTCACTCTGAGAGGGATATGAATATGTACGACACTAACAGCACCTTCACTCTGAGAGGGATATGAATATGTACGACACTAACAGCACCTTCACTCTGAGAGGGATATGAATATGTACGACACTAACAGCATGCCACAGCACCTTCACTCTGAGAGGGATATGAATATGTACGACACTAACAGCACCTTCACTCTGAGAGGGATATGAATATGTACGACACTAACAGCACCTTCACTCTGAGAGGGATATGAATATGTACGACACTAACAGCACCTTCACTCTGAGAGGGATATGAATATGTACGACACTAACAGCACCTTCACTCTGAGAGGGATATGAATATGTACGACACTAACAGCACCTTCACTCTGAGAGGGATATGAATATGTACGACACTAACAGCACCTTCACTCTGAGAGGGATATGAATATGTACGACACTAACAGCACCTTCACTCTGAGAGGGATATGAATATGTACGACACTAACAGCACCTTCACTCTGAGAGGGATATGAATATGTACGACACTAACAGCACCTTCACTCTGAGAGGGATATGAATATGTACGACACTAACAGCACCTTCACTCTGAGAGGGATATGAATATGTACGACACTAACAGCACCTTCACTCTGAGAGGGATATGAATATGTACGACACTAACAGCACCTTCACTCTGAGAGGGATATGAATATGTACGACACTAACAGCACCTTCACTCTGAGAGGGATATGAATATGTACGACACTAACAGCACCTTCACTCTGAGAGGGATATGAATATGTACGACACTAACAGCACCTTCACTCTGAGAGGGATATGAATATGTACGACACTAACAGCACCTTCACTCTGAGAGGGATATGAATATGTACGACACTAACAGCACCTTCACTCTGAGAGGGATATGAATATGTACGACACTAACAGCACCTTCACTCTGAGAGGGATATGAATATGTACGACACTAACAGCACCTTCACTCTGAGAGGGATATGAATATGTACGACACTAACAGCACCTTCACTCTGAGAGGGATATGAATATGTACGACACTAACAGCACCTTCACTCTGAGAGGGATATGAATATGTACGACACTAACAGCACCTTCACTCTGAGAGGGATATGAATATGTACGACACTAACAGCACCTTCACTCTGAGAGGGATATGAATATGTACGACACTAACAGCACCTTCACTCTGAGAGGGATATGAATATGTACGACACTAACAGCACCTTCACTCTGAGAGGGATATGAATATGTACGACACTAACAGCACCTTCACTCTGAGAGGGATATGAATATGTACGACACTAACAGCACCTTCACTCTGAGAGGGATATGAATATGTACGACACTAACAGCACCTTCACTCTGAGAGGGATATGAATATGTACGACACTAACAGCATGCCACAGCACCTTCACTCAGAGGGATATGAATATGTACGACACTAACAGCACCTTCACTCTGAGAGGGATATGAATATGTACGACACTAACAGCACCTTCACTCTGAGAGGGATATGAATATGTACGACACTAACAGCATGCCACAGCACCTTCACTCTGAGAGGGATATGAATATGTACGACACTAACAGCACCTTCACTCTGAGAGGGATATGAATATGTACGACACTAACAGCACCTTCACTCTGAGAGGGATATGAATATGTACGACACTAACAGCACCTTCACTCTGAGAGGGATATGAATATGTACGACACTAACAGCACCTTCACTCTGAGAGGGATATGAATATGTACGACACTAACAGCACCTTCACTCTGAGAGGGATATGAATATGTACGACACTAACAGCACCTTCACTCTGAGAGGGATATGAATATGTACGACACTAACAGCACCTTCACTCTGAGAGGGATATGAATATGTACGACACTAACAGCACCTTCACTCTGAGAGGGATATGAATATGTACGACACTAACAGCACCTTCACTCTGAGAGGGATATGAATATGTACGACACTAACAGCACCTTCACTCTGAGAGGGATATGAATATGTACGACACTAACAGCACCTTCACTCTGAGAGGGATATGAATATGTACGACACTAACAGCACCTTCACTCTGAGAGGAATATGAATATGTACGACACTAACAGCACCTTCACTCTGAGAGGGATATGAATATGTACGACACTAACAGCACCTTCACTCTGAGAGGGATATGAATATGTACGACACTAACAGCACCTTCACTCTGAGAGGGATATGAATATGTACGACACTAACAGCACCTTCACTCTGAGAGGGATATGAATATGTACGACACTAACAGCACCTTCACTCTGAGAGGGATATGAATATGTACGACACTAACAGCATGCCACAGCACCTTCACTCTGAGAGGGATATGAATATGTACGACACTAACAGCACCTTCACTCTGAGAGGGATATGAATATGTACGACACTAACAGCACCTTCACTCTGAGAGGGATATGAATATGTACGACACTAACAGCATGCCACAGCACCTTCACTCTGAGAGGGATATGAATATGTACGACACTAACAGCACCTTCACTCTGAGAGGAATATGAATATGTACGACACTAACAGCACCTTCACTCTGAGAGGGATATGAATATGTACGACACTAACAGCACCTTCACTCTGAGAGGGATATGAATATGTACGACACTAACAGCACCTTCACTCTGAGAGGGATATGAATATGTACGACACTAACAGCACCTTCACTCTGAGAGGGATATGAATATGTACGACACTAACAGCACCTTCACTCTGAGAGGGATATGAATATGTACGACACTAACAGCACCTTCACTCTGAGAGGGATATGAATATGTACGACACTAACAGCACCTTCACTCTGAGAGGGATATGAATATGTACGACACTAACAGCACCTTCACTCTGAGAGGGATATGAATATGTACGACACTAACAGCACCTTCACTCTGAGAGGGATATGAATATGTACGACACTAACAGCACCTTCACTCTGAGAGGGATATGAATATGTACGACACTAACAGCACCTTCACTCTGAGAGGGATATGAATATGTACGACACTAACAGCACCTTCACTCTGAGAGGGATATGAATATGTACGACACTAACAGCACCTTCACTCTGAGAGGGATATGAATATGTACGACACTAACAGCACCTTCACTCTGAGAGGGATATGAATATGTACGACACTAACAGCACCTTCACTCTGAGAGGGATATGAATATGTACGACACTAACAGCACCTTCACTCTGAGAGGGATATGAATATGTACGACACTAACAGCACCTTCACTCTGAGAGGGATATGAATATGTACGACACTAACAGCATGCCACAGCACCTTCACTCTGAGAGGGATATGAATATGTACGACACTAACAGCACCTTCACTCTGAGAGGGATATGAATATGTACGACACTAACAGCACCTTCACTCTGAGAGGGATATGAATATGTACGACACTAACAGCACCTTCACTCTGAGAGGGATATGAATATGTACGACACTAACAGCATGCCACAGCACCTTCACTCTGAGAGGGATATGAATATGTACGACACTAACAGCATCCCACAGCACCTTCACTCTGAGAGGGATATGAATATGTACGACACTAACAGCATGCCACAGCACCTTCACTCTGAGAGGGATATGAATATGTACGACACTAACAGCACCTTCACTCTGAGAGGGATATGAATATGTACGACACTAACAGCACCTTCACTCTGAGAGGGATATGAATATGTACGACACTAACAGCACCTTCACTCTGAGAGGGATATGAATATGTACGACACTAACAGCACCTTCACTCTGAGAGGGATATGAATATGTACGACACTAACAGCACCTTCACTCTGAGAGGGATATGAATATGTACGACACTAACAGCATGCCACAGCACCTTCACTCTGAGAGGGATATGAATATGTACGACACTAACAGCACCTTCACTCTGAGAGGGATATGAATATGTACGACACTAACAGCATGCCACAGCACCTTCACTCTGAGAGGGATATGAATATGTACGACACTAACAGCACCTTCACTCTGAGAGGGATATGAATATGTACGACACTAACAGCACCTTCACTCTGAGAGGGATATGAATATGTACGACACTAACAGCACCTTCACTCTGAGAGGAATATGAATATGTACGACACTAACAGCACCTTCACTCTGAGAGGGATATGAATATGTACGACACTAACAGCATGCCACAGCACCTTCACTCTGAGAGGGATATGAATATGTACGACACTAACAGCATGCCACAGCACCTTCACTCTGAGAGGGATATGAATATGTACGACACTAACAGCATGCCACAGCACCTTCACTCTGAGAGGGATATGAATATGTACGACACTAACAGCATGCCACAGCACCTTCACTCTGAGAGGGATATGAATATGTACGACACTAACAGCACCTTCACTCTGAGAGGGATATGAATATGTACGACACTAACAGCATGCCACAGCACCTTCACTCTGAGAGGGATATGAATATGTACGACACTAACAGCACCTTCACTCTGAGAGGAATATGAATATGTACGACACTAACAGCACCTTCACTCTGAGAGGGATATGAATATGTACGACACTAACAGCACCTTCACTCTGAGAGGGATATGAATATGTACGACACTAACAGCATGCCACAGCACCTTCACTCTGAGAGGGATATGAATATGTACGACACTAACAGCACCTTCACTCTGAGAGGGATATGAATATGTACGACACTAACAGCACCTTCACTCTGAGAGGGATATGAATATGTACGACACTAACAGCACCTTCACTCTGAGAGGTATATGAATATGTACGACACTAACAGCACCTTCACTCTGAGAGGGATATGAATATGTACGACACTAACAGCATGCCACAGCACCTTCACTCTGAGAGGGATATGAATATGTACGACACTAACAGCATGCCACAGCACCTTCACTCTGAGAGGGATATGAATATGTACGACACTAACAGCACCTTCACTCTGAGAGGGATATGAATATGTACGACACTAACAGCACCTTCACTCTGAGAGGGATATGAATATGTACGACACTAACAGCACCTTCACTCTGAGAGGGATATGAATATGTACGACACTAACAGCACCTTCACTCTGAGAGGGATATGAATATGTACGACACTAACAGCACCTTCACTCTGAGAGGGATATGAATATGTACGACACTAACAGCACCTTCACTCTGAGAGGGATATGAATATGTACGACACTAACAGCACCTTCACTCTGAGAGGGATATGAATATGTACGACACTAACAGCACCTTCACTCTGAGAGGGATATGAATATGTACGACACTAACAGCACCTTCACTCTGAGAGGGATATGAATATGTACGACACTAACAGCACCTTCACTCTGAGAGGGATATGAATATGTACGACACTAACAGCACCTTCACTCTGAGAGGGATATGAATATGTACGACACTAACAGCACCTTCACTCTGAGAGGGATATGAATATGTACGACACTAACAGCACCTTCACTCTGAGAGGGATATGAATATGTACGACACTAACAGCACCTTCACTCTGAGAGGGATATGAATATGTACGACACTAACAGCATGCCACAGCACCTTCACTCTGAGAGGGATATGAATATGTACGACACTAACAGCATGCCACAGCACCTTCACTCTGAGAGGGATATGAATATGTACGACACTAACAGCACCTTCACTCTGAGAGGGATATGAATATGTACGACACTAACAGCACCTTCACTCTGAGAGGGATATGAATATGTACGACACTAACAGCATGCCACAGCACCTTCACTCTGTTCAGACGTGTCACCGTCCCTGACTGTCCCAGTTTATCAAAAAGCACAGATTTTCAGTGCAAAATCTAAATGCCAGATCCAATTGATTGTTTTGTATTGTGCCATTACCTGCCAAGGCATTGACGGAGCTCAAAGCTCAAGCTAGCTTTTATGTGATGCATCATATTTTATATTATTAAAAATTACACAGTTCCTCTGGAAACAAAAAAATTGAAAAATAATGCTGAATCGCTGAGAGGACTTGGGTTTTCCATACATCAAAAGATTCTGAACACGTTTTACAGATTACAGGAGAGACTGTTCAGCACTTAAGGCCAGTATTAGTGGCCCTCGATCACAGAGAGGGCCTGAGTAATCAGGGTGAATGTAACGGCTCCTGTCTCTGTGAATCATGGGGGTGCCAGCCCGCCAGCTCTACGTGTGCAGCATTAGCCATGTTAAATTTGACCGTGCTTTTCTGAGGGCTCTCCTGTTAGCCATTATTGAGCTGAATTACATCTGAGTTCCCATGCTGGCTCCGCCCCCAGGCTGTGAGTTCCCATGCTAGCTCCATCCCC
This sequence comes from Albula glossodonta, assembly GCA_019788955.1. NCBI lineage: Eukaryota > Metazoa > Chordata > Actinopteri > Albuliformes > Albulidae > Albula > Albula glossodonta. The sequence goes on along the minus strand of JAFBMS010002740.1, from coordinate 3,557 downwards.
TGTCTGTGAGTTCCAATGTTGGCTCCGCCCCCTGTCTATGAGTTCCTATGATGGCCCCGCCCCCTGCCTGAGAGATCCCATGCTGGCTCCGCCCCAGGCTGTGAGTTCCCATGCTAGCCCCGCCCCCTGTCTGAGTTCACATGTTGGCTCTGCCCCCTGCCTGTGAGTTCCATTGCTGGCTCCGCCCCCTGTCTGAGAGTTCTCATGCTGGCTCCGCCCCCTGTCAGCAAATGCAGTGTTGTCCAAGAGAGAGGCACATGAATGTATGAAATCCTCATTTTGAAGCCACACATGTCACAACACATCACTGCGTTTGTGAGTGATTCGCAGCAATTCTGCGTTTCTCTAATGCTGTACGATGTCACTTCATCTGTACAGAATTCTGGGGCATAGTCACAACTCCAGGTTGTGAGTAAAAAAAAAAAAAAAAAAAATACATCCCCTCTCTGCCACCACCACCCCCCACCCCCCCCCCCCACGTACTCACACACACACATTATAGCTGCTAGTGCTGTCACAACCTCTAACGATGTCTGCAGAAATGAAGGAAAACATAATGAATATTCATGATCAGGCAGAAATAAAAAGGGAAGGACTCAACATTCTGTCTTGCAGCAAAGGTCATGTTTATTTGCTGTTTACATGAATTACCCTGCTGAATGGAGACACAGCCTGGGTTTGGTGACTCTTTCTGGGTTCATGTTTGGGGATGAAGTGGCACTTGAGATGAAAAAGAGCACAGAGCTGAGCAGCAGAACAGAGCTGGTGTTAGAGGGTAGCAGCTCCTCGCTTACATTAACATGAAAGATTAGACTTAATTCCTAAAATGAGCCCTTTGTCTCTGCATTAGCATAACTCCGCTGCTCAGTTACAGATCGGAATTTAGAATGTCCAGTCTTCCAGCCAATGAGAACCCTCGCTCTGTGGCAACCTGCTGCTAAATGCATGTGATAGCAAAACTATACAGCTTGCAAACCTGGTTATTTATGGTCAATTGTAGTTATAGTGTTTTTTTCTTAAATAAGGCTTACTATGACTGCAAGTGCCGGGCTATAAAAAAACACAATATGCTGAAAAAAGGGTCATGGTATCAGCTACATGACCAATTTTAACTTGCAATAACTACTGAATATAAAAATGAATGCAACTAAAACCACCAATACACTGTATTTCTCACATACAGAAATAAAGAAGTAATCCTGTTCAGTTACTCAGCTTTCGTTTGCCTGGACTGTTTTATTGTTATCATACTAAACTGTGAGCCAAGCAGCGAGTTGCGTCGGGATAAACTGGATAAACTTGTTTATTGAAGCTGATAAGGTTTCTCCCTGCTCCAGTGACCAGTGTAACAGAGAGCTGTATGTGAGGTAAATTACGCTGGGCTTCCAGACTCACACAGATCTCTCCCTAGCATGGTGTGGACACCTCCCTCACTGCCTCCCACCTCCGGGGGCGTTTTCATTTAGAAAAAGGGTTGCTGTAACGTGACGTATAAATGGTTTCTTTCTTCCTTTATACGATCCAAAAGAAAAAAGCCTTCATTACCATCACAATTTGGAAACCGCTTCTGCGTCATGAAGCAAACAGACTGCATGTAAGAGGCAGTGAAAACACAACCCGAAATCAATAGAATGACAGGCAGTCGGTCCCTGGACACCTGCAGCCAACACGCTCAGGGCTTACAGCTCACTGCAGATACGCATGAGGAGAGAGAGGCTGCAATGCCAGGCCGAGTATGCGTGCGTGTGTGTGTGTGTGTGTGTGTGTGTGCGAGTGAGTGAGTATGGATGTGAGTGTGTGAGTGTGAGTGTGTGTGTGTGTGTGTGTGTGTGCGAGTGAGTGTGGATGTGAGTGTGTGAGCATGTCAGTGTGTGTGTGTGCGAGTGAGTGTGCATGTGAGTGGGTGAGTGCATGTGTGTGTGATTGTGTGTGTGTGGGGAGGGGGTCTGTCCCTCTAACACTACACACACAGAATCAGCACAGGCTTGAAACATCAGGCCTGAATGCCAGGTTTACAACTGGCTGTCAGACATGGAAATATCTCCCACAATGCATAGCGGCACGGCACAGCCCATTCCAGCTCTTATTCTGATTTATTCCTGTCCTGCTTTTCTTGCCCAAAATAATTGTGTGCCTGAACCATAAAGATGTTGGCACGTCCCACAGGGACAGAGGTGATACAATGCACTTCAGACATGAGCGCATAGATACATTTCACTACAGTGCTGAGCACATCCCACGAATCACCCCAAGCACTGACCCAGGACCAGCCAATTCTACCTTGCTCAAGGGCCCAACAGCAATGGTGTTCTTGCTGTGGCTGGACTGGGACCTCAGGGGTTGTAACAGCACATTAGATACATTAGATAAGGGCAGATAATCGTATGCAGAGCTTTCATTTTTCCACACTGAACATTTATGCAGCTGGAAATTTACTGAAGCAAAGCAGTAACAATGCATGCTGTAGGTTGGCTATTTACTGAACTTATGTTAATTTAACATTCCTGGAGCAACTTACCTTGACTATGTTTCTTTTTAAAATGCACTCTCTTTATACAGCTGAATTTTTTCCAAAGCAATTCCACTGAAGTACCTTTTCAAGGGCACAGTGGCAATGCCTTAGCCGGGAATCAAACCTGCAGCCTCTGAGCTACAAGCCCAGCTCGCTAACCGCTGCACTTCCCGTTCGGCTTGGATTCATCTGATTATGTAGATGGAAGTCTGGCCTTTGGGAGTGTTCTACATCATATTGACAGAGGGGGAAATGTGCCAGATCTATATGTGTGTCAGTGGGACAGATTTAGGGAGATCCCTCACTCAGAGTACCTGTGGCCGTAGCTGTGTGACGCATCTCAGGAAAACAGCCAAAGGTCACTGCCTCCGCTAAGGGAGCAAGAAACGCACATATCGGCCCAGCCCGATGCTTCAGTTTCCCTATCAGAGAAAAGAATAAAAGCCAGCCTGTCTGGGGAGTGTGTTTGGGTACTTTATTTAAAGTAAATCTTCATATCAGAGAACGCCAGAGCAGCCAGAAAATAAGAGAAAACAAAACTTGACCTCAGGTCTCCGGCACCTGAGGGCCACAGTGTTTTCTGGTGTGTCTACCCTTCAGAAATGTTATTCAGTGCTTCAGTGCATTATCCAGCCGTATAAGTGGATGGTGTTTAATGATGTAAAGTTTTGAAAGTCGCTCAGGATAAGAGCGTCTGCTAAATGGCTGAATCTAAATGTAAATGTGTTCTTGCAGTCCCTGTGACATTTGGCTGAGGAGCTGTTTGACTGAGGTGCAGACTCTCAGCTAATTGGGTTGGGGTAATTGGTGTAAGCAGCATAAGCAGGGCCCTGCCGGGGCGGCGCTGCCCACTCACACAGGCCTGCTGGAGGGAAGAGAGAGAGCACTTTCACATCTTCAGCTGGGGCGTGTGCTAGTGCTCCCCAATGCGCTAGCCTATTGTCCATCGCCATGACTAAGCATGTCTCAAGACGAGCAAATTACACTGAAACAGACAGAAACAGGAGGGTGGGGGTGGCTGTTTCCTGGCCTCGCACCTCAAACG
>JAFBMS010002739.1:0-25086 GCA_019788955.1 Albula glossodonta | reverse complement strand
TGGGATGGGGTTGAGGATGGGGTTGTGGTTGGGGTTGTGGTTGGGGATGGGGCTGGGGTTGTGGTTGGGGTTGGGGATGGGGCTGGGGCTGGGGTTGTGGTTGGAGATGGGGATGGGGTGGGGTTTGGGATGGGGATAGGATGGGGTTAGAACACAAATGGTGAGTCTTAACATTCAAACAAATTTTAGTACTTTCGTAAAATTCAATATTTTGATGGTGTGTACAGATAGAAGTAGGTCTCTGCTGTACATTTCAGTTGTTATTATGAATATTTTATCATTATAATTAATGCAATATATACTCCTAAGTTTTTACTGTAATTACTGCTCGTATAACTCTTACAACTAGAAAATAATAAATCTACCACTGCAACTGCTACTGCTAATTCTACTAATACTACAACTACTACTACAACTACCACTACTACTACTACTACTACTAATAATAATAATTCATTTATTTTTTCAAACTTGGAATGATTCATTACATTATTGTATTGCTTGGGGGGGGGGGGGGTATTTACCCCCCATAACACTTATGGTAAGTACACCCTGGAAAGATCATCCTTCAGCAGGTGCAGCGGCCATCCTTGGTAAGTACAGAAGTCAAAGCACAGCCTCACAAAGGCAAAACTGTGATCGCGGATGTTTTCTGATTACACACGGTATTGACCAGCCAATCAATTCCTCCCGTTTCCATTCATCTACCTGTCCTCCCCGTGTTAGTTTATCTACATGTCCATCTCTCTATCAATCCCTCTCTCTGTCCTTTTATCCATCCATCCATCCATCCATCCATCCATCCATCCACCTGTCTTCACAGGTCACCTCACAGAAAACACAGAAATCATCACAGAGCTGCCAGAAGCATCAAATTAAATATCTGACACAGTAAACCAAACGTCATAGTTATATCAGTGCACAATGTTCAGATCCAGATAACAAAAAAATCAATGTGCCCATGTCTTATACAATGACCAACAGCCCAGGACACTATTGCAACCCCCAGAACATTAGCCCCGCCTCCACACTGTAGCCAATGCCAAGCCCCCAGAATGTTAGTCTCGCCTCTACACTGTAGCCAATGCCTACTCCCCCAGATCACTAGTCCCACCTCCACATTGTGCTGTGGAATCCAATCCCTGCCCAGATAGCTAACCCCGCCTCCTAAATTATTGCCTCCACCTACATCCCTGAACCTTCAGCACGTCAGGACCCCATAAAGACAAAAAAGAAACATGAAAAGCAACCTGAGGAGATAATTCACTCATTGTAGACGACTGCTTCCATGACGTTTTTTTTGTCATCGGCTGGGACTTTGGTCTTTGCTGGATGATCAAACAGGTACCAAGCACCAAAACCAAACACTGATTTTTCACCATGTCTGATTATGTGTTACTTTTCACCTAACAGTCGCAGCCCCTTGCCATAACTATGAGGTCGAGGCTGCTTCCTCTCACCCACGCACTCCCACACAAACACCTACAACATGCCTAACAGAAAGACGGTTAGGATTTAATTCTCCATATAGGATTTAATTGTGTAATTTTACATACATTGAAAGTAAGTAGTATAACTGAAGAGCTGTCCCAGTCTCCTGCTCCACTCCAGAAATGGGGAGCTGAATCCACAGTCTGTATTTGTCTTAAAAAGGGGCTCATTAGCAGTAAAACCCATTTCCTTCCTGGCAAGATATAACTTTATAAGGCTTACAATGCAACATGCAATAACAGGGACTTTCGAAGAAGTACCACTAAGTACACATTTATTGCATCAATGACAATGAGAAACAACATATTATCGCTGGTGGTTTTTGTGCTTAGAGAAGTTTTTATCCCAGTCTAACCTTTTAAATTACTTAAATTTGTATTAAACTTCACAGTGTATGCGACAAGTCACATGGTACTCTGTATGATGGCATAATTAAATAACAAGAATTTGATTTTTTTTTTTGTAGATTGTAAATTTGTAATGGATAACAAATGAAATTGGACAGACAAAGCACTGTGCTCTTCTGTTCTAATGTAAAAGCATTCATGCGTGACTGCCTGCTAATGTACAACAGGAGGAGTTCAGTGCAACTGTTGAACGGTAAAAGACTCAGAGAGTCACTGAATGTTACACTCTGATTAGGGCAAAGAGGAGAACCCTTATTTACCCTTCAGTTTACGGGGAGGACATTTGTTTTTGAAGATATATTATAAGTGGTTTTAAATTTGAACAGGTTCTGTATTTAAACCCCACAAAACTCCGCTGGCACTTAAGCACACAGATGTTTCGCTATTGTCCAACAATAGCCTAGTCAAGTTACAGTCAGTGGGGGAAAAGTTTTGGTTTACACATGTCTCTGTATGAAGGGAAAAGAAAAACAAATGGAGTACATTTACCATAAACTGTATGTTTATGGAATGCACTGGTGTGCAAAATAATTAAGAACTAACTAACTGCTCATTTAACTTACAAGCTTATTTTAGTGAAAGTTGTTTCTTGGACAGACGACTATCTACACAGATATGTACAACCATGTCTGCCCAAAAACAGGCGAGCAGTCTTCGATGCTGGGGGCTTTATGCCAGCGCATGGTGGAATGCATTCTTTTGTCTGGGCTCTGCTATTGAGCATTAACGCCCGCCAATGGTTTTCCACCGTTAACACCTACAAGCACTTCTGAGGGTTTGTTAAACTCTTTGAAGAAAAAGCAAGAACCTTTTCCCCCCAACAGTAGTCCGGTTCTTTTTGAATCTGATAGTCAACCGGAATATTGGAATTCCAAATACACATACACACCTCTCGAGACAATCTTAGTCCTGTGTCCGTGAAATCCACAGAGCGAGAGCCGTTGCTTGTATATGTTTGTTCATAAACTTGTGCTGAGGGCCACTGTTTGTGCTCGCTCAAGTCATTGCTTTGCAAGCCGTACTGTATGGCACGAGAATGATTTCATTTCACCTCCGCTCACAATATGATAAACAAGAAAGTATTCGAACGTTTACATCGTGAAATATTGGTCTACCCTGTTATTTAAATTTTAAAATGTGTATTTCATAAATAATAATAATATTTATTATGATACATTCCATTCACGATTATAGTATATGTGCAATAGTAATTCAGTCTAGATACAGTTAAAATCTGTTGCATGCATTCTTTTATGACGGTCACCCTTTTATACTTCGCGACTCTTCTGTCAAGGAGAACGGTATACAGCATTAAGGGAAAAATACAATAAATTCCACGATATCATATTTTTGAAAAATGCATAATTACGCTACCTTTTTTCGGAATGCCATGGAGCCACAAGCTTTGGGTTCGCATAATGCACACGTTTCCTTAGCAGATGAAGAAGGTATAACAAGCAGTCCAGTATAACCGTAAATGTATATATCGATAAAATGCGCGTTTATGAACACAAAGCAAATCTAAACTTACCGGCTGCAACCCAAGAGACGCCGAGACAGCTCAGAAGCAGCAACAGCGTGGCAGACAGGCAAAATCTCTCCATCCTTCAAACAATCGGAGGACGTGAAATCCCATTTACTTTGAGGAGGGTGTATTAACCGGGACCTGCGTGCGATTATTTAGCATTCACGTCAGTCCGCCTCTTGTCTCATCTGGAAACCTCGTTCAGTCACAGCTCGCAGCGCGTGCCGCAGACACACGACAAGACATGGCATTCAGCACCTGGGACAGAGCATCCAGACCCGCATTCAAAAGCAAGCGAAAGGGGGGCCGTGCTTCTTGCCGAAAGCCAGACTCCCATTCTTTAACATATGATTATCAAGAACAACTGATCATGCGTTCACCTAAAAAAAAAAAAAAAAAAAAAAAAAACCTTTCTAGAAATGAAATCCATGTGATTGTTGATGTCCGTCACGGCGACACGAGCTTCCGTCGAAGCTTGTTCCACACATCTGTGCCGCCGAACTCTATTTAAAGGAGCGCTCGAGCGAGCTCAACTGCTGCAGGATGGAACGTGCTAACACTGATAGTCAGCCCATTTACTCGTGCGCGCCTAGTCTGAGGCAAGAGAAAACACACACAATATTTCCTCGCTGCGGACCTTCATAGTTCTTGGCACTAGTTTTGCCTCTACCAACTGAAGTATTACCAGCAAAATAAATTACATGGCACTATGCTGAGTATGGCGTGAGAAACTGGCGCTACAACCACATGTTTACAAGCTGTTTTGCATACCTTGGTCAGTGAAATCTGACGGGGAATCTCAATACAATATGGGTTCAATCTATGCATTAATATTGCAGTTTAAATGTTGTGGTGATATATACAAGCACTTACACACACAGAGTTTAGTTGTTTGCTTTTCTCATAATTTAAGGTCCATCGTTATGCCAGCCATGTTCAATAGTGTATTCGATTTTGGCAAACTGTTAAAAATAGTTTGATTTTCAATACAGTAATATTAAAATACTTAACAGGGTACCGAAATACACTGGAATTGTGTCAAATCTCAGAGACAATGTTGTCAAATTGTATACTGCACAGGAATAGAAAATGGACACGCGATCCTCGGTCTATTCATCTTTTCTGCAATAAACCTTCGACAAATACGTTCTAATTGTCTATTGAACAAAGTTCTAATTGTTAAAGCGTATATGGATCGAGATTTTATTGCATCGGGAATTTATTTACAGCTTTCAATTTCTGCTGTGAAAATATATTTAGTCAGCGCTTCTTTTGAATTTAGAATGGCTCTCTGCCAATTTCCGAAGCTTTTTATAACTGTCCAACTGAGAGGGTGTCCAGCACTCAGCCGCATACATTTACTATAATTGGTAAACTCGTCCTCTCAACTCTATTACTCGTAGCTATATAAATAGACCCGCATCAATAGTTTAGGTTGTCTTCAGACACGGCTGTTTCAACGGCTCCGTGGGAGTGATTGAGTGAAAAGCGCCAACATTTCGAGTCAAGTGTACAGTTGGTTTCCACGCGCGCTCTACTAGGAAGGCAACGATTTTTCTACCTCCAGATTCCTTCCGAAGCCCCCGCCTCTTTGGGAATTTTCAATACCAAAATATGCTTTTAAAAATTGCTTAAACTTTCTGTGGGTGCTTGAGTGCAAATATACCCGCGTGCCATAAAATCTGATATCGACTATAAACAACTTGTTTATACATTGTTAGGTACTAAACGTAAGTCGTTTAAATATTCCTAAAATACCTTCCACGTGCCTGCCATAAAAGAGACAAATCCATGCATACCTTACCTACAGTGGTCAGTAGCTCCTCTCAGATGTGTGTCTTTGTGTGCATGTGTGTGTCTGTGTTGGGCCAAGATCGCCTCACTTTTTATTTTTTTAAAGAGCCCCGTCACGACTCTACAGAGGAGACCGAAAGTCAGGCGCGCGCCCTGAGGAGTAAAGGCTCTAATTTGAAAACATTCCAGAACCGACCGTTTCCCCAAACCCCCGTCCGTTTCCCGTTTCCCGTTTCCCGCGGTGACATCTTTATCCTGCGCTCGGAATTTCACGCTCGTCATCCAAGGCTTCAGCTTGAAGCGTGTGCTTATCACTGTGTTGATTGAAAGTTACAATTCAATCGGTGCGACCAGGATTCTGTTTAATGAAATGAGGTCTATATTCTATCACACGTATTTAGCCTCCTTAAGGATAAATGCAATTCAATCAAAACAGACTGCATTTTGACATCATTTTCTGTTAATATTTTATATTTCACTGGAGACAGACAATCATGAGCTTTGGAATGTGTTCTTTTAATTTTTAAAATAGAGTAGTACCTGCCCAAGAGGCTAATATGCCTTTTTTTTTTATCAAATTGCATATTTCCTTAAAGGGACTGAATGTGTAGTTGCTACATCTTTGCTTAGAGACTGACTCAATGTTACTCTGACCCAGGTCCTAGTACATAATGCGTTTCCTTCCCAGTTCCCTTGTGTATGCAAAATGCACATTGGAAGGTTTACTTCACTTTACATTGGAAGGACGATCTTTTTAATGGTGAGGAAGGTTCGAGGCATGGCTCTGAACATGCACATAGTTTATGGCAGAGTAAAGCAGAAGAGCACTAGAAATAATCACCAGAAGGTCATAGGTGTGACTCCTACATACCATCCTGCTGGTACTTATGGATAAATGTACATGTATCATTGGTTTTATGTAATTAGAATATGGATAAAATTAGTATTGCTTACTTTAATATTAGCTTATAAGCATTTTATATTTCTGCTTAACAATAACAACACATTCAATATGTAACACACTTTAAAGAAATCTCAATTTCAGAACCTTTAATTCACAGAACTGAAAGAACACACGTTCTCTTTTTCAAAAGGCATTCCTGTAGAGGACAGTTTATCTACAGTACCTCTGCATGGACTATTGTTTTGATACGGTCTTTGGAGCTCCAGAATGGGAGAGTCCAGAAAAAGAGTTTTATCTGCTGCTTGCATGCTGTTATCATCATGAAGATTACAAATGAAAATGTCGTGAGTACGGCCTTGCAGCCTGCTTATTTTGTTATCTGCAAAACCCAGGCAATTCTGGTCCAACAACGATCCAAAAATAAATTGTAAACATGTGAACCATAATTAAATACAGTACATTTTTTTAGTACTAAAAATGGCATTTTAATTTTAAATATAAGGACAACAGTTTAAAAATGCTAAGTTATAATCTATGAGAAGTGGTTGCTAGTGTGTTAGTGCTTTAATTTTACAGCAAGTGTGATGTGTGCCCAACAAATCAATAATCAAATTATGTATTATTGCTTGTGCTGCAATGTTTTATCCTGGATTCTTGACTTTTCTCCAAAACCACTTAATTCTATTTTAAAAATCTGGCAAAGCATGAATACAGACTCCTGTAAAATGTAAAATATATGTATTGTTGACAAGCTGCAAATGTCAGGATTCTAAAGTATATAAAGTGTTGGCGACTGGGGCAGATAGAATATTAATGGGTGCTAAACTCAATGCTCAGCAAACACATAAAGGAGTCAGATGAAGCAGGTAATTTGCTTTTGGAAAGAGCTTCACAGAGGGCTTATAGACCTGCACATTTAACGCAGATCAAGCGGAAAATCGCTAATAAATCAGGCTTTCTTTATGGACGCGGCAGTGTAGCCTTGATTGCGTTAGACTCTCGAGAGAAGAAGTTAAAAACACGGGCCCCTGCTGAGGAGTGTTTCCTGGAAAAAGCGGAGCCCTCGGTTGTTAAACAGTCACTAATCACAGATTTAGAACAAGCAATTGCTGAGAGGTTGGGATGCATAATGAGTCTCCCTTCATGATTCATTCAGAGGAGGTACGGCTAAAGCTACCCTTGCTTAACTCAAGCAGATAAATTCAAACGCATCCTCTCCATGGTCTACCGTTAATCACTCCTATTCAGACACATTTGACGGGGGAAACGTTACTTTGAAAACATGCTGCCTCCTCCCAGGCCCAGGGCAGAGTGATGCCACTCAGATAGGCATGTGAAGCATGTGAATGGTGCTGATGCAAGGCAACAAGATGCGTTTCCAAGACAACTCCTCCAGGTTACTGTGCACTCTGTGTATGGGTAGGGTTTAAATAATGGGCTGGTGTTGGGGCAATACTTTGCTTGGTGCTTTGAAGTGAGTTAGTGCAACTTTTTCTTTTCATAACTAGAAGCCAAATCTCTAACAGGAAGACATGTGATCTGGTTACACCTTGGTAAGTTTATTAAAAGATGCATCTTCTGTGAGAGCTTCCATAATAACATATGCGATGTTGGACCAGAAACCAAGGAATTAGTGGCCTGATTTTAAGAATTCTTCTAATCATTTCTGAGCAGAAATATTATTTTCTGATCTTTTAAAATTCCAATAGTAAAATGGAATTTGCAGTCTCTGATGCTGGTACATTACACCTCTACTCTTTTGGATAATTGCTTAAAGTTTCTGTTTTTCTGGGCTGTCAAACTTTAGGTCTGTCCCTGCTTTTGAAGATGCAGAAACTGAAATCAGACTATCAGAATGTGCATTTTAAAACAGAATCAGACAATCAAACTATCAAAAATGAAAACAGAGGCGAACAAAACAACAAAAGTAAGGAAATAACGGCTGATCGATGTGTGTGGCAGAAAAGAACGAGCCAGACTCAAGCAGATTAACTTTATTTTAGCGCTGTTGCACATAAAATCAAACAGCACTGTAGGGATAGCGCAAACACATCATCATTGTCATGTATATTCCCACCACATTACTGTAGTGGCATATCACAGTTTTAAAGGTATGTGGATTGGCTTTACAATGTAAATGATGAGTGACAGTATCCAGGGGGCCTGTCAGAGGTGAAGCCAGGGGTAAGAGTACTGCTGAATGACATCATCATGGTCAATGAATGCCCTTATCCAGGGGTATCTATATATCTATCTGCCCACCTGTCTGTCTGTATATCTGCCTATATATCGAGTTTACATATTGTTGGTGGTTTACACAAGTCATTCAGAATTGAGTATGAGAACTGCACCTTGCTTGGGGGTACAGCAGCAATTTGGGACACACACATGGGGCAGCATTCCTCTCTGAGCACCACTATGGCTAATTAAGGAAGAAGATCTACCATAGAGCTAGGTATGATACACAGCAGGCACCAGCACATAGTCCATGCACACAACATTGAGCAGCATTTCCCAGTTTGTTAAGAAGATGGACAGGGATAGATGAGCATAACCCACCTTTCAAAGGTCATGAGTGGATGCTGGTTATGTGGGCATGTGTTTCATACAGCAAACGTGGCATACAGAAATAGCGGGAAAGTGCATTGTGAGAATACAGCATGAAGACAAAGTGCTGCCCTATGAAACACAATGCTGCAGCTGGCATGAGGATGGATCTAAGTGGTTTAGACAGGGAGAGCAGGACCAGGCGGATGGGACTCTACCTTCATTTGAGCTTCTCTCAACGGCCGCTGCTGTCTTTACGGTCATTGCTGCAAGCTCTGATGTTTTTTCAAGGCGCAGAACTTCACACTGAATACAGAACCACTTCTGTGTTCTCAGCCGTGACCCGAGTGTTTCAAACTTTAAACTTCTTCATTTCATTTTCTGGTGTTTCATTTTGCATTGTAGAGGCCTTTGACAGCTAATTGTATCTCAGAAAGTCAGGTTTATTTGATTTTAGTTCAAGGTTATTTTGAACAGTGTCAGTATCGTCTTTCAAAAGGTGACATATTGTGTCAAAGGGGGCTCAGATGCTTAGCACTGCGGTAGAATCATTACTGTACATTACCACAAGGACTCATTACTGTACATTACCACAAGGGATCATTACTGTACATTACAACAAGGACTCATTACTGTACATCACCACAAGGACTCATTACTGTACATTACCACAAGGACTCATTACTGTACATTACCACAAAGGACTCATTACTGTACATTACCACAAGGGATCATTACTGTACATTACCAAAAGGACTCATTACTGTACATTACCACATGGGATCATTACTGAACATTACCACAAGGACTCATTACTGTACATTACCACAAAGGACTCATTACTGTACATTACCACATGGGATCATTACTGTACATTACCACAAGGACTCATTACTGTACATTACCACAAGGGATCATTACTGCACATTACCACAAGGGATCATTACTGTACATTACCACAAGGACTCATTACTGTACATTACCAAAAGGACTCATTACTGTACATTACCAAAAGGACTCATTACTGTACATTACCACATGGGATCATTACTGTACATTACCACAAGGACTCATTACTGTACATTACCAAAAGGACTCATTACTGTACATTACCACATGGGATCATTACTGTACATTACCACAAGGGATCATTACTGTACATTACCACAAGGACTCATTACTGTACATTACCACAAGGGATCATTACTGTACATTACCACAAGGGATCATTACTGTACATTACCACAAGGACTCATTACTGTACATTACCACAAGGACTCATTACTGTACATTACCACAAGGGATCATTACTGTACATTACCACAAGGACTCATTACTGTACATTACCACAAGGACTCATTACTGTACATTACCACAAGGACTCATGACTTTTTTTACCTTTGAAGGAGTAATAACCACATTTGTTCCCTAAGAAACAGAATATACCTTAACCACGTTATTTAATTTTTTTTTTTAAAGTGTGGCACCTGTGACCTGAACCATCCGAGCTGAGATGAGCTATCACCTTCAGTCCTCTCCTCAGTCCATGCAGGTGTGAGGCTGGACGGGCCTGATGGCTCAGCACAGGTAGGGCAGGTGTAGTTTAACGCAGCAGACGTCAAGCGTAAATTGGCGATACATCACAAGGAGCTCTTAATGGGACTTTGTGCAGCTTTTGTTTCAATATTTTTTTTTTTGTGAGTGTTGCAAAAAAAGTGATGAATACAGATTACACTGGCGGCCACATTCGTGAGCCTGCCTGAATCTGCTTTGCACAGTTGAGCATGAAGAAATATATGCGTTGTTAGTTTTTTTTTTGTCCTCCTCCTCTACAGTTTCATATCACCCACGTAAATGATTAAAGGGGTGGCATGTTGCAACAGAGCTTATTTTTCTTTGTACAGATGACATGTTCACTTGGCAACTAATTTTTAACTAAATTACGCTTTTTTTATGAAAGCAAATGTTCTTGGCTTGTTTGGATGTATTTAATTGTGTCTCGCTGAGTAGCACGTTCTCCCTGTGAATTCGTCTCTTACATTTCCATCAGTTTTATTGACTCACATCCTTGTAGTCTACCTTGAGATTTCATCAGTATTGTGTGGGGGGGGTGGGGGGGGGGGGGGTAAAATAACATCAATATTGTTGCAGGAAGCAAATACGGCAATACAGCTACTGTGTAATACAGCTGAATAGAATTGATGTTAACACACTGCAAAGGAATCCATAGCTGAGATACCTCAGTTTGCCAAATTATTTGAAAACCTGCGGTTTGCCCATGACCGTGGTTGATAGAAAAGCTGAAAAATTACTCTCATGAAATGGAATTACCATTAAAAGGGAAACATCTCCTTAACTTGTGGGCACAAGAATAGCCCATATTATTATTATTATATAATGGCCCTTATGTTAAGTTAACAGAATTGATTCTCTTGCTTAATTTTAAGTGGGTGGTTTTAATGTGAGATAACATTTGTGGTGTTACACACAAAGGCAAGTGCTTTGCGAAAACGCAACAGGCACGGGGCTTTGCTATGTGTAGCATCCGGGCGTGGGCCGGTGTGGCTAATTTCTTCACTTCTCTGATTGGAACATTTCACACTCCCAGTCTATGACATCAGAGCACAGCAGGCTAACCAACTGTCACCACCGTGTCCCACAATGCAATCTGGCTGTGTATGTCTGTGAAAGCTAGGTCTGTGTAATAGCGCATGCATCTATTCAGTCTGCGCTCTGCTACACACTGAACTGGCCAAACACTGAACCCATTTGCAGCCAAAAGAGGCGAGATATTCTATGTTTGTGATTTAAATGCAAGCTAATAAGATTCTTCCTTCCAACTCCTCCTCTTAAATCTGTGGCCTCACTTCAGGGCCCTGAAGGGTTACAAGATACGCTGGCATTTGTTTGTTACTCAGCAGTTCCAGACCAATTAAAGCAGTTGATTACAGATTCAGTTTCTTGGGTTTGACCTGGTTGTTGAATTTCAGGCTGTCCAGGGCCCAGAGCGAGGACCAAAGCCCTCCTCCAAAGCATTCACACACAACATTACACCCAAACATACTCCACATCCTGTTTAACAAGTGCGTTTACACTACATGTGCTTATGCATCTGTATATTTGCAGTGTAAATAGTGCCTGCTTGATGAATTAATTAATAAAAGATCAAAAAAAAGGACTTCTGAAACAGTATTAGGTTTCCATTACAAAATAATCACTGTCAGTCTCTTAGGGTTTTACTGGTCTTGATTTCAAAATGAATATAAAATTTTTTATTGGAAATGATGCATGGAAATTAATCCTAAAGCTCTAAATATAGAGTATAGCATGTTAATAAATGCTTAATAAATAATAGTAATATATGCATCATAGAATGTTATCAACATACTTCTGATGTTTTATATGTTCAGTACTATTAAGGTAGATAAAAAGGTTGCCCGATTTTACACTTTTATACATGGGTTTACTGACCAAAACTAGTGTGATCCTTTTGGTTAAAGATGCATTTTGATCAAAGATGCACCTCATAGTGCTATATGTATTTCTCCTTATTTTGTTCCTGTTTATTTCAAAACAAATATAGCCAACGAGGCTACATCTGAAGTGTTCTGTTTGCTCGGCCCTTGGATAGACCCCTCGTAAAACTGACATGCTTCTCTCTCGCTCATCCGTGCTAAAACTCTGAATGATTGACTTGAGCAGCTAATCTCATTACGGGCTCTGAATATGAAGTTAATTTTCCTTTTCATGTAGCCTCATGCCCCCGACAGAGACATGGGGGAATCCGGAGGGAGCCAATCATTTCTTAGCTTATGCCGGAGAGAGCCAATCATCTCTCGGTTTATGCTGGAGAGAGCCAATCATCTCTCAGTTTATGCTGGAGAGTGCCAATCATCTCTCGGCTTATGTCGGAGGATTGAGGGATGAGCAGAGAAGGGAAGGAGAGGAAGAAAGGAAAGGAATGAAAAAAACCATCAGAACAGTTGGAAGATGTATTGCGTCCAAAGCAACCCATGATGCTAAATTAAGAAGTTAGTGGATTAATCAATCATAAAATAAAATTATGAATAAGTCTCTAAAAAATATTTTTTTGACATTATTCTCCAATGTCAAGGAAAAAGTTATTTTTGTCTTTTATTCAGCCCTGGAGTTCCCACCTATTTTCCTACACAATCTTCAATATCAGATGAGTGTGGTTATTAAATGGGATCAGATCTGTGAAACCTTTTGAAAGTTAATCAGGCAGCTAAAGCCATCTGAAGGATTGATAAGTAAATGTCAAGCTTTCAAGAGCCTATGTGCAAAAACCTGATTTCATATCACCGGGAACATGGCAGATATATCGCTCTGAGCTGTGGTCTTCCTGAAACCTTCATCTATATTCTGAGAATTTATGTTTTTTTTACATCACTGAACTTTGAAAATGAAACTATTGTAAATGTGATACAGATTTGGCCACTGTTATTTTTGGTGTGTACCACAGGTTTAAATAACCAAAGGCACGATAAGAGATAACACACACAGTTATATGGGTTGTCTTAATTTTTTCAGTTCACTATAACTGTAAGGTGTCAATAGGACTAATACCAAAATTAATAACCAAACACGCATTCGTCCTTCTGGTTAAGTGCTGAGTGGAGAGAGGAGGATATAAAAAATGTGCTCACACATAATAAAATGGTCACCAACAAATTAAATTCATCCGCAACAAACTTTAAAAGGTTCAGAAGTCTCAAAGAACAGTTACAGAGAGGATGTGAATCTGAGTGCTTTGAAAAGGGTCACATTTTTTCTATTGATTCTTCATAATGCCTATAACTGAAGTGTAGGCAAACTAGCTCCGAGACTGTCACAGTGTGTATGTGTTTTTTCCAACAAAACATATACTCTTTTCAATGGCAGAAATACATGATCTCTGTGATGTAGTCTGTATAGTGGGGTGTGGCCTACATGGCCATGTGGGGTATGGATGCCATGTGAAGCCATGATTGGCTGAAAAGTATACGGAATGTGATTGCATCATAATGAACATGCAGCTATACAATATACAGAATAGCACTGGCACAGTCACGATTCGGTATCAGGCTATGGGGAGCATCCATGCACTGGAAGCCCAAAGTCAGAATGACTCACCCAGCAGCTTGTCTGGCTGTTCAGTTGTGTTGAGTCAGTGCTCCTTTGTACCACATCTTGTAGGGGTGCATGCATAGTTGTACCTAACCTCAGATAAATAATACAGAAATATTCAATAAATATTTCCCAAAAAATTACAATTTAAATGCATACAAATGTAAATGCACATGTGAAGTACATAGTAGTTCATAAAATTAACCTTAAGCACTGAATAAATATTCTCTCTTCAATTAAGATGAAACATTTATGAAATCTTTTTGATCAAGGCTTAGACACAATGAACCCATTTTTGTATTTAAATAAACTAAGATATTTAATGAAAAAGGCACCATGTTAGTTGTGGGTGTTAGTTTCTGTGAACGTCTCTGTGTTTGTCTTGGGGTATATTTGCATCAAAGAGTTCTTCTATTTTAATATTCATATTCAGCTGTAAACAGTGCTGAAGCAAGATAGATTCTATACTGATTTCCCCGAGCAGGCAGACATAAGTGGGGCAGCGCGATTTCTTCAAAGCCTGTTTCAGATTTTTTTTTTTTTTCCACCGTGAGACGGATTCCGCAGCGCGTGCACTCCGCAATTCGCGCTCCGAGGCACGTAAACAGATCACTGGAGGCAAAACGCGCAGTAATCCTGTTACAGATTGTCCAAAGCGTTCGCACGGAAAAAAAAAAATAAATAAAATAAAAAATAAAATAAGCGTGGCGCTTTCGCAACCGTATAATAATCACAGCATTGTTTGTGCTGCCGTCACAGCAACAACTGAACAGAGTCGACATCATTACATTTACATTACAGACATTAGAGACAGATGACCCTGTCTACAGCGACTCGCAAAGCTTTTTTTTTTTCTTTCGTTCTTTTATACAAGATTCTTTTATTCAGCTAGATATTTACAGAAGCAATTCAGGCTAAGTACCTCGCTCAAGGTACTTAATAACCTATTAATAATGACCTTGCTCAAGGGTACAGAGACAAGGGGGAAGTGAACCTGAAACTTCTGGATTGTAAGGCTGGATTTCCAACCATTAGACTCCGCCATCACTCCATTGAGCATAACTTACTCCTCAGCACTTTGGTGTCCTCTCATTCACAGTGCCACGACCCGTTAAAGTCCATATGTAAAATAAAGGGTATAATTTAAGGGTGGCATGTTGTCTTGTAGAGTGAATAAACCACTGAAGGACAAATGTACCCTGACACTTATAATTACACTAATAATAATAATAATAATAATAATAATCATCATCATCATCATAAACACATGATTATTGTTTAATTTCTATAAATCTAATTCAATACATTTCTATAATTTCTCTATTTTCCATACTTCACACTCAAAGCGCGTTCAGATAAAACAGATGAACAGAATAAAACAGATCTTGAACAGATCAAACCAAATAAAAAAAAAATAGGAAAAATGTCTAGAATAACCAATATATAAATATAGAAAAAGAGGCAATTGATACATTTAATGAGACCAAAAAAAATGAAAAAGGGTGGGATGTAAATTCTTTGCGTTTTATGTGGTGATCCAGCTCCTAACAGAAGCTAATGATGGGCCATAAGGTGGAGATGTTGGGATTATCATGAGGTGGTGGAGTGCATGGCTGAGATGAGTGGTTTATTCTGACTGAAGCTGATCTTCTGTGGGGAATGCTATGGACGTCTGTCTCTGAAATAGGAATCTGGAAGGGGCTCTGGTCTGGGGTGTTGAGGGGGGGGGGGGGGGGGTGGCCATGACCTTTTCATCACTAGTGAGAGAAAGGTATCTCAGTGGCACCCAGAGGGACCTTGGCCAGGAATAGGATGGGGAGTGGAGGGTGGGGGTGGGGAGGGTGCTTACTATATCACCCACCAGTCCAAATACTCCCTGTTCCCCTCTGACCCCTTCCAACAGAAGTACGGAGAAGACAGAGAGAAGCCTTGATGCCATTACCATGGCTCCACAGTTCTGTGGACTTGCTCAGTCATTCTGTTCACGCCCTCTCATCAAAACGCAGAAACGAGACTAATTTAAAGGTAAGTAATGGTGGATGGAACACCAGGGTAATGGTATATCCAGTGGGAGATTTGAGGGGGGATGCCATCTCCCTTGTTAGCAAAATGACCAAAATGCATCCCTTTTGTTAATCTGCCATCCCCATTTTATACGTGTGTGTGGGTGTGTGTTGGGGGGGGGGGGGGGGGGGGGGGGGCTCCCATTGGGCCATCCCCCAATTAAAAATGAACAAGTCAACTACTGGGTATATCTTAGCCCTCATACACATAGCAATACACCTGCACTTACAAATCAGGCTAAACTGAGGGGTGGGGGATGGCTGAGGATGAGGGCACAGCCCAGTTGTATTTTGTAAGCCACTGCTTAGGTAATCGTAATGAAGCTAGCCTCATACACACTGCTGGGAGTTTATCTCGTCTCTAAGCTGGCTCATTGCATGGGAGCCTCAGGTTATGGGATGTCTCGCATCAAAGTCTGCGGCCCAGGAATGACCTTATTTCCCCCCGCGCCACGTGTCTTTAATCAAAGAGATTTCCCCTCTAATTATTCAGGTGCTCAAGCTTATTGCCAAAATGATTTGTCCAATAAAGTGAAACCACATTAAGGACGTTTTAGTCTGAGTTCAGCAAACGGAGAGAGGCTGAAGGTGGAGGCAGGTGGCCTGGGAACAAATTATTTTTTGTAAGGTTTTTACCCCGGTGCTACATGCAAAGTAACATAAACCACTTCCATTTTCATTTTAGTCAGGCATAAGCATAAGTAAACCGATTACGTTTTGTGACAAAATACAAAATGCTCCCTTCATGAATGTGTTAATAAACAGCAATTAAAATGGCAGAGGCATATATTGTTTTGCTGGTGGTATAACCCATACAGAAAAGGAGGCGAGTAACTCGCAGCACATATTAAAATCATTCAAAAAAAAATGTAGCTGACATTTCAGACATTTCTCATCCCTGTGTGATTGACTGAGCAATACTCTGACGGAACAGCAGAGCACGGAAGAAAAAGACGATTGTCACTAAAATATATCAATATTTTTCTGTAATAATTATATTGGTGATATGTATTTATAGGTTGACATTGTACATAATAGCACCATTATGCCTGAGTAAGACCCTATTATGAAATTTAGCCGTGGGCTCTTTACCATCACACCATAGCCTTGCCGGGGTCCCAGGAGTTTGGGCTGAAATATGACGAGTAAAGCATTGTTCTTACACCTCCGCATACGGTCTCTATAGTCTGTGCACTGGCCAACGTGTTCTAAATCACCCTGGCAAAGAAAAACTGCAGAACCTCGGAGACACAGGCGTAGATTTACGGACTGACCGAGCCGGCCGAACTCGGTGTGAACTCAGAAGTAGCGCCTGTGCAATTACGCTGTGTCGATACCGAGTTCTTTATCATTGCCGATGTTTGCGGATCGCCCCCCCGGGGGCCTCCTGCTCTGCACAGAACACCTGCACTGCATCAGACGGATCACCCGCCCAAGAGCTCGGCACCGGATCTCTCAACACAGTGACACCAGATGAACCCTTGAGCCCTGGTTACTTCACTCTCAACGATCCTCTTTTTAAACTCAAATATTGTTAAAAATGAGTGAGCATTACACCTTATGGGTTCACTGATAACATAACAATAATAACAACAACAACAACAACAACAATTCATCTCACCAGGACTGGAAGTCTTGTGACTGAACACAGGTCAATGACAGGAAGTGAGACTCAGTGGGAGGGCTACTTACACAAAATGAATTTCATTGCTTGGTTTGAAAATGGGGTGAACCAATCAAAATGATTGAAACCCTTCATTAAAATCTCATCTCTGACTTTGGTTTAAATAGCATGGGCAGCCCTGTTTTTTTTTACGGTTTTATACAGAATATTTATTTTACATTGCTTAAATATCTGTTAAAATGTCATAGACACATGACACTGTACCACACCATTGAACACAGATCAAGGAACGGTATCTGAAAACACACTGTGCAAATGAATAAAATGTGTATTATGCTTTATCTGTTTATGAAGAGTCTGAGTGCTGCAGAATGGACAGGGAATTTCACATTCATACAGAGCATCGCATTGCACCATTTACCTTAGAGTCATTACTGCTTTGATTTAAGCTTTCCCTCAAACACAGAGGATGGAACATGACTGAGGACATTCGCCGGTCTGGTTGCTTTATGGCCTCGTGGATTTAAACTGAAGTGACCATAAATTCAATGGCCTGCCCAGATCAATGCATGCATGGTATTTTCCCAAAAGGCCATTAAAAAGCTCTTTCACCGGGTCATAAAGCTAAACAGGGGAGGGGCGGTGAAATGCAGCTTGTTAGAAAACGGCACGCTTGACCGATCATGTCTAGCTTTATTTATTTTATTTTCCCTCTTTCGCCTGGACGGTACCGGCATATGGAGCACAACATGTTTGAATTCAAAACTGTTTTTTAATTCCTTCCTGTTTCTGGAACACAAAAGCATAAAAAAAAAAAAATTCAAACCGGAGCCCGTTGAACCAAGATGACTGTTGGCGTGCTGTCAGAGTGCAAGCTTGGGTGAATCTGGTTGTGGTTGAGCCGAGATGGCATCAGATGGGCAGACGTGTTATGTTCTTGGCCCAAAAAAAAAAAAAAAAAACATGGATGAAACTGTGAGGAATCTGAGCCAAGATGGCCGTGGTTATGTAATGACCATATGAGTGTGTGAGAGTGTACATAGGGGAATTCAAGACCCCTCAACTCCACGTTATAGGAGGATGTTCAGTCAGGTGCAAAAGGAAGTGGCAGGTTTGTGCATGTGGGAAGGAGTGGGGAAAAAAAGAAAACATGACAGATTTCTAGATACTGTTTTTTTTCCTTCTCTCCAGCTGGTCCCTGCTGAGCTCACCCAAGCTCCCAGTTCAGTGAGAGTTGAATCTCAAAGCTTGAAGCCTGCTGGTTTTAAGTGCCAGTGTAAATCTCCTGTGTCCTCCAGGAGATAAAACAACAAACACAATAAAACACACATTGTGAGCATCTCTGTTTGTGAGTTGCATAAATCGAAAGCATCTTGAGTCATTCACCGTCAATGTGTCACTGTGAGTTTATTCAAAAATACTATGTGACTTTCTAATGTAAAGTAAAGTAAACATAAGAATAAACGCTGTTTTACCTCCTGCATTTTAGTATTTGGTATAATGGAGATTTTTTTCCCCAGTATTATTGTTCTTATTCCCATCTAAAATCTGCATAAGTCAGTGTCACTGTACAATGTCTTGTGAAGCTGGATGACTTGTTGAATTTAGTTTGCTGCTGTGCAGATAATTAAGGCTCCCCCCACTGGAAGAAGGTGGAAGTGCAGGCAGGTCCAGCCTGAGACTCCACCCTGGGCATGGTGGGACTGACGTCAGCAAACAGAAATAGGGCAGCCGTGCTTCTCAATCCAGATAAATGAGTGCGGATGCTCAGCTTAAGTGCTTTAACACATAAAAATAGACCTAAAGAGGCCTTCAGGTGGCTGGCAGAGGAAGGCTACCTGTTCATTGTGCATGTGTGAGTTGCATTAGCAGTGATTAAAATGAGGTTTCATGAACACTTTCAGGGTGGAGCTACACTCAGTCATTGACTTTTTTTTTTTAACCAATCAGGAATATTTTTTCCTGGACAGCTAATGTGGTCACTGGTCAAAATCACAGAGTCACTGATGCAATATGGTAACTCCTCCCATTTTTGGGGTAGTCAAGTGTAGATGGCTCCAATACCACCAGTCACCCAGAGAGAGGCTGAATTTGCAATAGCTTAGTTCAGATAGGAGAAGGGGTGGGGTGGGGGGTTTGGGGAGTCGTCCCAAAAGAGTGAATAAATGACACTCCATTAGAAACAGTCTCCTGCAGACCCATCGGCTAAGCTGCACTGAGATATCTATATTATAAGAAAAATAGCCCTTCCCAAGTACAGGTATTCCCTCGAAGGAGTTGCATTTCAGAAAAACCATTCATCAATTTTGTAAACTGAGCCACCATTTATTATTAATGTGAAAGGGATGCATTCCAGGCAGACAAAATATTGGCAACGGTGAGGGAAGGAAAAAATCTTTGGCACTTTCAAAGTCTCTTTAATATCCCATGATGCCAATTTGAGATTCTGAGAAATCGCAGTGCCCCAAACACCCTCTCTGGCCATAGAAGCTTCCACATACCATATATGGTGGCCTGTGTGACATCGTTCCAAGGTTTGTGATGTCATAAACGACCCTCTGTTCTGTGACAAGATGGGCCTTTGATCACTTTGCTGGAGTCATTCAAGAAAATTTGAGAGGGGATCTTCTCTGTTTTGCCGATTTTGCTCAAATAGGCATGTTTAATTTGTGGATATGGAGGCGACAAGTGCGGCCAGTGCTTCCCACAGTATGCAAAACATTTTGACTGGGACGCAATCATATGCATAAGCAATTCAGCCCGAAGAGACTTTACATTACAGCGCAGGTTTCTTTGAGTGTTGTCTGTTTTACTGGAGACGGGAAATAATGTCCTTTGGAATTACTTTTCATTCTAAAACACTATTGCCTATGCCCTGAAAAAGACTGCTTGGACTGCATCGGAAATGTTCGTGAACAAACGAACAGTGCATCTGCCTGGGCTCCAGCTGAAGTCTTTTGTGTACTCTCACAATCACTGGCCACACATGTTGAGTCCATATGTGCAGATCGAAAGTATCCTTTTTAGCAGGCAATTGCATGATTGACAGCCCCTTCCAAAGCTGCTGGTGACCATAGTCTTGTCCTGGGATAGTTGCCCTGATCAGTGCTTGACTCATCAGGTCTGTTCCTCTCCTGGCCTTATAATAGTTCAGTTATAGGATCACCGCCCTGATCGGTGCTCGGCTTGTTGGGTCTTCCTGGTTTGATGGCCTGATTGCCCTGCTGCAGCTGCTCCCTCTCTGGTCTAATGGCATTTTTCCACCTTATTACCGTGCTTTCTGTCCGTCTGCTCCGCCCTCCACAGCTCCACAGCTCCACAGCCCTACAGCTTCCTGTGCGTGTCCCTGCTAACGATCTCTCAGATACTGCAGTTAGTAATCGAGGAATGCGAAACACCATGCCAGCTCTTTCACCTATTGCTTTTCACCAAGCGAGCCGACATGGTCATCGCGGGGAGGCGACCGCCATTCCATCAGCTTGAAAGTAAACAAGGAGACAGGGTTGTTGGGAGCCTAAATCAGCGAAGAATCAATTATTTTTCCTCACAACACACAAGGCCCACAGGCATTGCGATCAGTATTCATGAATAGAGTGGCACCCGCCATGCCATTTATCACCGCTAATTATCATGCATTGGTTTTGGCAGGATGGGGTGGGGTGTGGGGGCTTGATTTGCATGGCCAGCAGCTCATGTACTGTTTTTTTTCAGTGAGCCTTTTTTTTGCAGCATCCTTGCTGTAATTCTACTGTTTCTACAGTGTAGATTCTCACTCTGTCTCTACTGCATTTCTACTGTACAGACCTGGCTGGCATTACTTCGCTCTTTGGCACCTGGACCAATGGCTTGAGGGAGCCAATCAGGTTCACATATGCAAATGACATCAGGTGAGCTGTGATCTGCGATTGGTCAGAGCAGGGCCAAGGGGAGTGTGTGATAGTGCCCAGAACACATCGTTCCTCACCCTGTTGTTCCTTTCTGCCATCTCAGTTGGCCTTTGGGGATGTCCTGCTCCATCTTAGCATGATCCAGTAACCCCGCCCTGCCCTTGAACCCCACCCCCCTTCACGTCGAGCGCGGAAGCGTTCTGTGTGCTGGAGGTTTCCCAGATCTCAGCTGTACTGCTCCAAAGGGGAGAGACAAAATGACAGGGAGGATGAGCAGGTGTTTGGGGGAAAAGGAGATAGAGAGGGAGACAGAGAGAGATGCCCCTTCATTAAAACCCTGCAGGAGATTATACAAAGATACTTTAAAGGAAAATACAGAATACATGGAGAGACACATGAAACGGGAGAAAGAGAGAGACAGAGAGAGAGAGAGAGAGAGAGAAACAGGAGGCAGAAAGAACAGCAGAGGGAAAATGTGCAGAATATGCAGAAACTTTCTTTCTTATTTTACTGTAACAATAATTATTACATAATTACAACATTAATGCCTCATGTCCCGTAGTTATAATGAATAAAGTACTTATTTTTTCTCTGTACTTGTTTGCTACACTTTGGCAATATTTACTTTCTGTTTCAGGACGGTATACTGTATTGGATTGAGGGGCACTGACAGAGGTAGAGGGAGGGAGAGAGACAGAAGCACAGGCAAGTATGTTTGTGTTTGATTCTGTCAGTATTTACTCTGCAGATAAACCATGCATCACCAGCTGTCTGGAAAGAGTGATAAAGACTCTGCCCTACCTTCAAATATTAATTATTGTTTATTATTTATTAATGTTCAGAGAACGAAAGCACGGGGGCTTGCAGAGGACTTGTGCTGTGTTTCCGTCAGCCAAAATATCTTCGGACTGGATCCTGGAGGGACGCCTGTGTGTGTCTGTGTGTGTGCGTGCGTGTTTGTGTGTGTGTCGGTGTTCATTCAAACCACAGATGCAACCCCCTGAGTTGTAACGAGCAGTTAATTGTTCTTAATTAAACACCCTCCAATGTCTTGAGGGATTCTTTAAGGCAAAAAATGAGTGCTGGAATTATACATATTTTCAGAAACCTTAAGTGATCAAGAGACGCTGTAAAACAAAGCTGCGTAAACAGATGCTCACACTTTTGAGTACCACTCATACAATAAATCTTTGAATTGTTTTTTTTTTTCAAGGGGCTTCATAGAGATTGATTTGTGAGAAGAAAGAGACGTTCCTGTATTGCTCAGTGAAATGATTGGTTGCCCATTATGGTCGTTGGGCTGCTTTATCGATTCAAGTCCCTCTTCATAGCTCCTGCTCAGTGCCTCCCTTATGGTCCAAGGCTAAGCTCAGAGAAAGCTGGGCTAACTATTACTTACTGATTGAACCTATCGATCGACTGATTTGATTGATCGATCAATCAAAGTTCCAATTGTCCAAAATTAGCACAATGCTCAGAGCATTACAGCCTCTTCAATCAATGCTGCCGCAAAGGACCCTGGGTATTTGAAACGCGCCAACGGCCGCCTCCGGCTGCAGCTCCAGCGATGTGCTGCGTGGCCGAAGATCTCAAAAGAAGAAAGGTGACGAGACGTTGGGTTTCGTGAAGATGGACGCGGTATGAATGCGAGCGAAATCATGGCTGTGTGCGAGCCAGTGGGTCGGACTGAGAACTGCCGCCGCTGCTTTGGTTTTCATTAAAAGTCTTGCGTTTGTTGGTCTCCGCTGCCCACGGAGGGCCCAGACCAATCTCCCTGCGTTCTGGCTCACTGCCCGCACCTCATTTCCTACTTCTCTGCCCCATTTGCCACTCTGTCCCCAACTCCACGCACCCTTCCTCCATCACAGTTTTAATTGGAACAGCTGCACGTTAACCCCAGAAACTCTCTCTCTCTCACACACACACATGCATACGCATTCTCTCACCAGAAGGATTTCAGCTTTTGACTAACCTTATTAAACTATTCCTTAAGGTAAACGGCAACAACGAAAAGAGGCAACAAAGGTTAGTGCAGAACTAAAATGTTGCCCTAAAATCATAAATAAATCCAGAAGGATTTAAGAGATATGAGGTGAAAACTCTTTGTGTGATTTTCGATCATAGTTTTCTTTCTGTTTCTGTTACCATGGCTACTCTACTTTTTGTTGTTGATGTTATGAAAGCAATTATTTTGATGACGGTGATTGAAATGTGGGTTACCATGGTTACCCCAACTCTTTGTAAATGGAGACTCAGTGTTTGTAGGGTTTTTTTTTTTTGGGGTGGACGGGGGCTTATACAAAGTAAAAATGTAGAATTGCATAGTGATGGAAAAAGGAGAGAGTGAGAAAAAGAGCTGCATTAGTGTGTGTGAGACAGAGGGAGAGAGAGAGGAGGGGAGGGGATGCTGATGGCTTTATTCTGCTCAGAGCATATACCTGCAATGTCATTGGAGTTCCTCACTCCAGAAAGCAACTCTCAAAACAGCTGACATCATCTTTACCCCAGCTCATGAATATTAATGATCCAGCAGCCCTGTACAGTGTTCCTGACCCCGCTCCCCCCCCCCCCACCCCCATCCCCACCCCCACCCCCGTCCCAGCACACACCGCTCCCTGCTACTGTGACATAACAGCAAGAGTGAGGTAGGCAATGCAATATGGATGCAGCTTTGCAATGTCTTTAAGCCGGATGTACTCTGTGTATGTGTGTGTGTGTGTGTGTGTTCATGTGTGGTAATGTGTGTGTTCTAATGTGTGTATGCATGACTTTATGTCTTTCTGCACTGCATACATGTGTGACTATATGTCTATATGTTGTGGGCATGCATGTCTGTGCAAGTAAGTGTGTCTGTATGTGTGTGTGTGTGTGTGTGTGTGCGTGTGTGTGTATGTATGTGTTGTGTCTGCATGTGTGTGTGTGTATGTGTGTGTTGTGTCTGCATGTGTGTGTGTGTATGTGTGTGTTGTGTCTGTATGTGTGTGTGTGTGTGCGTGGCTGTGCATGTGTGGGTTTACGTGCATGTGCCCATGTGTGCTGTATGTGTGTATGTGTGTGTGATGATGGCGTGTGTGCGTGCGTGTTTAGTATGGTTGTATATGTGTGTGATTATTTGTGAGAGGTTGTGCCTGTACCATGTATGTGTGTATGTGTGTGCTTTGTTTGTATGTGAGTGTGTATGTGTACATGCAGATGTGTGTGCTCAGTTTGTATGTGTATGTATGTGTCTATATTTATATGTGTGTGTATTCAAGTGCACACATACCTGTACAGTAAGTATATCTGTGTGTTTGTGCTTTGTTTGTACATGTGTCTGTCTGTCTGTCTGTCTGTCCATGCGGGTCACTTTACAGTGTTTGCTTTGTATGTATGCATGCATTCTTATATGTGCGTGTGTATTCAAGCGGACACATATCTGTACTGTATGTGTGTGTTTGTGGTTTGTGTGTACATGTGTCTGTCTGTCTGTCCGTGCGGTGCAGAATGCAGCAGCGTTGGCATGGTTGGCTCCTGGCAGGCGGAGCTGTCGGTGATTCCTTAGGTGACGTCAGCAGCTCCATGTCCTCCGCAAGGGCGCGCCACCTTAAACCAGCAGACGCAGCGGAGGAAATAAAGGATATTAAGCAGCAAGCTTCCTGCCAGAAACAGCACAAAGGACCGCAGAATCAAATGTGTTCCCCCTGCCACGGGGAGAGAGAAAGAGCGAGAGAGAGAGAG
>JAFBMS010002738.1:17500-25116 GCA_019788955.1 Albula glossodonta | reverse complement strand
ACCCTAACCCCTAACCCCGCCCCCTCCCCACCTGCCAGCGGGACCGGAGTGGAAAGCAGGATCTTCCACCCCACAAGACACCCCAGATCCAACAGGAAGATCCAAGAGTGGGAGATCACCGTCTGCAAGCCGAACATCATCCTGGGTGACTCCAACCTCTCCAGAATCCCGTCGCACAGCAGGGAGGACCTCCAGATTGACAGCTCCCCCGGGAGCAACCTTCCCATGCGGCGGCCCTTTTGGAGAAGACGGAGGTGGATCCCAAGGTGTGCAGAGAGTGGTCCTGTCATTCGGGATCAACAATAAGGACCAGCATCCAAAGAGGACAGCCATCAAGCAACTCCAGACGATGCTGAGGATGGCCAAATCCACCTTCCCGGCGGCGGAAATCTGGATTCCGCTCATCAACCACTCCGGAAACCTCCAACCACACAGAGATCCAACTTAGAAGAAATCAACCAACACATCCGGAGGAACATGCCACATGTGCCCAAGCTTCCAGAGGAGGACTTCCACACCACACGGGACGACATCCACTGGACGGAGGGGACGGCAACCCAGATGCTACACCACTGGCTCCACCATTTAAACTAAGGATCCCCACAAGCCCAAACACAAACAGGGAGGGGAACAAGAACATTATACTCCTGTCAAACAGCTTCACACCGACAGAAGATCAGGTAAGTCTGTTGAACAAAGGATTATCCTTCATACCCACAGTGGGCATCCGCAAAAAACAAAGGGAAACCCTCAAAGGACAAGTCCAGGAGTTCCACAGGAAACTCAAACTGGCGGCCTTTTTTCAGGGAACGGAAACCACGGAAAGAACCCCCTTCATACCGACATCAAACTGGGAACCCAGGACGGACCAAATCCCTGCGGAAATCACACAAATTATAACACAAGATCACACGCTCCTCAGGGCACTCAACCCCCAAACACACAAGGACAAGAACAACCTCAGCAGAGGAGAGAGCCAAGCTCTACGGGAGCTGGCCAACAACAAACAAATCATCATAAAACCAGCGGACAAGGGGAGTGCCATTGTCATCATGGACAGAACAGAACACAATATATACATGAGGCACATAGACAACTTAACAACACACACACATTATGAAAGACTAGACAGACCCATATACCCAGACACAGCCCAGGAAATACATACTGTCATACAGACACTACTGGAAAACAAATACATTACCAAAAAACAAAGCTTTTACCTGAGGGGAGAGGACAATCCTAGACCTAGGGTGTTCTACCTCCTCCCAAAAATACACAAACCACCCCAGTCCTGGACCATACCATATGAGGTCCCGGCAGGGAGACCCATTGTTTCAGACTGCAACAGCGAATCCTACAGGATCGCTGAA
This sequence comes from Albula glossodonta, assembly GCA_019788955.1. NCBI lineage: Eukaryota > Metazoa > Chordata > Actinopteri > Albuliformes > Albulidae > Albula > Albula glossodonta. The sequence continues at coordinate 23,743 of JAFBMS010002738.1, read as the reverse complement.
TACATAGACCACTACCTAAATCCACTGTCCACAAAACACAACAGCTACATCAAGGACACATATAACTTTATAGACAAAATCAAAAAACATCAGGATACCACAGGAAGCCATCCTGTTCACAATAGACATAGACAGCTTATATACGAACATCAACACAACGGCAGGACTAACAGCTGTAAGGACCTGGATGGAGAGATACCCGGACAACAGCCGACCGGACAGGAGCCTCTTACAACTTCTGGAAATCAGCCTCACCAAGAATGACTTCACATTCAACAAGGAACACTTCCTACAAATCAGCGGCACGGCTATGGGCAAAAAATTTGCCCCAGCCTATGCTAACATTTACATGGCACAGTGGGAGGAGACTGCCTTTGAAAAATGCCCCAAATTACCCACCAATTACTTTAGGTATCTAGATGACATATGGGGAACATGGACACATAGCTTAGAGGATTTCAAACAATTTATACACATACTAAACACACACCATAGATCCATTACTGTTAAATACACCACGCATAACCAACACATTGACTTTCTGGACACTACCACTTACAAGGGACCCACATTCCCCCAGACAAACATATTAGACACAAAAATTTATTTCAAAGACACAGACACACATGCCCTTTTACACAAAAGCAGTCTCCACCCAAAACATACCTTCAAAGGACTGATCAAATCCCAACTGCTCAGATTCCACAGAATCTGCACGCGGGAAACAGATTTTGAAGAGGCCACCAAAACCCTCTTCAATGCATTAAAACCGAGGGGATATTCCAGATCTTTCCTCAGACAGGTCCGGAAAACCTTCTTGACTACAAAACAACGGGACCCAAGGAAAATAATTCCACTGATCACCACCTATTCTGCATTCAGCCAGACGGCAAACGGAAAAATCAAAAACAACGTGGCCAGGATCCTGCAGAACACAGATGTACTCCAGGACTACAAGATCATCTCGGCCTACAAAAGAAATAAAAATCTCAAGGACCACCTGGTAAGTAGCAAACTGCCAGAAATGAACATGGTACAAACACAGGGCCCAGTTTTTTACAAACCTGCAACCACTGTCAAAAACAACACTACAAACACAACATACCTTATTAAACAAACACTTACAGTCCAACACAAACAATGCATATATGTCATAAAGTGTAAACACTGTGACATAAAATATATAGGAGAGACAGGGAACACAATTAGAACTAGATTATCACACACATATATAACATCAAAAACCATAGGGACACAGACACACATCTAGTAGCCCATTTCCTACACCATGGACTAGAGGCACTAGAAATATCGGGTCTGGAAACAAATATTAACTGGACACCAGGGGACAGACGGAGAGCGGAAAAACACTGGATTTTGAAGCTCAACACCATGTTCCCGGGGTGGACTAAAAAAACGCACTTAAAAACCAACACAAGAGGGACCAAATTCTTCCTAATCAAAGGCTCCAGTACACTGACTGGCCAGTGCAAACCTTTCTGTCCCAAGGGGCCCTCACAAGTGGCAACTTTGGAAAAAAAGATTTTTTCTAACCTAACTAGCCAGAGCCTTCAGGTATTATTGGAACCTGGGACAGAATTACACAAAGGAAACACTAACCACACTTAATCACTTATCCTGTTAAAACCACTCTGAATAGTCTTAAACAGGACAAAGAGGGGTATTAACACTTCAAAAGAACTACACATCAGAGGGAACAACAGAACTATCAACTAACGACAGGGCCATCAACTAACGACTGGGCCATCACCTACTAGCAGGGCCATCAACAGGGCCATTAAAAAGCAATAACAAAAGATGAAAAATACAGTGGGCTCCACCCACACCCATTAGAGGACTCAATCAGGTCCTCTCCAGGGCCTAATAAACCCAGCAACAAACCAAAGATACTCACACCTGACGAAGCCTGAGACAAGGCGAAACGTTGTGTCGACCCACTCATTTTGGAAGACAGCAGAGGACCAGAAGGGCATCCTTCCAATTACCCGCTGCCTACTACTCCAAAAAGAAGCTACAGAAGCTGACCGCCTCACAGAAAGGACACCAAAGGAAGTCCTGGGACAACCCCGCGCAGACTGTACTACTTTGTGGTGGAAACCTAACGGTGCCAACTAAGCCACAGAGTACCAGTCTAGGTAAGTATAGACTGTATTGATAAGCGTCAACCTTGGTTGACAAAGCACGCTATCAATCAGTCAAACCCCACACCGCCGCTTGCACTAACAAATTAAAAAAAACCACACCAAAAAAACAACAAAAAAACACCGAAATCCAGCACTATGGCAGCCTTTCCGGAAGTGACCAGGATCTTCTTCAGGATCATCCAGACAACGCACCACCTACAGAACACCGCAGCGTCTGGAGCCAGGAGCACACACCAGCCAGCCTCCATAAGAAGATGCAGGAACTGGCCACCCTGGTGAGACCGGCCTCTCCAACAGACGACACCCTGGTGAAGCTGGCGGGGGAAATGCCCTCAACTGGCTGCATACGTGCATGCAGATCCTGGAGGAGCACTACCTGGAGAGGCTGGGCAACCTAACGAAGAGACTGGAGGGTATCCGACTACCAAACTGGCCGGAAGCATTCCAGGTGGCAGCCGGATGGGCCAAAAAGAAGTTTGGCCGAAGACTACACCCATCCACGCTGGACATCGCGGAGGCCACAGTCACCCCCATCCTCGCTGCAAGAAGAAGCACAGCGCCGGTCTCCACCAGCAACAGATTTGCAGCTCTGGCGGAATCTCCAGCACCCTCACCCACAGCACGGAGGACAAACCCTTGGATACACCCCGGAACCAGGACCAGTACCAGAGGGAATGGCCAACCCTGCAACAGACACACCCACCCAGGAACCCTGCACATCCACGGAACCCGGGGAGGACCTGTCGACCGCAGGGGACCACGCGCCACGGAGGGACTGGGAACCAGAGCCGCTGCCACAGCGACCCCGGAAGACGACACGAAGACAGGACTGCAGACACTCCGATCCCATTCCTACCGCACCCCTACCCCTACCCCTAACCCTAACCCTACCCTACCCTACCCCTACCCCTACCCCTAACCCTAACCCTAACCCTAACCCTAACCCCCCCCAAACCTAACCCTAACCCCACCCCTACCCCTAACCTAACCCCACCCCTAACCCCAAACCACACCCCTACCCCTACCCCTACCCCTAACCCCACCCTAACCCTAACCCTAACCCTACCCTACCCCCAACCCTAACCCTAACCCCTACCCTAACCCTAACCCTAACCCTAACCCTAACCCTAACCCTAACCCTAACCCTAACCCCACCCCTAACCCTACCCCTAACCCTACCCCTAACCCTAACCCTAACCCCAACCATACCCCTACCCCTACCCCTAACCCTAACCCCACCCCTAACCCTAACCCTAACCCTAACCCTAACCCAAACCCCTAACCCCGCCCCCTCCCCACCTGCCAGCGGGACCGGAGTGGAAAGCAGGATCTTCCACCCCACAAGACACCCCAGATCCAACAGGAAGATCCAAGAGTGGGAGATCACCGTCTGCAAGCCGAACATCATCCTGGGTGACTCCAACCTCTCCAGAATCCCGTCGCACAGCAGGGAGGACCTCCAGATTGACAGCTACCCCGGAGCAACCTTCTACCATGCGGCGGCCCTTTTGGAGAAGACGGAGGTGGATCCCAAGGTGCAGAGAGTGGTCCTGTCATTCGGGATCAACAATAAGGACCAGCATCCAAAGAGGACAGCCATCAAGCAACTCCAGACGATGCTGAGGATGGCCAAATCCACCTTCCCGGCGGCGGAAATCTGGATTCCGCTCATCAACCACTCCGGAAACCTCCAACACCAGCAGAGATCCAACTTAGAAGAAATCAACGAACACATCCGGAGGAACATGCCACATGTGCCCAAGCTTCCAGAGGAGGACTTCCACACCACACGGGACGACATCCACTGGACGGAGGGGACGGCAACCCAGATGCTACACCACTGGCTCCACCATTTAAACTAGGGATCCCCACAAGCCCAAACACAAACAGGGAGGGGAACAAGAACATTATACTCCTGTCAAACAGCTTCACACCGACAGAAGATCAGGTAAGTCTGTTGAACAAAGGATTATCCTTCATACCCACAGTGGGCATCCGCAAAAAACAAAGGGAAACCCTCAAAGGACAAGTCCAGGAGTTCCACAGGAAACTCAAACTGGCTGCCTTTTTTCAGGGAACGGAAACCACGGAAAGAACCCCCTTCATACCGACATCAAACTGGGAACCCAGGACGGACCAAATCCCTGCGGAAATCACACAAATTATAACACAAGATCACACGCTCTCAGGGCACTCAACCCCAAACACACAAGGACAAGAACAACCTCAGCAGAGGAGAGAGCCAAGCTCTACGGGAGCTGGCCAACAACAAACAAATCATCATAAAACCAGCGGACAAGGGGAGTGCCATTGTCATCATGGACAGAACACAATATATACATGAGGCACATAGACAACTTAACAACACAACACATTATGAAAGACTAGACAGACCCATATACCCAGACACAGCCCAGGAAATACATACTGTCATACAGACACTACTGGAAAACAAATACATTACCAAAAAACAAAGCTTTTACCTGAGGGGAGAGGACAATCCTAGACCTAGGGTGTTCTACCTCCTCCCAAAAATACACAAACCACCCCAGTCCTGGACCATACCATATGAGGTCCCGGCAGGGAGACCCATTGTTTCAGACTGCAACAGCGAATCCTACAGGATCGCTGAATACATAGACCACTACCTAAATCCACTGTCCACAAAACACAACAGCTACATCAAGGACACATATAACTTTATAGACAAAATCAAAAACATCAGGATACCACAGGAAGCCATCCTGTTCACAATAGACATAGACAGCTTATATACGAACATCAACACAACGGCAGGACTAACAGCTGTAAGGACCTGGATGGAGAGATACCCGGACAACAGCCGACCGGACAGGAGCCTCTTACAACTTCTGGAAATCAGCCTCACCAAGAATGACTTCACATTCAACAAGGAACACTTCCTACAAATCAGCGGCACGGCTATGGGCAAAAAATTTGCCCCAGCCTATGCTAACATTTACATGGCACAGTGGGAGGAGACTGCCTTTGAAAAATGCCCCAAATTACCCACCAATTACTTTAGGTATCTAGATGACATATGGGGAACATGGACACATAGCTTAGAGGATTTCAAACAATTTATACACATACTAAACACACACCATAGATCCATTACTGTTAAATACACCACGCATAACCAACACATTGACTTTCTGGACACTACCACTTACAAGGGACCCACATTCCCCCAGACAAACATATTAGACACAAAAATTTATTTCAAAGACACAGACACACATGCCCTTTTACACAAAAGCAGTCTCCACCCAAAACATACCTTCAAAGGACTGATCAAATCCCAACTGCTCAGATTCCACAGAATCTGCACGCGGGAAACAGATTTTGAAGAGGCCACCAAAACCCTCTTCAATGCATTAAAACCGAGGGGATATTCCAGATCTTTCCTCAGACAGGTCCGGAAAACCTTCTTGACTACAAAACAACGGGACCCAAGGAAAATAATTCCACTGATCACCACCTATTCTGCATTCAGCCAGACGGCAAACGGAAAAATCAAAAACAACGTGGCCAGGATCCTGCAGAACACAGATGTACTCCAGGACTACAAGATCATCTCGGCCTACAAAAGAAATAAAAATCTCAAGGACCACCTGGTAAGTAGCAAACTGCCAGAAATGAACATGGTACAAACACAGGGCCCAGTTTTTTACAAACCTGCAACCACTGTCAAAAACAACACTACAAACACAACATACCTTATAAAACAAACACTTACAGTCCAAACAAACAACTGCATATATGTCATAAAGTGTAAACACTGTGACATAAAATATATAGGAGAGACAGGGAACACAATTAGAACTAGATTATCACAACACATATATAACATCAAAAACCATAGGGACACAGACACACATCTAGTAGCCCATTTCCTACACCATGGACTAGAGGCACTAGAAATATCGGGTCTGGAAACAAATATTAACTGGACACCAGGGGACAGACGGAGAGCGGAAAAACACTGGATTTTGAAGCTCAACACCATGTTCCCGGGTGGACTAAACAAACGCACTTAAAAACCAACACAAGAGGGACC
>JAFBMS010002738.1:0-12500 GCA_019788955.1 Albula glossodonta | reverse complement strand
CATTCTCAGCGCCCCCAAAAACCCCCACCTAGGACTAGGTTTCAAGTCTCTAGGACCTTCCATTTTTTTAACCCTAACCCTAGCCCTAACCCTAACCCTAACCCTAACCCTGACCCTGCCCCTGGCAACGTGGCCTACCTTGGGAACGGAAGGTCGTAGAGACTCGGGACCACTTTTGCCACTCTCAGCACCCCCAAAAACCCCCACCAAGGACAAGGTTTCAAGTCTCTAGGATCTTCCATTTTTTTAACCCTAACCCTAGCCCTAGCCCTAACCCTAACGCTAACTCTGACCCTGGCAAAGTGGCCTACCTCGGGAACGGAAGGTCGTAGAGACTCGGGACAGCTTTTGCCATTCTCAGCGCCCCCAAAAACCCCCACCTAGGACAAGGTTTCAAGTCTCTAGGACCTTCCATTTTTTTAACCCTAACCCTAGCCCTAACCCTAACCCTGACCCTGGCAAAGTGGCCTACCCCGGGAACGGAAGGTCGTAGAGCCTCGGGACCACTTTTGCCATTCTCAGCGCCCCCTAAAACCCCCCCCCTAGGACTAGGTATCAAGTCTCTAGGACCTTCCATTTTTTTAACCCTAGCCCTAGCCCTAACCCTAACCCTAACCCTGACCCTGGCAAAGTGGCCTACCTCGGGAACGGAAGGTTGTAGAGACTCGGGACCACTTTTGCCATTCTCAGCGCCCCCAAAAACCCCCACCTAGGACAAGGTTTCAAGTCTCTAGGACCTTCCATTTTTTTAACCCTACCCTAGCCCTAACCCTTACCCTAACCCTAACCCTAACCCTGACCCTGGCAAAGTGGCCTACCTCGGGAACGGAAGAACGTAGAGACTCGGGACCACTTTTGCCATTCTCAGCGCCGCCAAAAACCCCCACCTAGGACTAGATTTAAAGTCTCTAGGACCTTCCATTTTTTTAACCCTGACCCGAGCCCTAGCCCTAGCCCTAACCCTAACCCTAACCCTAACCCTGACCCTGACCCTGACCATGTCAAAGTGGCCTACCTCGGGAATGGAAGGTCATAGAGACTCGGGACCACTTTGGCCATTCTCAGCGCGCCCAAAAACCCCCACCTTGGACTAGGTGTCAAGTCTCTAGGACCTTCCATTTTTTTAACCCTAACCCTAACCCTAGCCCTAACTCTGACCCAGACAAAGTGGCCTACCGCGGGAAAAGAAGGTCGTAGAGACTCGGGACCACTTTTGCCATTCTCAGCGCCCCCAAAAACCCCCACGTAGGACTAGGTTTCAAGTCTCTAGGACCTTCCATTTTTTTAACCCTAACCCTAGCCCTAGCCCTAGCCCTATCCCTAACCCTGACCCCGGCAAAGTGGCCTACCTCGGGAACGGAAGGTCGTAGAGATTCGGGACCACTTTTGCCATTCTCAGCGCCCCCAACAAGGTTTCAAGTCTCTAGGACCTTCCATTTTTTTAACCCTAACCCTAGCCCTAACCCTAACCCTGACCCTGGCAAAGTGGCCTACCCCGGGAACGGAAGGTCGTAGAGACTCGGGACCACTTTTGCCATTCTCAGCGCCCCCAAAAACCCCCACCTAGGACTAGGTATCAAGTCTCTAGGACCTTCCATTTTTTTAACCCTCACCCTAGCCCTAGCCCTAACCCTAACCCTAACCCTAACCCTGCCCCTGGCAAAGTGGCCTACCTCGGGAACGGAAGGTTGTAGAGACACGGGACCACTTTTGCCATTCTCAGCGCCCCCAAAAACCCCCACCTAGGACAAGGTTTCAAGTCTCTAGGACCTTCCATTTTTTTAACCCTACCATAGCCCTAACCCTTACCCTAACCCTAACCCTAACCCTGACCCTGGCAAAGTGGCCTACCTCGGGAACGGAAGGTTGTAGAGACTCGGGACCACTTTTGCCATTCTCAGCGCCGCCAAAAACCCCCACCTAGGACTAGGTTTCAAGTCTCTAGGACCTTCCATTTTTTTAACCCTCACCCTAGCCCTAGCCCTACCCCTAACCCTAACCCTGACCCTGACAAAGTGGCCTACCTCGGGAACGGAAGGTCGTAGAGATTCGGGACCACTTTTGCCATTCTCAGCGCCCCCAAAAACCCCCACCTTGGACTAGGTTTCAAGTCTCTAGGACCTTCCATTTTTTTAACCCTAACCCTAACCCTGACCCTAACCCTAACTCTGACCCTGGCAAAGTGGCCTACCTCGGGAACGGAAGGTTGTAGAGACTCGGGACCACTTTTGCCATTCTCAGCTTCCCCAAAAACCCCCACGTAGGACTAGGTTTCAAGTCTCTAGGACCTTCCATTTTTTTAACCCTAACCCTAGCCCTAACCCTAACCCTAACCCTAACCCTAACCCTAACCCTAACCCTGACCCTGGCAAAGTGGCCTACCTCGGGAACGGAAGGTTGTAGAGACTCGGGACCACTTTTGCCATTCTCAGCACCCCCAAAAACCCCCACCTAGGACTAGGTTTCAAGTCTCTAGGACCTTCCATTTTTTTAACCCTAACCCTAACCCTAACCCTGACCCTAACCCTAACCCTAACCGTGACCCTGGCAAAGTGGCCTACCTCGGGAACGGAAGGTCGTAGAGACTCGGGACCTCTTTTGCCATTCTCAGCGCCCCCAAAAACTCCCACCTAGGACTAGGTTTCAAGTCTCTAGGACCTTCCATTTTTTTAACCCTAACCCTAACCCTGACTATGGCAAAGTGGCCTACCTCGGGAACGGAAGGTCGTAGAGACTCGGGACCACTTTTGCCATTCTCAGCGCCCCCAAAAACCCCCACCTGGGAGTAGGTTTCAAGTCTCTAGGACCTTCCATTTTTTTTAACCCTAACCCCAACCCTGACCTTGGCAAAGTGTCAAAAGTGGTCCTGAGTCTCTACGACCTTCCGTTCCTGAGGTAGGCCACTTTGCCAGGGTCAGTGTTAGGGTTAGGGTTAGGGTTAGGGTTAGGGTTAGGGCTAGGGTTAGGGTTAAAAAAATGGAAGGTCCTAGAGACTTCAAACCTAGTCCCAGGTGGGGGTTTTTGGGGGCGCTGAGAATGAAAAAAGTGGTCCCGAGTCTCTATGACCTTCCGTTCCCGAGGTAGGCCACTTTGCCAGGGTGACGGTTAGGGTTAGGGTTAGGGTTAGGGCTAGGATTAAGGTTAAAAAAATGGAAGGTCCTAGAGACTTGAAACCTAGTCCTAGGTGGGGGTTTTTGGGGGCGCTGAGAATTGGCAAAAGTGGTCCTGAGTCTCTATGACCTTCCGTTCCCGAGGTAGGCCACTTTGCCAGGGTCAGGGTTAGGGCTAGGGTTAAAAAAATGGAAGGTCCTAGACACTTGAAACCCAGTCCTAGGTGGGGGTTTTTGGGGGCGCTGAGAATGGCAAAAGTGGTCCCGAGTCTCTACGACCTTCTGTTCCCAATGTAGGCCACTTTGCCAGGGTCAGTGTGAGGGTTAGGGCTAGGGTTAGGGTTAAAAAAATGGAAGGTCCTAGAGACTTGAAACCTAGTCCTAGGTGGGGGTTTCTGGGGGCGCTGAGAATGAAAAAAGTGGTCCCGAGTCTCTATGACCTTCCGTTCCCGAGGTAGGCCACTTTGCCAGGGTGACGGTTAGGGTTAGGGTTAGGGCTATGGTTAGGGTTAAAAAAATGGAAGATCCTAGAGACTTGAAACCTAGTCCTAGGTGGGGGTTTTTGGGGGCGCTGAGAATGGCAAAAGTGGTCCCGAGTCTCTATGACCTTCCGTTCCCGAGAGAAGGCCCTTTGCCAGGGTCAGGGTTAGGGTTAGGGTTAGGGTTAGGGCTAAGATTAAGATTAAAAAAATAGAAGGTCCTAGAGACTTGATACCTAGTCCTAGGTGGGGGTTTAGGGTTAGGGGTTAGGGTTAGGGTTAGGGCTAGGATTAAGGTTAAAAAAATGGAAGGTCTTAGAGACTTGATACCTAGTCCTAGGTGGGGGTTTAGGGTTAGGGCTTAGGGTTCGGGTTAGCGTTAGGGTTAGGGGGGGGTTAGGGTTAGGGTTAGGGTTAGGGTTAGGGTTATGGTTAGGGGTTAGGGTTAGGGTTAGGGGGTTAAGGTTAGGGTTAGGGTTTAGGGTTAGGGTTAGGGTTAGGGGGTTAGGGTTAGGGTTAGGGTTAGGTTAGAAAAAATCTTTTTTTCCAAAGTTGCCCCTTGTGAGGGCCCCTTGGGAAAGAAAGGTTTGCACTGGCCATTCAGTGTACTGGAGCCTTTGATTAGGAAGAATTTGGTCCCTCTTGTGTTGGTTTTTAAGTGCGTTTGTTTAGTCCACCCGGGAACATGGTGTTGAGCTTCAAAATCCAGTGTTTTTCCGCTCTCCGTCTGTCCCCTGGTGTCCAGTTAATATTTGTTTCCAGACCCGATATTTCTAGTGCCTCTAGTCCATGGTGTAGGAAATGGGCTACTAGATGTGTGTCTGTGTCCCTATGGTTTTTGATGTTATATATGTGTTGTGATAATCTAGTTCTAATTGTGTTCCCTGTCTCTCCTATATATTTTATGTCACAGTGTTTACACTTTATGACATATATGCAATTGTTTGTTTGGACTGTAAGTGTTTGTTTAATAAGATATGTTGTGTTTGTAGTGTTGTTTTTGACAGTGGTTGCAGGTTTGTAAAAAACTGGGCCCTGTGTTTGTACCATGTTCATTTCTGGCAGTTTGCTACTTACCAGGTGGTCCTTGAGATTTTTATTTCTTTTGTAGGCCGAGATGATCTTGTAGTCCTGGAGTACATCTGTGTTCTGCAGGATCCTGGCCACGTTGTTTTTGATTTTTCCGTTTGCTGTCTGGCTGAATGCAGAATAGGTTGTGATCAGTGGAATTATTTTCCTTGGGTCCCGTTGTTTTGTATTCAAGAAGGTTTTCCGGACCTGTCTGAGGAAAGATCTGGAATATCCCCTCGGTTTTAATGCATTGAAGAGGGTTTTGGTGGCCTCTTCAAAATCTGTTTCCCGCGTGCAGATTCTGTGGAATCTGAGCAGTTGGGATTTGATCAGTCCTTTGAAGGTATGTTTTGGGTGGAGACTGCTTTTGTGTAAAAGGGCATGTGTGTCTGTGTCTTTGAAATAAATTTTTGTGTCTAATATGTTTGTCTGGGGGAATGTGGGTCCCTTGTAAGTGGTAGTGTCCAGAAAGTCAATGTGTTGGTTATGCGTGGTGTATTTAACAGTAATGGATCTATGGTGTGTGTTTAGTATGTGTATAAATTGTTTGAAATCCTCTAAGCTATGTGTCCATGTTCCCCATATGTCATCTAGATACCTAAAGTAATTGGTGGGTAATTTGGGGCATTTTTCAAAGGCAGTCTCCTCCCACTGTGCCATGTAAATGTTAGCAGAGGCTGGGGCAAATTTTTTGCCCATAGCCGTGCCGCTGATTTGTAGGAAGTGTTCCTTGTTGAATGTGAAGTCATTCTTGGTGAGGCTGATTTCCAGAAGTTGTAAGAGGCTCCTGTCCGGTCGGCTGTTGTCCGGGTATCTCTCCATCCAGGTCCTTACAGCTGTTAGTCCTGCCGTTGTGTTGATGTTCGTATATAAGCTGTCTATGTCTATTGTGAACAGGATGGCTTCCTGTGGTATCCTGATGTTTTTGATTTTGTCTATAAAGTTATATGTGTCCTTGATGTAGCTGTTGTGTTTTGTGGACAGTGGATTTAGGTAGTGGTCTATGTATTCAGCGATCCTGTAGGATTCGCTGTTGCAGTCTGAAACAATGGGTCTCCCTGCCGGGACCTCGTATGGTATGGTCCAGGACTGGGGTGGTTTGTGTATTTTTGGGAGGAGGTAGAAGACCCTAGGTCTAGGATTGTCCTCTCCCCTCAGGTAAAAGCTTTGTTTTTTGGTACTACATTTGTTTTCCAGTAGTGTCTGTATGACAGTATGTATTTCCTGGGCTGTGTCTGGGTATATGGGTCTGTCTAGTCTTTCATAATGTGTTGTGTTGTTAAGTTGTCTATGTGCCTCATGTATATATTGTGTTCTGTCCATGATGACAATGGCACTCCCCTTGTCCGCTGGTTTTATGATGATTTGTTTGTTGTTGGCCAGCTCCCGTAGAGCTTGGCTCTCTCCTCTGCTGAGGTTGTTTTTCTCCTTGTGTGTTTGGGGGTTGAGTGCCCTGATGAGCGTGTGATCTTGTGTTATAATTTGTGTGATTTCCACAGGGATTTGATCCGTCCTGGGTTCCCAGTTTGATGTTGGTATGAAGGGGGTTCTTTCCGTGGTTGCCGTTCCCTGAAAAAAGGCCGCCAGTTTGAGTTTCCTGTGGAACTCCTGGACTTGTCCTTTGAGGGTTTCTCTTTGTTTTTTGCGGATGCCCACTGTGGGTATGAAGGATAATCCTTTATTCAACAGACTTACCTGATCTTCTGTCGGTGTGAAGCTGTTTGACAGGAGTATAATGTTCTTGTTCCCCTCCCTGTTTGTGGGGATCCTTAGTTTCAGGGAATGGGTTAGGGTTAGGATTAGGGTTAGGGTTAGGGTTAAGAGTTAGGGAATGGGTTAAGGATAGGGTTAGGGTTAAGAGGTAAGGTTAATGGTTTGTAGGACCAGCCCTATAGGGCCAAATGGTCTCATCATAATATGTTCTTATGATAATTTCAGATACTGAGGGGTCTATTTTCAAATTCATACGTCAGAAATCATAAATCAGTCATTGGCCAATTCGCGCAACACTCGATGGGAGGGGCAATCCTGCAAACCTATTTTCATGGACTCAAGTCCAAGGCTATATGTCAAATTGGGCTGGTCCAGTCCATGGCGCTACGTGCAATAGGAGGTCCTTCACCTGTAACTCAAATGTTAGGTACAGTTCTTCAGGACAAAGTGCATTCATTCCAATTCAAACAGCCACAAAGAAGTGAAGGTAGCATTTTATTCTGGATTGTAATGCAGCTTTGAGAGAAGAACTCTCTCTTTATTCTGGATTGTAATGCAGCTTCCAGAGAAGAACTCTCTCTTTATTCTGGATTGTAATGCAGCTTCGAGAGAAGAACTCTCTCTTTATTCTGGATTGTAATGCAGCTTTGAGAGAAGAACTCTCTCTTTATTCTGGATTGTAATTCAGCCTCAAGAGAAGAACTCTCTCTTTATTCTGGATTGTAATGCAGCCTCGAGAGAAGAACTCTCTCTTTATTCTGGATTATAAAGCAGCCTCGAGAGAAAAACTCTCTCTTTATTCTGGATTGTAATGCAGCTTCCAGAGAAGAACTCTCTCTTTATTCTGGATTGTAATGCAGCTTCGAGAGAAGAACTCTCTCTTTATTCTGGATTGTAATGCAGCTTTGAGAGAAGAACTCTCTCTTTATTCTGGATTGTAATTCAGCCTCAAGAGAAGAACTCTCTCTTTATTCTGGATTGTAATGCAGCCTCGAGAGAAGAACTCTCTCTTTATTCTGGATTATAAAGCAGCCTCGAGAGAAAAACTCTCTCTTTATTCTGGATTGTAATTCAGCCTCAAGAGAAGAACTCTCTCTTTATTCTGGATTGTAATGCAGCCTCGAGAGAAGAACTCTCTCTTTATTCTGGATTATAAAGCAGCCTCGAGAGAAAAACTCTCTCTTTATTCTGGATTGTAATGCAGCTTCCAGAGAAGAACTCTCTCTTTATTCTGGATTGTAATTCAGCCTCAAGAGAAGAACTCTCTCTTTATTCTGGATTGTAATTCAGCCTCAAGAGAAAAACTCTCTCTTTATTCTGGATTGTAATGCAGCTTTGAGAGAAGAACTCTCTCTTTATTCTGGATTGTAATGCAGCTTCGAGAGAAGAACTCTCTCTTTATTCTGGATTGTAATGCAGCCTCCAGAGAAGAACTCTCTCTTTATTCTGGATTGTAATGCAGCCGTGGTCTCTCTGGTTTCTCCTTCTTTACAAGTCACGCGACTGCTGCGGTTGACTCTGTATTATTGCTGCTAATCTGCTGGAAAGACCAGGTGTGGGATAGTCAGTACTGCATTTAATAAGGTACCACCACCTGATGCCTTGTGTCTTCCATAAAAAATGCTACTGAGAGCTAACCTGCAAGCAACCCTTTAAAAAGTATTACAACATGAGCACAATCAACCCAACATTAACACACAACCTCAGGGCCCTCAGTGACTCCTACAGACAGGCTGGAGGAAAAGTGTGAGATTAACCCTCAGATCCGAGCAAAAAGATTACACGCAATCTACAGTCTCTCACTCTCTCTCTCTCTCTCTATTTATGTCTCCCAAAGCTGGTTAGCAGATTTAGACTGCAGTGTTTGTGTGTGTGGATAAGCCTGACTGAGTTACTGTCTTGCGCTCCCCTCTCTGAGCAGCACCATCTCTCCTTTTGCTTTTAGTGAGCTGACAGTCACAGGAAGCAGGGTCTAGGCTTGAGGGCAGGGGGCTGACGATGCTGGCGACCATGCTGATGGTGATGTATTTGGTGGGGAGGACTGTGGAGCGGGTAAGTTGAGCAGCTTCTTGTCACTTCCATGATCACCTGCTGCTTCACCTGGGACAGCCTGAAAGCAATGAATACACTTGTGATCAATTAGGAAAGAAACAGTCTGCAACATTTCAATACAACACAATACAAAACAGTACAGTCTAAGACAATGACACTCGCTACACAATAACACAACAAAACACAACTTACACTGCAGTGCTCACCTACTGTCTTCATCACATTAGAGGCACTTTCAAACATACGTAATATTTACAAGTATTACACAAGTTTAATACATGTACACTCAACATTCACATTAAATATTATTCTGAAACATATCATATTCTGACACCACTGCTTTAAAGTTTACATTTATTAAATGTCAAATGATGACTCATGTCAAATGTCTCACTGGTTCAATTGAATATTATTGTTTTATTTAATGGATTTAATGTTTATGTGCCCGAATCATATCTATTCCTTTTCTAATTTCACTGTTAAAGTAATCGCTCTGTCTGACCTCTCTGTTTGATTTTTGTCATTTAACACTCATGCTTGCTCGTCAGTGCACCCCTCCCCTCTGCTAATCTGGGCATACCTGTAATTTAATGGGGAGCGGGGGCAGCCCTGGGACATCGCTGTGTGTGCGTTTGTCCGACTGGAGCAGAAAGTCAAGGTGACTGAGAGGGGATTATCATTCCTTTGTTGAAAAGTTCACCATCTCTGTCTGCCAGAACCTGATCAGAGGGGCTCAGCCCCCAGTGCACAGTCATTACAGAGCTGCCGTGTGCTGTGTGTGATAAACACCCTCAGCCCAGTGCGCAGTCATTACAGAGCTGCCGTGTGCTGTGTGTGATAAACACCCTCAGCCCAGTGCGCAGTCATTACAGAGCTGCCCTGTGCTGTGTGTGATAAACACCCTCAGCCCAGTGCGCAGTCATTACAGAGCTGCCGTGTGCTGTGTGTGATAAACACCCTCAGCCCAGTGCGCAGTCATTACAGAGCTGCCCTGTGCTGTGTGTGATAAACACCCTCAGCCCAGTGCGCAGTCATTACAGAGCTGCCGTGTGCTGTGTGTGATAAACACCCTCAGCCCAGTGCGCAGTCATTACAGAGCTGCCCTGTGCTGTGTGTGATAAACACCCTCAGCCCAGTGCGCAGTCATTACAGAGCTGCCCTGTGCTGTGTGTGATAAACACCCTCAGCCCAGTGCGCAGTCATTACAGAGCTGCTGTGTGCTGTGTGTGATAAACACCCTCAGCCCAGTGCGCAGTCATTACAGAGCTGCCCTGTGCTGTGTGTGATAAACACCCTCAGCCCAGTGCGCAGTCATTACAGAGCTGCCGTGTGCTGTGTGTGATAAACACCCTCAGCCCAGTGCGCAGTCATTAAAAAGCTTCAGTCTGAAACACCCTCAGGACAGACTGCGGCAGCCCCCAGGAAGGGTGCCAAGGGGTTAGCCACCCTGACGTGCTGTCTGTCCTAACACCAGGCAGTCTGCAGTGGTACATTCAACTCACACCATGACTGTTTCCAAAATATATTGCTCAACATTTATATAGAATTTTAAAAACGTTTCTGTCGTTGTGTGGTGATAGTTGTTCAATAGTTATTTTTTATTTGTTTATTGAGTATTAAAGGGAATTTCCAGCAGGCTTTGGTATTGATTTTGAGTGGTAATAAGGCCACTCAGGCTGGGACAGTGTGCAGAGGAGCAGAACTGTTAGACAGCATCTCACTGGGGTTTATGGGAAAACAGTCAGCAAAGGAGCAGAACTGTTAGACAGCATCTCACTGGGGTTTATGGGAAAACAGTCAGCAAAGGAGCAGGACTGTTCGGCAGCGTCTCACTGGGGTTTATGGGAAAACAGTCAGCAAAGGAGCAGGACTGTTCGGCAGCGTCTCACTGGGGTTTATGGGAAAACAGTCAGCAAAGGAGCAGGACTGTTAGACAGCATCTCACTGGGGTTTATGGGAAAACAGTCAGCAAAGGAGCAGGACTGTTAGGCAGCGTCTCACTGGGGTTTATGGGAAAACAGTCAGCAAAGGAGCAGGACTGTTAGACAGCATCTCACTGGGGTTTATGGGAAAACAGTCAGCAAAGGAGCAGGACTGTTAGGCAGCGTCTCACTGGGGTTTATGGGAAAACAGTCAGCAAAGGAGCAGGACTGTTAAGCAGCGTCTCACTGGGGTTTATGGGAAAACAGTCAGCAAAGGAGCAGGACTGTTAGGCAGCGTCTCACTGGGGCTTAGGTGTGGTTGTGTCTGCGGTTGTTAGCCAGCTAGCGGGCTGTTTAATACTCCTCCCCATCTCGGTCCCTGTGCAGCTGGGTGTGAGGTGGACCAGACCAGACGTTGTGCCATACGTGGTGTCCCAGCCCCTGCCCTGGCAGGTCCAGTATGTCTCCCAGAACCGCCGCGGCAGCCGTGTCGACGAGGTCAGAGCAAGCAACCACCCCAAACACAAAGACCACCTCCATGAAACCACAACACCGCTACAGCCACAAAACAACTTCACAGATATTTGGCTGAAGTTGCTCACTTCATAAATAAATTAACATGAATGTATGTATTGTGAACATGAATGTCCATGGAAACTGGACAACTGTATTTGTTGGGAATATTAACCATACCTTTCTTTCACTAACCAGGAATGTTCTTGATGAATTCTTGCTAAGGGTTTACACTGGAAGGGTGTAGTGGCAGTGCTAATGAGTTCCGGCTAAGGGTTTACACTGGAAGGGTGTAACAGTAGTGCTAATGACCTCTGGCTAAGGGTTTACACTGGAAGGGTGTAGCGGCAGTGCTAATGAGCTCTGGCTAAGGGTTTACACTGGAAGGGTGTAGTGGCAGTGCTAATGAGTTCCGGCTAAGGGTTTACACTGGAAGGGTGTAACAGTAGTGCTAATGAGCTCTGGCTAAGGGTTTACACTGGAAGGGTGTAGCGGCAGCGCTAATGAGCTCTGACTAAGGGTTTACACTGGAAGGGTGTAGCGGCAGTGCTAATGAGCTCTGACTAAGGGTTTACACTGGAAGGGTGTAGCGGCAGTGCTAATGAGCTCTGGCTAAGGGTTTACACTGGAAGGGTGTAGTGGCAGTGCAAATGAGTTCTGGCTAAGGGTTTACACTGGAAGGGTGTAACAGTAGTGCTAATGACCTCTGGCTAAGGGTTTACACTGGAAGGGTGTAGTGGCAGTGCTAATGAGCTCTGGCTAAGGGTTTACACTGAAAGGGTGTAGTGGCAGTGCTAATGAGCTCTGGCTAAGGGTTTACACTGGAAGGGTGTAGTGGCAGTGCAAATGAGTTCTGGCTAAGGGTTTACACTGGAAGGGTGTAACAGTAGTGCTAATGACCTCTGACTAAGGGTTTACACTGGAAAGGTGTAGCGGCAGCGCTAATGAGCTCTGTCTAAGGGTTTACACTGGAAGGGTGTAACAGTAGTGCTAATGAGCTCTGGCTAAGGGTTTACACTGGAAGGGTGTAACAGTAGTGCTAATGAGCTCTGGCTAAGGGTTTACACTGGAAGGGTGTAGCGGCAGTGCTAATGACCTCTGGCTAAGGGTTTACACTGGAAGGGTGTAGCAGTAGTGCTAATGACCTCTGGCTAAGGGTTTACACTGGAAGGGTGTAGCGGCAGTGCTAATGACCTCTGGCTAAGGGTTTACACTGGAAGGGTGTAGCAGTAGTGCTAGCACTTCTGAGCATTGGCTGCAGGGTTTTCTGGTGTTGGTTTAGGGATAGAACAACTGAGCTACTGCTAAAACTTTTGAGATTTTAATTAGATTAGTCCACACTGTTTCACTTCTGTTCTGGGGTAAATCCAAATAGCACTTCCCTGTGAGGTAACACACTGATTAAAACACTAATCTTTGATGCCCTGGTGAAGAAGCTAACGCTTTGCCAGCCAGCAGAACAGCAGAGACACTGGCCACCTTCAAGCGTAGACTGAAGACTCACCTCTTCAGACTGCACCTCTCCCCTCCCCTCCCTTGCTCTTTGTAATCTGTCTATTATTCACTCTTTAATCTGTGATTATGTTTTAAACTAGGCTGTTTACTTAGTCTGTAGTCTGTAGGGGAGTCCTGATCTATTC
>JAFBMS010002737.1:0-25131 GCA_019788955.1 Albula glossodonta | reverse complement strand
TTCTAGGGTAGCCTCATATTCATTAACACAGTGTGTGCTGACCTAAACAGTCGTCATGGTAATTTCCATACCGAAAAAATAATTATAATGACGATAAAACCACTGTACCTCATGTTTGTGTAGGTTCCCCAGACGGCTGGAAAAAAAGAGAAAATAAATTAAAACATTTAGGACCAGGCTGTTCCATTGGTTCAGATCAGTTAGTCACATGGCAGTTCTCTCATTTGTGGTTCATGCAGCTCATTCACCGTCACTAGGCAGGGGCATTCAAAGTTTGGTTCTAGAGTGACCTGGCAAATGGCATGTTTTTGATGATAAAAGCAAGCGTAAGATATCGCAGGCGCTTTCCGAACAGCTGCCGTTACCCCCTTCCTCTATTTGCACACACCATCTGCTAGGGTGCTTGAGGAACAAACTTTGTCCACATACCAGACATCCTGCTCCATTACCGAGGAAGATAAATTCAGGCCTTGTATTAGATTTGACAGAGACAAAACAATAATAGGGATTCCACTTAGGAACAGCCAGGCTCCCATAAGGGTGCCGAAGGTGGATCTCAACCCTTTGCAGAGAATAAATCGAATAACAGACTAGCTTCTGCTACCCATGAAGGGCATGCACTTATTGACTATTCCCAGTGGAACTATGTTCTCTCTAGTTTCACCTGCTGAGAATCGCCGAATGAAATTGTTACTACCTCATTTTCAAATTGGGTCAGGGAAAAAATGCGATCGATCGCTAGGCCTAATGATGGTCATAAGATTTACATAACCCATTCACCATAAATAGCACAGAGAATGCAAAACAGGCTGTTATATAAGCTTTTTGACAAGACTCTATTCAAAGTAATCATTTTCTGAAGTGTTTTATCCTGAAAACAATACTTCTCAAGTCACTAGGTCCACTGAAAATATTCTTTCCCAGCACATTATGAACAGAAAGATCTTTATATTTTGTAAATACTGTATCATTAGAGGACCTGAAGAGATATGTAATTCTGCCATTCTTCTACCTACAGACGCATATGATTTAAAGCAGGCTACTGCCTGAAAACACCAATATTATTATACTGTGGTACAATAATATTGGTGTGTAATCATTTCAATCAAATTAGTTTCCATTATTAATAAGTGAAAGCCATTAAATAGCAATAAAGGAGATAAGATGTATGTGTCTGTGTGGTGTCTGTGTGAGAGAGACAGAAAGAGAGAGAGATTTGGTGATGTTGTTTATTTACTGTTGCCATTTGGGTAACGCAGTCTGTCTTCAAACAGCCATAAAATGAGCAAGATAAAAATGTCAATTTTATGTTATTTCACAGCCAATAGACCTCTGAATTACAGTCATATTTCAGACCATGCCAGCAAAGTGTGAGACTACCTGCTTTCTTCAGAGGGAAGTGAAACGGATTTTGAATTTCAACAACGCAGTCTCATGAGTACCTCCAGACCACTTTTAAAGACCATCACCCTACAGAATAGAGTTTCGTGGTCTCTGCTCTGTAGCAGGTAAAGTAGGTAACCTTCATCTGAATGGCGAGCACCGCGGGCTCCCTAAGGTTCAGGTTCCGTCTCATAAAACAGAGGTCGAGTGCTCTGGTGGAGCGCCGTTAGCATCGGCCAAGGTCACCCCACTTTGCTGGGGCCCATTTGGACTCCCTCAGGTCTCCATAGAGACCCAGTCAGCCCAGGACAGCCATTCATCAACCCAGCCCTCTGACCCACTTGTGCTGGTTCTGTCCAGGCCCGCCTGGGGCTGGAATCGCTTCTGAGCGAATCCGGACCCTCTGTGGGCTGTTCCGTGGTGACCACATGACACATCAGTGTTGGTTGGCGCGGAAAGGGGGGCATGGCCGAGGGGCTTCCGGTGGGCGGCGCCACAAGGTACTTCTCAGATAACAGCAGCAGGTCTGAAACGCTGAGATGAGCTAAACAACAGTGGACAAAAGTTGGATAATCTAGGGCAGACACATTTTCTGTTAAGTAGGTTTTTGGACTCGTGTAATTAAAGCAGAGGATTTATTTAGGAAAAACCTATATGGGATATCAAGCAGTATTGTGCCAACCTCAAATATGAGTCCTGAAAATTTCCAACTACGGTATCAAACAAATACTTTTGGTGAAATCCATTTCAACAATAATGGAAATTGAGTTATCTGTGTGAAGCAGAGATGGTTCAAGTCCAAACCTATTTGTTAAACAAACCGCTTTGGCTACTTTTTGCATAAAAAATACTCTACCTAATGACTAAATGTATTCTCTTACACTCAAAATTCTTTAAACACATTTTTGGAAAATCCACAGGTTGTAAAATGATGGCTATGACTGACTGGTCAATACACTAATTGGACTAATCTGGGTTATTCCCCAGATTTGGGTCATTAAATTTGAACATGCAGAGTGATTAGCCAATCCCCAATCAGTCATGACCCTGTACAAAAGTACTAAATAGTCTGGCTACATTTCAGACAGCAAAATTAAACACAAGTACAAATCAGCAACAGGGCTTAAGCTTCAGAAAAAAAGTATGAGAATAACCATCCTAAACATGAGCTTTTAACAAGTGCTCCTAGCATTGCTGGTACTGTATTAACACCATAAAATAATTACTTTCAATCCTGAACTTTGACATTTACATAATAATGAAATCCTGGTAACAATGTTTATGCACTACAGACCTTGACACTGCAGTAATTATAAATGAATTATAAATCGCTCCAATGTTTGGGGCAAGTAAATAAATAAATATTTTATCTCAATGTGAGGCTATAATGGTAATTACTGTGTCTTTAATCTACTTCCAGGGTTCTCATGGCTGGCACTGATGGCCTTGTTTCTTATCAATTAGCTTTTGAAGCTTCTTGGCCCATTTAATAATTACACTCACACTCCACATAATTAATCCAGACAAGCACCGGATTGGCCCAATTTCGTGGGAATTAATCAGGGAGAGCACTCAGCCGTTTGTCCCCGGGTGTGAAGAAAGGGACTCGGGGACAGCCTCGATATAAACACAATGACCTCTACACAGAAACACGATACGTCCAATTAAAATCGTATTTGGACATGTATGTGTGTGTGTGTGTGTGTACAGGGGTGCCTGCAGGATTCAAAGTAATGTCTTGAACAAAGTGATGGTAAAGCTAACTCAACTAATAGGGAAAAAAAAGTTCAGCGGAATGCTTAAGTGAAGTAATTATTATATTTAACAATTTCTGCTTTTTCCCCTTTTTTCTCAACACACAGGAGGAGTACAGGTCCATCAGGAGAGCTGCCAAACTTCAGTTAAAGTGGGAAATCCAACAATCATTTGTCTGGTATCATGAGTCCTGAATACAGACAGCTTAAGCTGATAACATTTCTAATGGAAGCTCTCCCCTCATTGGTTAGCTCCTGACCTCTATCCAATCATTCAACAAGTACGCAACACAGCACTATGTATAAATGAAAGGTGTGTGCAACAGGGCCTCTCCTCCCCTTCTTAGAATGGTCAGGCCTACAGCAGCCCCTCTGTCCACACCACCAGCAAAAAACGAAAACCGGATGAACTGGATGAACTGGATAAGCCCTGGTTTGCGAAAACATCTTTAATCACGGGTCACGTACCGTCTTTTCCTCATGGTTCGCCTTTCATCCGCAGTGACGCACCCCATTCAGAGGGGGTCGACGGGGGCGCGCATGAAAGGAAGAGGTGCCTGTCCGGACCGCTGAGTAATGAGCCCCGACCACATGGTGGTGTGCTCCGACGGAACGCCCAACGCCCCCACCCCACCGGACCGCTGAGTAATGAGCCCCGACCACATGGTGGTGTGCTCCGACCTAACGCCCAACGCCCCCACCCCACCGGACCGCTGAGTAATGAGCCCCGACCACATGGTGGTGTGCTCCGACGGAACGCCCAACGCCCCCACCCCACCGGACCGCTGAGTAATGAGCCCCGACCACATGGTGGTGTGCTCCGACGGAACGCCCAACGCCCCCACCCCACCGGACCGCTGAGTAATGAGCCCCGACCAATGGTGGTGTGCTCCGACCTAACGCCCAACGCCCCCACCCCACCGGACCGCTGAGTAATGAGCCCCGACCACATGGTTGTGTGCTCCGACGGAACGCCCAACGCCCCCACCCCACCGGACCGCTGAGTAATGAGCCCCGACCACATGGTGGTGTGCTCCGACGGAACGCCCAACGCCCCCACCCCACCGGACCGCTGAGTAATGAGCCCCGACCACATGGTGGTGTGCTCCGACGGAACGCCCAACGCCCCCACCCCACCGGACCGCTGAGTAATGAGCCCCGACCACATGGTGGTGTGCTCCGACGGAACGCCCAACGCCCCCACCCCACCGGACCGCTGAGTAATGAGCCCCGACCACATGGTGGTGTGCTCCGACGGAACGCCCAACGCCCCCACCCCACCGGACCGCTGAGTAATGAGCCCCGACCACATGGTGGTGTGCTCCGACGGAACGCCCAACGCCCCCCCCCCACCGGACCGCTGAGTAATGAGCCCCGACCACATGGTGGTGTGCTCCGACGGAACGCCCAACGCCCCCACCCCACCGGACCGCTGAGTAATGAGCCCCGACCACATGGTGGTGTGCTCCGACGGAACGCCCAACGCCCCCACCCCACCGGACCGCCGAGTAATGAGCCCCGACCACATGGTGGTGTGCTCCGACGGAACGCCCAACGCCCCCACCCCACCGGACCGCTGAGTAATGAGCCCCGACCACATGGTGGTGTGCTCCGACGGAACGCCCAACGCCCCCACCCCACCGGACCGCTGAGTAATGAGCCCCGACCACATGGTGGTGTGCTCCGACGTAACGCCCAACGCCCCCACCCCACCGGACCGCCGAGTAATGAGCCCCGACCACATGGTGGTGTGCTCCGACGGAACGCCCAACGCCCCCACCCCACCGGACCGCTGAGTAATGAGCCCCGACCACATGGTGGTGTGCTCCGACGGAACGCCCAACGCCCCCACCCCACCGGACCGCTGAGTAATGAGCCCCGACCACATGGTGGTGTGCTCCGACGGAACGCCCAACGCCCCCACCCCACCGGACCGCTGAGTAATGAGCCCCGACCACATGGTGGTGTGCTCCGACGGAACGCCCAACGCCCCCACCCCACCGGACCGCTGAGTAATGAGCCCCGACCACATGGTGGTGTGCTCCGACGGAACGCCCAACGCCCCCTCCCCACCGGACCGCTGAGTAATGAGCCCCGACCACATGGTGGTGTGCTCCGACGGAACGCCCAACGCCCCCACCCCACCGGACCGCTGAGTAATGAGCCCCGACCACATGGTGGTGTGCTCCGACGGAACGCCCAACGCCCCCACCCCACCGGACCGCCGAGTAATGAGCCCCGACCACATGGTGGTGTGCTCCGACGGAACGCCCAACGCCCCCACCCCACCGGACCGCTGAGTAATGAGCCCCGACCACATGGTGGTGTGCTCCGACGTAACGCCCAACGCCCCCACCCCACCGGACCGCAGAGTAATGAGCCCCGACCACATGGTGGTGTGCTCCGACGGAACGCCCAACGCCCCCACCCCACCGGGCCGCTAAGTAATGAGCCCCGACCACATGGGGGTGTGCTCCGACGGAACGCCCAACGCCCCCACCCCACCGGACCGCTGAGTAATGAGCCCCGACCACATGGTGGCGTGCTCCGACGGAACGCCCAACGCCCCCACCCCACCGGACCGCTGAGTAATGAGCCCCGACCACATGGTGGTGTGCTCCGACGGAACGCCCAACGCCCCCACCCCACCGGACCGCTGAGTAATGAGCCCCGACCACATGGTGGTGTGCTCCGACGGAACGCCCAACGCCCCCACCCCACCGGACCGCTGAGTAATGAGCCCCGACCACATGGTGGTGTGCTCCGACGGAACGCCCAACGCCCCCACCCCACCGGACCGCTGAGTAATGAGCCCCGACCACATGGTGGTGTGCTCCGACGGAACGCCCAACGCCCCCACCCCACCGGACCGCTGAGTAATGAGCCCCGACCACATGGTGGTGTGCTCCGACGGAACGCCCAACGCCCCCACCCCACCGGACCGCTGAGTAATGAGCCCCGACCACATGGTGGTGTGCTCTGACGGAACGCCCAACGCCCCCACCCCACCGGACCGCTGAGTAATGAGCCCCGACCACATGGTGGTGTGCTCCGACGGAACGCCCAACGCCCCCACCCCACCGGACCGCTGAGTAATGAGCCCCGACCACATGGTGGTGTGCTCCGACGGAACGCCCAACGCCCCCACCCCACCGGACCGCTGAGTAATGAGCCCCGACCACATGGTGGTGTGCGCCGACGGAACGCCCAACGCCCCCTCCCCACCGGACCGCTGAGTAATGAGCCCCGACCACATGGTGGTGTGCTCCGACGGAACGCCCAACGCCCCCACCCCACCGGACCGCTGAGTAATGAGCCCCGACCACATGGTGGTGTGCTCCGACGGAACGCCCAACGCCCCCACCCCACCGGACCGCTGAGTAATGAGCCCCGACCACATGGTGGTGTGCTCCGACGGAACGCCCAACGCCCCCACCCCACCGGACCGCTGAGTAATGAGCCCCGACCACATGGTGGTGTGCTCCGACGGAACGCCCAACGCCCCCACCCCACCGGACCGCTGAGTAATGAGCCCCGACCACATGGTGGTGTGCTCCGACGGAACGCCCAACGCCCCCACCCCACCGGACCGCTGAGTAATGAGCCCCGACCACATGGTGGTGTGCTCCGACGGAACGCCCAACGCCCCCACCCCACCGGACCGCTAAGTAATGAGCCCCGACCACATGGTGGTGTGCTCCGACCGAACGCCCAACGCCCCCACCCCACCGGACCGCTGAGTAATGAGCCCCGACCACATGGTGGTGTGCTCCGACGGAACGCCCAACGCCCCCACCCCCCCGGACCGCTGAGTAATGAGCCCCGCCCACATGGTGGTGTGCTCCGACGGAACGCCCAACGCCCCCACCCCACCGGACCGCTGAGTAATGAGCCCCGACCACATGGTGGTGTGCTCCGACGGAACGCCCAACGCCACCACCCCACCCCACCCCACCCCCACCAGTCTTTCCATCTGCACGGAGGAGATGAAACAAGCCTGTCCTGGTGCTTGGAGAGACTGAGCTTCCGATCTGAACACCTCTGGTTCACCTCTCAGGTGGGCCCAAAGCACTACACGCCTGGTCAAGGTAACTGACAAGACTTTCTGTGGTACGTACAATCCAAGCTATCCAAGCTGTAGAGCTGGGAACCGAGACACTTTGCCCTGTGAAAGGGTGACACTAGAGAAGATCTGCGAGATCGGACAAACTCTGGCCTGGATTCAATTCAACATCAGCAATTAACTTTAATTTACGAATAAATGTAAGAGTTTATTGTTTTCTACAGTAAATTAATTTGATCTGTAAATGCACAAAACTTCCTCTTGATTTTCATTCTGAATCAAATTTAAGGTCAGGCTGTGGCTGAACACAGACCTGTGGTGAATAGCAGACCTGTGGCTGAACGCAGACCTGTGGTGAATAGCAGACCTGTGGCTGAACACAGACCTGTGGTGAATAGCAGACCTGTGGCTGAGCGCAGACCTGTGGTGAATAGCAGACCTGTGGCTGAACGCAGACCTGTGGTGAACAGCAGACCTGTGGCTGAACGCAGACCTGTGATGAACAGCAGACCTGTGGTGAATAGCAGACCTGTGGCTGAAAGCAGACCTGTGGCTGAATGCAGACCTGTGGTGAATAGCAGACCTGTGGCTGAAAGCAGACCTGTGGCTGAATGCAGACCTGTGGTGAATAGCAGACCTGTGGCTGAATGCAGACCTGTGGTGAATAGCAGCTTCATTAAGGGAAGTGGATCATCCACTAATCAGCGCTGTCAGGACACATCCCTCACTATCACAGCGCACTCATCTCAGCGGGTAACTGTCAACACACATCCCTCACTATCACAGCGCACTCATCTCGGTGGGTCACAGTTGTAACACCACACTGACAGGAAGAAAAAAAAAAACAAAAACAAAAAAAACAGCAGAGATAAAAACAGAAACGCACTTAATTAACATCAGCCGGGTACCTGACCTGTCGGAGTCTTTCAGCGTCCAGAAAACGAAAATGACGGCAGGGGACTTGAGCGGGGCTGTCACTGTGAATAAGGCCGGCTGACAGGCTCGGCTCTGACGTTCGGTCAGCATCTGCGCCGTGGATGTGCGAGAGGTGTGAAAGCTTGGGGGCTGTTCTGCCGCGGCTCATGTTTCCCCACCTTTAATCTGCCGCGGAGCCCAAAAAACACTGGGTGGCATCGCGCGGTCTTGCCACAGAGGATGCTGAAACGCCACCTCCCACATAGATCCCTTCCTCATATCTTGATGAAGGCCACACCTATAAAGGTTTTCTTCTTCTTAATAGGGAAATCCCTGAAAAAAATGATGGGTATTTTTGCCTCTGGAACAGGTGTATCTGCACTGATATGGCTTATGTACAGTGCCAGCAAATACAACCACCTGGGGATACAGGATTTAAAAAGATCAAACACCATCTTCAGGGTATAGGCCACACATCAACCGTACTACTGAAAATACATTACTGCAAGAGGCAACCGGTGACTGTGCTCCTTCCAGTCCTCATCTTTTCATCTGTTGAGAATACTTTCAATCAGAATGCCTTGTGGTTTTTCCTGTTTCTTAGAAATCGCCATCATCATTATAAATTCATGTATGAGATCTTACTGAATCTGACCTTGAATCTTTAACCGCATAACTGTCTTGCCACACACACACACACACACACACACACACACACACACACACACACACACACGCACACACACACACCCACACACACACACACACACACTATCACTCACACACTCACATACACACGCGCACACCCACACACACACACACACACACACACACACACACACACACACACACATACACACACACCTCCCCCTCCGAGAATACGTTTCATCAGAGGTATCTAATTCCTGTTGGAAAGTGTAGGGGGTGACAGCTTCATAGTGCAGGGATTTCTGTTATTGTTCCAGACACACTCCAAGGCAGTGGGTCCTAACATTAACCACCCAAATACATAATAATTACTGTTTCTCAACATACATTTTCTGCAAATAACTAGAAGGCTAAAATAGAATGACCCACTAAAATAATGGGAGCAATACAGGCACTGAATTAAGTCCATTCATTTTTTTTTTTTTTTAACTTTTTCAATTCAGTTCAGTACTGATAAACTTTTATTTTCACTGCTTGGGACAGTTAAGATCTTTATGGAAATGCACACTGTACATTTGATAACAACCAGACCTGCATGTTAACACATTTCAGTATTTCCTTTACTCTTCGGAATCTCAACGGAAAAATCTTTACGTTTTTATATTTTAATCATGATCAACTTTCTCATAATCACGAGAAGTATTCTGTATCTACTCAACATCACTGATTTGGAAAAGAGTGTTTAGTTCCTTCCTGTTCTAATTAGAATATTTCAACACACAAATCTGTAGTAGTAGTAATAATAATATAATAGGCTTCATTTATACTTCCAATTGTTGATGGACAACCTAAACACCATTCTTGCTTCTGGTTTTGTTGTGTCATTGGCGTCACAGTAAGGAAAGGTTGAGTCCTGCTAAATTACAGCAAAATGCCAAAACAGATCACAATTGGATAGTGGAAGGGGACACATTAACATGTAATTAACTCATTTATACAGGCAGTCACAAAAAAAACTATTTTAGGAAGTCCCAGTTTAGCTGCTTCGCCTTATATCTGCACCTGATCGCAGCCAATTTTGTTTGATAATGCACATACAATCAGATTGACCTTTCAGGTGTCCCAATACTAGACCGCAAAAGGAAAATGTCAAATTTGTATTCAATAAGAAATGACTGTACTGTCTAAATTGACATTTGTGTGACTGACACGATGAAACAGGTTCCTAAGTACTTCTACTAAAGAACATTTAACTGCTCTTTCCAGAGGAAAATATGGTATTTATGTTTTCCATTATTATGTTTAGAATGGTAAAAAAAAAAGTTCCATTACTTGTCCGATAAACTTACTCAAACAGATGGTCTTAACAGTTTCTAATGTATTAAGATAAATATCTAATGAAGCAGTTTGGGATAAGGAACTTGACCAAGAACACAAAACCCCTCCAGACGTTCAATCCTTTGCACCTACAGACAGCCATTGTATGTAGCCATTGCATTGTACTTTCTTCCATTACGCATCATGTTTTAACAGCAAAGCATGTCTATTGTTGTAAAAACGTGTGGTGCTCCTTTGATTGAATCTATTCAAGTCATTCTATGCCAGTAGTATTCAGTCTTGTCCTTGGAGAGCCACAGGGGGCACCTTTTTTTACACTGTTACCCGGCACCTAATTGATCAATTTAGGCAGGTCATTACACAGACCACCCTGTGGTTCTCCTTGGGAAAGAGTGGATGCCGCTGTTCAGAGGTAAATAGTGCACTATTGGATGCACAAAACTCTGCTTGAAACCTAAACTTAATTATCATGCATCATCATTACTTCTAGTGCAGAATGGACACGGAAATGCATGCCACTGATTGGTAAATGTGGTACTGTGCCACCCAAAATGAGTTGTATTACAATAACCTGTGACTTACTGACTTGCTTCAACCAATCAAAAGATTTAGGCACACCTGTTTACAACAACAACATGCAGTGATTGGTTCAAATTAGTTACCAGTAGCATATGCTAGCTCCACCCATTTCTAAAGTCATGATATCTCATTGTCCCGTTACTAATGCATACACTGCAGTGCCTTAAGTGGAGTAGGTGGACTAGGTAAAGTGTATTTAATACTAAAATTCAGCCTACCCCCTTCTGCAGTGGACTTATGTAAGAAAAAAATGGACACTAAATTATACTCGGTTATTATTTTCTCCTCAAGTAATTAGGGCCATAAATTATTACCAAAGAGGCAAAATTGAATTACAAAACTCAACTATGCGTTGACCTCCTTGAATGTACATAACCATACATAGAAACCAATATTCGTATACAACACCACACACACATTGTGTAGGTAGAGGCTGCAAATGTTTAATGGCTGCAAATGAGGCAGTGTTTTGCTACCCATATGACCACCATTAAACAGATGCTGAGAGCCACATAAGCAACATGAGGGCAGGAAATGCGTTATGGGTAGGCTATTTTAGTAATTTGACCTATACAAGGAGACATAAAAAGGTCACGCTGATCGAAGAAAGCATTGCTAATCACAGTGATACGGCAGCTGTCTTTGACACCCCATAGTTCATTAGCAGGTCTACATCCTTTTTGTTGAACCTACCACTTACCGACGACCTGGGGTCGAGATTTGAAACAGGATTTGAGCGGCTTGCTAATGCAATTACTGCTCACTAAATGTGATATAATGGGGTGCCCTCGTCCCTCGTCCAGACACTTCCATTTCACCTCACAGTCATTCCTATCTACAATATTCATTTGCAAAGTTTTTTTTTTTTTTTGAAAAACTGTACTCATTTATTTCCTCACTGACTGTTGGAAACTGGGCTCATTGGTGTTCTGGAATTAAAGTAATTTATTCTGTACACAATTATGCAATGTTTAATGGATATTTTGTGTGAAGGCTGCATAGTAAAATTACATAATGAAACTATATATATGGTAACTCTACATGCAGAACACAAACGTGGACTAAATGTGACTAGTCTGCTAAAATAAAGTCCAGTTGTGATGTCACAATTAAAGCCCATTTCAAATCGCTTGTACAACATCATAAAGCGGATCACATACCTTACACTGATGTTTTTCTTACTGAATGGAAATTCTATGCAAAAATACTATGTAAATTAAGGAAAATGCAATTTTGATTGTACAGGGCATTAATGGAATTCAAAACAGCAGGATCCATCCCATGTTTATGTATATTGATGATTCCTGATTATACAAATTATTGATATATTCTATAAGTGATCTCTAAGTGTTACATTCTTTTTTTTTCCCACTGGCAGCTTTCCGGATTGACAAGAATGAAATGGATTAAGACAATGCAAGTGAATGCATGGCTAAGAGCTATAAAAAGCCCTCTGTGTTAGCCTGAGTGCAGAGCATGAGATGGGAAACAAAGCGCGCCTCCATTACCGTCACGCCCCTTCCTATGGAACACATGGCGCCCTCATGCTATTTTTACACTCTGGCTTCAACGTGTGTGTGTGTGTGTGTGTGTGTGTTTATGTGATGGGGGTGGAGGGTGATTTCGTTTCAGCATTCAGCATTATGCACACAGGGAAGATGTAGCGTTTTGTGAATGACGATTCTCCCCCTGTGGTGACATCATGCTCACTTCGGTCTTTACAGTACCCGCACCGGGGGACGGTTGAGTCAGTCAGTCGGTCTTTTCCATTGTGAATAACTGAAAAGCTTGGAGCACGGAGGGGTGGGGCTTTTACGAAAGCAGACTTGCACCCCGATATTCTCTGAAGGCTGAGAGCCCCCTGGTCTAAAGGGGGTGGCCAGAGAACGGCTCGGGCGGGGATTCATTTTTTGACTGATATCTTTGGCATGACGGCGGAGA
Source organism: Albula glossodonta (assembly GCA_019788955.1). NCBI lineage: Eukaryota > Metazoa > Chordata > Actinopteri > Albuliformes > Albulidae > Albula > Albula glossodonta. The sequence continues at coordinate 12,510 of JAFBMS010002737.1, read as the reverse complement.
CGCCTGAGGCCTGTCTCAAAATGGGGAACAGCAGCCAGCGATGTGCACTGGACATGCCGTTTGGGAAGGGGTAGTGGAGACCTGAGGGACTGAATTATGCATAACACATAATTTCACTTCCAGAAATGTACCTTAAATGTAACTTTCTGGTAAAGCCAGACACACGGTATGACAAACCTCTCGATCAAAACGTTCATTAAAAATAACTCAGCTATGATCTCTGTGCCTTTATGCTGTTTGAGCTGCAATGGCCTGTGCTGAAACTTTAATAAGATGATCTATAGGTCCTGTATGAAACAGCCTGTATATTATACCAAAAGAAAACTGCCACAGGCTCAGGCATGGGCTACAACTGCAAAATGACATAACTGAAAATGGATAAACAGCTTTTCAAACATATGGACGATCCCTTCATGTCAACACGTGTCATTTCGTGCTACGTGAGAGCACAAAGCAGCGTTGCGCAACGGCTGTTCTCTCCATTAAGGCAGGCTGTGTGAATAATCAGGCCCCATACATCCTTAATTCAGCACTGCGTACTCCACTTACAGAAGAATCTCAAGCCCTTTGTCTTCAGAAATTACAGTGGGAGCATGACACAACAGCTACATGACAAGATGCACAATTATATTAACACTAAAGTACATTTTAACTGCTTGGTAAGCTTTCTTCACTTTGTGTGTTTGGAAGCAGTAAAAGGGGTTTAAAAATATTTTCTAAAAGGCACAAATATGGTTTAATTCATACAATAATTATTTTTCTTTTCTTGTTCTGCCATGATTCCTTTGCCTGAGAACCAAATGATGTCACTGACTTAGCCCCACCCATGTTTTGCAGAATCAGTTCACAATTGTGTGCATGGTTCACCGTCTGCAATGGACCTCCTCAGCCTCAGTGGTTTTGACATAAACCAGACAAAGCAACCTGACACTAGCCACTGCTTTGACAAGCTTGGAGATCAACTGTTCTGCATATTACACCTCTGTTGATTTAATGTTATAATTGTGGATGTGCAGAAGCAGAAACCATGCTGTCCAGATTGGAACCCAGACAGGCACAGATAAATGTACAGGCTGGCCTGCACTGCAGCCTAGGGGCCCCACATGTGCAAGGGCCCCAGACTGGCCAGACTATTTTAATTATTTAAATTTACTTCAGAGAAAAAAAACCTTGACCCCTATTGGCCCACAAGAAACATTTAAAACATTAAGCAGCTGATTGGGTTGATGTGGCCAGGTTCATAAGGTCGATTTGGTTTTCAAATAATAAATCACTGCTACTGGACAGCATAGCGGCAAAATGTCAGCAAGAAAATATAATAGCGGAGCACAAAAACTAAAAGCACAACAGCTGAAAGAACACCATGACCAAGCTCCACTAAAGAAAATCCCTAATTTGATGAATCTTCATCTAGTTAATTACATAATGAAGATCCAAAGCAGGAGGACTGCCAGCTAAGGGCTAACTTTGACGCCGTTGAAATAACTGCAACAGGAGTCCTTAGCTGTAGCCACAGCTAGCTGTAGCCATGGCAAATAGACCAGCCAAGCTGATCGCGACCATGCCTCACAACCTTCTCACTCGGGGAAGGAGTCTGAGACAGAGAGACTGCCACTTAAACCACCCGAAACGCCAGGTTGTTGCGCAACCAACATCCCGGGAATCAGCCATGTCCAAGCCACCATGTTTCCCTCCACGCCGGCTTCAGCTGTTGCTGCAGAGAGGGCACAAGAGGACGCAGATCCTGCTACAGAGCTCGGATCCCGCATGCTCTGATAAAATTGATGAACATATGAGGACATACTGGGTTATAATGGGACCTGAAACTTTTCAGAACAAAGACACAGACGTCGCTGCCTCAGAAAGGCAACACAAACACCAAAAGAGGGATTTTTCCAAAACCCGGTTCCAAAGGACTGTATCACCTGTCTCTGATGTTCATTGAAAGTGATATTCTGCACAAATTGGATTTTACCAGCCTCATTAAATACTCCTGTCAGAAACACTATTAAGAAAATTTTCAGAAGGTAGGAATATGTAGTAATGATTGTGCTGCCGTTGCATGATTGCTGTTATTATGGGCTCCTGCTGTGTTTATTGTATTTTTTTTTTGGCTTTGTTTTATTTAAGTGTTGCACAGCGTTTCAATTTGTGTCTCCGTAAGGATGTTGAGATTTTGCCTCAGTAAAAACAGGGTGTTCTGTACTGCTGGAGGTGGTGTACCGGTTAGTTTAGAGAGCTAAAAGCTGTTTTAAAAGCACTGCTCTTTATTCTAAAGGCGGTCTCAATGTGTGTTTTTATGCCAGCGCGCCCTGAGTGTGTGCACGTGGGCTGTGTAATATTCCTAGCATGCTTTTGCACATGGCATTAAATTCCTTTTTTTCTGGTAAAGCATGATGAGTGTGTGGGGGGGGGTATGACCACCTCAATCCACCACTGAACACAGAATATATCCAACAATTAATATGCAGCTTACAAACATGAACTTTTCATGTAAAAGAGCTCTACACTACACGAGGTCCATATAATAACATAAGTCAAATAATACAGTACCTTTCAGTGTATCTTTCATTCAGTGTGCTTGGATTTTGGATATTGGTTGTATTTTCATATCAAGGCCACAAAACAAAAAGAAAAAGTGCTGGATTCATCTCCTTGTGCTGTATGAATAAAAATTAACCATGACAGGCCTATTAAAAAATACATGCAAGCTTGGCAAGTTTAAGACTTTGCCAAACCTTCAATATGTTTCAGAACTGTAACAAACTTTACCATTTTAGTGAACTTTGCAATAAAAAAAAAAAAAAAAAGATTCAAAAAGAGTCGCCTCACGCACCAGGACACAGAGTGACGCAAGTGGACACTAAGATCAGTAACATGAGGCTTAGTTCCTCTAAAAAGGGTATGAGGGGAGAGAGAAGAAGAGCAGAGGGACAGAAGTGTTTGCTAAATGTGGTAAGATTTCCAGGAGACTGAAGCTGTCTTTTGGCATCAGCTTATTTAACAGTTGTGGGGAAATGGGTCAAGATACCCAACAGATTCAAGATATTTAATATAGACATGGAAAGGGAGGGAAAAGTGGTTAGACTATTACATCAACCAGCATGGGGTAGACACCATCTGTGCTGATGTGATTTTAAAAAAAGCCTACCACTGGCACCACAAGCCAAAGAACATGCAAAATCCAATTCCCCTTAATGAGAGAGTGGAAAATTAAAAGAGAAACAAACATGTACTTGGTGCGCTCTGAGCCCATTTGTTATATTTTTCTTTTTCTCCATCCTTTTAACAAAATCTTACCCTCCACAGGTTCAATCCCATTGTTCAAGGCAAAACCCCATGAAAATTTTTCCTTTCCAAAGAACATGCTATGCTTGTAAGTTAATCTGTTTCATTTTAAGTAAATCAGGACATATTTGAGCACGAAATACCAATTTATACGCATGGCTAGGACACTGTACGACCGTTGGCTTTACCCAGATATTAAGCACTTTCTGGAGAGGATTATGATAAAAATCTTCACATAACAGCAATTCACTGTGATGTTTCTTTTCCACATTCAATTTCTAATCAACTGTATGAAAGGGGAAGTCAATTCATGGCAATGAAGCAACCACTGAAAGAACCTCAACCACATTATTAAATGAAAAGAACAAAAAAAAATACAGTGAAATTCACCACTCGGTTCAGACGAAAGTAGCATTCAAAAAGTGATGAGCAGTCAGCGAACACACGTCATCCCCATAATAATGGGTTAGTCATGTAACCATGGCTTCCGGGAGAAACAGTGGACTGGGAAAAAACCAGTAAACTGCTCCTCAGGATCACAATGGTGCTGCATGAAGGGACTGGCTAGACTACTGTCTATCAAGGCCTCCATAGGCTTTCACATACCTCCTCAGGCTAGTGTGGGCTAGAAAAGTGGTCGATAGCCATTCATCTTCTTTTGTGTCCCTTGAGAGGAAACGGGCAGCCACCCTGCCTAGCAGTCATTTCATCTGTCTGGGAACCATTGGTGATGTGAGCATCACTGTCTTTCACTCAGAATGGGCCGCCAGGGGATCGGGAACAATCTGAGCTGTTGCGTAGGAGCTCCAGAGAGACACAGTCCGTGCACACTAACACTGATTTAAGGAGGAGGATACAGGACTGAGAGACCCTGCACAAAACATGAGGCTCATGGAGGACAGGAAACGTGTGTATTTTTTTTGATTGCTGTGTGCATTATTGAATGTCTCTTGAAATACCGGCAAAAAAATACATACAGCCAATAAGGATATCAAGGCATGCCCTGCTACAGGAATTAATACAGAGCAGTGAGAAGACATTCTCAGAGAACTCTACTGCCTGTGAGAAGTCAAGAGTCCAGACCCGCAGTTGACATGGAAGCAGGTTCTAGAGCCAAAACATGCCTTTCCATCACGAGAGAGTCCTGCATTCTGCCAGGGAAATCTCAAGCATGAAACACCCTCACATCCACTGTCCTTTGCATGGAGGATGCTCAGTCTTAAGACATACAGACAGCATAATCCTGTGGAGGCAGCCTGGACAATAAGAACAAGAGGTATTGCTACGTTGCATAACAATACAGGCTAATATTCAGAGAGTGGACAGCAAAGAGCCTTGTGAACAGGTTTTTAGAATGCTCTCTGTAGTGCAAGCTCAACAGACGAGCCAAGAGGATTCCAGCGCACAGCCGACAGCAGAGTGCATGCTTTCTGCCCAAGGTAAGTCACGCAGCATGCAGAGTTACCCTCACTTCCATCAACGGCGAGGCCATCTGTGCACGGCCAGAAGCTCATGCTTGATAATTCATCCTTCTCATCACCTCAGCGAAGGACCAACTGGACAGGAGGTAGTATTAAGCTCCATTAGGAGAGCCGAGAGGATTTCGTTACACGGCCAAAAAAAGGTGGTGCTGGGGAATTAATGGATGACTGATTACCTCTTGTGGTAGATCAGCGCACACACACATACACACCTGCACACACGCGCACACACACACACACACACACACACGCACACACGCGCACACACACACACACACACACACACACACACACACACACACACACACACACACACACACACACACACCCGCACACACACACACACACACACACACACATACACCCGCACACACACACACACATACCCACACACACACACATACACCTGCACACACACACACACAAACACATACACCACACACACGCGTGCACATGCACACAAACACACACAAACACACACACGTACACACACGTACACACAAACAAACACAAACACACACACATACACCTGCGCACACGCACACACAAACACACACACCACACACACGCGTGCATGTGCACACAAACACACACACGTACACACAAACAAACACAAACACACACACACATGCACACGCGCACACACAAACACTGAACGCGGTCAGGGGGAGAGGCTCATGGCTTTTTAATTAATTAACGAGCTCTCGAAGCTGCTCAGGACACCCACTGGATGAAGCCTATGGCAGGAGCTTATCGCTTGTAGCCTCAGTATTTAAAATCACTTTCTGGCAAGAAGACAAGACAGCTATCCACACACTGCAAAAGACAGGACACAGTTCTGAGCTGAGCAACAAGTTATTTTTGCTACACCTTAGCGTCTTGTCTATTGCAGTGAACTGATAGTGTTCTCTTTCACTGTCGAAGCACCTGGCTTCTCCCACATGCATACTAGACTGAGAACTACTATTTTTCTTTCCATAACTCTAAAATCATGTTATGAACATTGTCATTGGGTATGCTTTATGGCATTCATGTACCTGGTGCATTCTGGGCATAATAACTGAGCAAAGGTGTTGGTGGTGGGGCTTGTTACAAAAGGCCACAGCAATTTTTACTGCATACAGCACCGAGTTACTATTCCCTACCCTACCTCAGCAACCCACCTTCTCACTCAAGTGGTATGAAGTTCCCACAAACAGCATGCACAAATACGCTTATTTGGAGGATACGAATGTGCTGGAATTGTGCTGCAAGAGGTTGTGAGTAGTGTCAGTAAAGGTATTAACAGAACACAATACAGTTGTCTAGTCTCATAGATGTAGAAAAGAGGATGAATGTTGGGATTTTTCCCCTTTTCATAACTCATGCTCATGTACATCTGGGCAAGCTGCAGCTTTGATAAACAGTTTTAAAGGCAATGTAGTCACGCACTCTGGAATTTCCAAACCCCCTGGCAGTTCATTGTAAAATCAAATGGAAGTGTAATTGCATTTGATGAAACTGCTCCCTCAGTGCCAGCGCTCCGTTAGATGAGTCAGGAGGCCTGTGCGTCGCGCATGTTCCCAACAGCACACCCAGTCTCGTTAAAATGCCCGTATGTGCATGGGAGATGTGTGCTGAGAGTGAGAAACCTCTACCTAAATCTGTGCACACTTGGTTGTGTTTGCATAGCAGATCGTGCCTGTGAAAACTGGGCGAAGATTTGTGCTACAGCGAGGTAAATTAGTTTAATGATTCCTGATGAATCACACAAGCTGTGCAACAGGTGCGGCTCCTGTTCATGTGGATTTCCACCTGTGGGGGCTTAGCTATTAAATAAAAAAATATATATATGGAATTTAACATGACGTGACGCGCTGTAATTGCAGAAGAATTCCATAAAACACAAGTACTGTGCAAAATTGATACAGATACGTCAACCATAACTTAGGTATGCAGAAATTGTTTCCAGGAGATCTCTGGTGTCCTGTAAATGTATAAATTGTGCGCTTGATGGTTGCTTCACCATATCAACGCACAATGTTAAAAATTATTGATTACGTTGCCTAGCGTGTCACTAGCTACATGATGAGCCTGGCAGTAGACACAAACTGTAATTTCATCATTGAGCTATATACATTTACGAGCCCAAGAATTCTGGTGTGGCAAAGACATCTTTTCTCATAGATACTCACAGGCAACATAGGCAACCAAAGCGAGGGCGACCAGCAGCTTCATCATTCGTCTGTTAAATCCTGTAATCAGCCAGATCACCGGCTTCATCATCACCTCCAGACTCCAGTCGCGAACCCGGAAGCATGCAAGCTCCGATTTAAAGCATTTTTCTTTGCAAAGAAAATAAATGGGTTCTTCACCAAAACACCTTCTTCGTTGATCCGAGAGATCGCCTTTTTAAATGTTTGGAAAGACAGACTGATAACTTGCGTTAGCTGTGTCGCTGAAAAAGCAGCTCGCTTGCGGAGTAGCTTACATTTAAGATAGTCAATTCAGTTATGGGATCGCATATGCACTGTAGCATTAATCTTTGATAAACTATTCTACGTTATTGGTAATCGTAAATCCTGTACATAATGTCAAACTCGGCAATACCTTTCTAGCTCCAGTAGCTAGAGCTAGCTATATATTTTCGTCCAGTTGGCTACACGTGTACAGTTAGCCAGCTCGTAATCCCATATCGATAATATAGCTAATGTTAGTTATTTAGCATCAAAAACTGGACGCGCCAGTCAAAGTTATATAGCCAACATACAGAATGTTGAAATGTAATAAGCTAACAATCTAATTCAGACTTGTGTCTACTACATTCAGACCTTGTTTATTCAATTATACCGACTAGATAGCGAGCAAGCTACTGAGATCTGTTTTGCAACAACTCAATGCCTTAGTTTTTCTTCGGTTGCAATGTCTGGGTCATTTTCATGTAAACTCTCGCGTCAAACCAAGAATATAGTTCCTCAGAGAAACAGAATTTTCTTTTTACTGTAAATAAAGTGGTAGAGTTTAAAACTGCTTCGGTTTGTTTTAATTTTTCGCCAAGGCCGCAGTAGTCAGGAGCGAGAATTCCTCCAATCCATTGAGGACCCTGCCGCGGTATCAGGAATTTTATAAATATTTCTTAAGTAGATCATGTTAATGCTATCTTCCGAATTGATAAGAAACGCACATTAAAACACACAATTTTTCTCTTTGACACCATTTTTAAAAACATATATTTTTAAACCTTTTATTGAACTTTAACCCTTTGTGTTGGTCAGACTAAAGTAGTCAATGTCAGAGGCATTCAGCACTTGGACAGAGGCAACTGTCAAACTGAGCAGTCTTCAGTGTAACTTAGGTATCATTCAAAATTAACGTGCCACCTTGATATTGTTCAATAGCTTAAAGCTAATTGCAATTTTTTCCCATTAGAAACGTATTCCTGTGGTGTGGGTGTTTCATAGTTTGTTTGATGTGCTGACGGGTGAAATTTAGCAAACTTATAGCGACCATCAGTACATTTACCTTATTGAATGACGGTACCATTGTACATTGAATCCTTATCGAGGCTAATATAAACTGAGTTTTGGATTATTTTTTCATTCTAACTGTATCTGCTGTAATTAATTACACATGTTCATTGCTTATGTAGGCTCTGTGCTCAAAGCTTTGCTCCTTTATGACCGAAAACATTGCCAGGGGCACCTTATCTCAAACCTTTACTTTTTTCCTCTGATTGTTTCCCACCTCAAGGCTCTGAGAGCCCTGTGTGTACATAGGGGTGAGTTATTCTCAAGAAGAAAAAACCAAACAGTGCGGCAATTTTATTTCAAGTGCCACTAACCCCCAGGTTCATGGATTAAGGAGAAAAAAACCTTTTATCGTGTACTTTTTTTTTTATCAGGATTATCTCTAACCCCTGACAGAATAAAGCAATGCAAAGCCTTCGCGAAAACACAACCCAAGCATACTTGTGTCCTCCGGCCTGCCTGCAGTTGTTTTGGGAGGAAAAGATGTTGCTTCATTATTTGATTACACAGAAACATGTCCCCCCGCCCCCCCCCCCCCCCCCCCCACCCCACCCCCTCCACCCAGAGGCGTGTGTCTTACTGATAGAGGCAAAAGCAGAGAGAATCTGGCACTCTTCTCAGAGACAGATAGAAACGTCTGTAGTTGATGCTAACCTCACATTGCCTTGATGTCTGGGCAGAAGTTAACCCCTTCCGCTGGAGTTCCCAGCTGCTCTCCCTTAGGACACACAGAGTTTGTGCAGATTGATGCCTCAAGCCTTAATGCTGTTGGGAAATAAATAAGACACACTTTGGAGGATGTAACAAGAACATCAAAACACAGGGAGAGGGTCAGAAGGATGGGAGCTCCTTTTCTAGGATATTCCCATCACATTCCATTTTCCATCATTCTTAATCTGTTACACAAAATGGTGGTCTAATATGGGTGTTTAGTACTCAAATCATGTGAAAAAATGTGCAAAGTAAATGTCATTTGAATCAAATTAAAATCAAGGAGTGTCTTCTCCCCATTTTGGAGCTGTCATATGACTTTTTGTTTCCTGAGATTAATTTTAAACATGCTTTGTCCCCTCAGGTACAGCAGTCACAATTAGCTATGACTAAGTGGTTGTTAATTTGTTAAACAGAGACTAATCAGAATAATTTGGTGCAGTGCAACAAATTTTCACATTCACTGAAAAGATCAGCCTTGACCATTCTGTAAATAGAAGGAGCAGAGAGGCCAATCAAATGCAGTATCCTGCTTGGGCATAGTACATAAAACAACCTCAGCCCTTAACAGAACTGCATAACTGGGTCACCAACATTTTTGGGGATGTGTAATGAGCAATAACATTTTGAATAACAGGAAAACATGACATCATTTTCAGGTTGTTTAAATATGTAAAACTGTGTCATTATATTACAGTGAAGTGATGACCTTAAAAACATTTAATTAAAAGCAATTGAATTACAATTGTGTGGGTGTGTGTGTGTGTTTGTTTGTTTGTTTGTTGGGGGATGTTTATCACAATTAGCACTAATCTTTGAACTGACATGAAGCTGCTATTCCAGTAATGCATAGTAATTATGTTAGTTAATAACCTTTTATTAACCCTTCGTGGGGTAAGTTTGTTCGATTCATGTCACATTATTCAAAGAGGCAATTTTACAAACATTCAATAAACAGACATTACAGAAAAGGGTAAGTACTAAGGTGGATAGTAGAACAAACATCATTTCCAGTTAGAATTACAATTGATGCACTCACTTATCCCCAAGAGACCAATAAAACCAGAGAAATAAGACAGAAAACTAAATATAAACGGAAAGATAAATTACATTTTGTTTAACCTTATCTCTGTTCATTGTAAAATCCGATTTTGGGCTGGATGAATGAGCTTCCATTTCTCGTTGTTCAGATTTTGTATTGTGATATTGTGTCAATGAATTAAATCCAAACCAAGCAAAGTTTTTTCAAAAATGTACCCCAGGCATAATCTGATTTCTACAGTTTTTTATGTCAAATGATTCATGCACAGATCAATAAGGGATGCTCACCAGGTAACATCATAATGTGCTATATTAGCTCCCTAATGCCCACCATAAAACTAGCAAAAAATGAATTGTACACTGCTTAAATGTATTTGTGCTTTGCACCATTAAACATATATTAAGATGCTAAAATATGTCCCAGAGCCTTAAACTAATGATAAGCCTTTAATCTGATTAATTATGTGGCAGGTTAAATCACTCCATATAACCTTAATCTATGTAACATTAAAGAAAAGATAACTACAGAATCGGAGGCATTCCATTACAACAAGTTCCCCTGGGACTTTCTTTTTTTAATAGCTAATATTAATAGTCTAAATGTGACTATTAATATTAGCCCAAAGACAGGAAATTCCTCTCCCTGCAAGAGAACAGCTCTTTCAACAAAACTGTACCTGCAGTTGAAAGCTGATGCAAAAGTGGCATTGTGAGAGCAAGATTAGGCTCTGAATTTATTTCCCTTGGCATGTGCTTGGTGGCTTTAAGTCTCCCCGCACTTTGAGCAGAAATAGATCATAAAAAAACAAATGTAAAAAATATTGTGTTTGGAGATTTGGATGGTATTCTGCCCTCGAGCGGAGATTGCCTGCACATTTCATGCCCCCCAAACACACAAGGCTTTGTGAGTCAAAAAATTGGAAAAAAAAAAAAAGGAAAGCAAATGTTCAGATTGGTTAACCAAACACAGAGTAGTTTGGCCCATTGTGGTGGCAAGGAAGACTCCCGAAAGAACACAGTTCTAGGAGCTAAAGGGTATTGAACCCTTTATCCTATCATTTCAGTCTTTCATCGGATTTAGATTTTTCCTGTTACACTGACATTCAGCCGTCCTCACAGGATTACGTGTAATCTTTACTGCATTTAGTTCCCTGCAAAATGGCTATGTTTATAATTTAATACTTGTTGAGTGTTGAAATTACCACTGCTGCATGAAGAACAAAAAAGGTACAATTAAGGAGGCTCATGCAAAGCGCGCAGTTGCAGGATGTGTAGAATATACTGTGTGCTTGTTTCAAAAGCTCTGCAGCTGTGCTGTGCCGAGCAGATGAGGCTAAGGGGCACTGGCTTTTCTTAATACTTGGAAGAGGGACCTCCAGGGGAAACCACAGCTGCTACTGCTGGGCCAGTAGAAATAACTCTGTAGACCAACCAGGAGGACTGGGTGCCTCTGCGCAGCGATGCAGACTCCCTCCTTCACGAAAAGCCATCATTCAGGCAAGGCGCGGAACAGGCATCCCCACTTATTAAAGATCTCATTATGCTTATTAAAAGTGCAATGGTATTAACCTTGGTGGTCTGGCCAGATTATGAAATTGGCCCTCTACATCCACCCACTTAATCACATGCCACCCTTGTTGGCTTGATCCACAATCCTTTGCACTTCTTTCCCACTGCGAGTCTCTACAGACAGTCATGATAACAAGAGAACTGTGTTCCCAGGTGACATTCTGGATTTAATAAATAAGCGTTCCCCAAATAATTAAGTTTCACCATAGAATCAGGCTCCCTATAAACCAGACAGGGGAGATACTCAGATAAAGATTAACAAGGTTCATTACTGGAAAGTGCAACAGTAAATGTCAGTAGCAAAATGCTGTTTTTTTCCCACACAAAGGGCATTAGATACTGAACCTATCCTCCATGCATAACAAAAATTATTTTTGGCTGGATATAAAATATTAATGATGAATGGAGCAATCCCTTTATAAAAACCAGTCCAATTGTTTTGTGTTTAGTAATGGCACATTAACATATAAAAAAAACAGATATGTTCTGCATTGCTTTTGTTTCCTTTAGCTCTGACTGAGGGAAAAGGACTAAGGGTCAGTAGAGCACTTACTGACGGCCTTGCCCTCAGTACAGCAATTGGCTTTTTTATCAGTACTGACTCCATAAGAGATAAATCATGAGCCATGGCAGACTCTGTTATTAATTTAAAATTATTTACAGCCTCTTCTGAGTCTCAAGATTTACATTATCTCTTAAAAGGCTGTACTGATAAAAAAAAAATCTTTTTTGTACATGTATCAAAACAATGTCTGTTTATTTGATATGTGAATAAGAAATTTCATTAAAATTTGATGATTTCTTTAACCTAACTAAAACAGCTTAAGATGTCATTATGAAATAAATAAACGATCCCATGCTATACGTGAATTTCATGTAAAATGTGAAAAGGGGGTTTGGTTAGGAGTACAAAA